>JAFEMH010000595.1:0-285000 GCA_022495995.1 Adenophora triphylla var. japonica | reverse complement strand
GTCATGGTGGATTGTGAAGTAGGAGAAAATAAACAATTATCTACTTGAAATAGTATTAGAAAGTGTTCTCGATCTTTATCTCTTAAATCGTTAATCGATTGGTATTTTGAATCTGGACTGTGTCAGTTAGGTTTGAATATTGATTAGGGTTATTAGTGAGTGTGTCACTGCTATTAACTAATATTAAGGAAGAGATAGAGATTGAAATACATCTCGTGATCGAGTGAATATGATAAAATTGAAAAGAATTGGCCGATGATATTTGAATGATAGACGGGAATATTAATTAATCCAAAGTGCTTTTATTTATTTGTTTACAATCTAGTTTTTATTCCCGTTTTAGGAAATAATCAAAATCAATCTTAGACCCCCAATCTTGTAAAGTGACAATTGTGCGAACTTATAACCGTTCTTCATGTTCGATCCTGGACTTGCTCTAGCTACATTATTGTGGACAAATCTTTGGTTAATTTGTAGGCGTGCGACTTTAGCCTATCAAATTTTGGCCCCGTTGCCGGGGAACGGTGTTTATTTATTTGCACTCTTATTCTTTTTCTTAATCTATTTTTTTTCTTTTTCTTGTTTCCTTTTCATTAACCTTTATTATTGTCATCTTGTGGTATGGAACCTTTTATGGTCCATACCCGTTTTGCTAATAAGCTTGCTAGTCCTAATGTTCCAGATATTGAATGATATTTCAGGAGCAGGAGAAAACAAGGAAGCTAGAAGGACTTTGCAGTTAGAAGTGATGAATAATAATAATGGTAGGGGTGATCATGAGCCAAAGGTGGTGGATAATGGAGGTAATGTAAGAGGTAATAATAACCCACCTCCCCCAATTCTAACATTGAGGTAGAAAATTGCTCCGAACTGGAATGAGCAACCACAAGCAGTCCAGTTCCCTGTTTTGCCTACTAGGGTTACATTTGAATTGAAGCCGGGGTTGTTGAATCAGTTGCCCCACTTCAATGGGATGCCAGGGGAAAACCCTAATCAGCACATAGCGCAGTTTGCGCAGATTTGCAGAAGCATGAAACCGGCTACACTTCCCCTCGAACAACTATTGTTGAGAGCATTTTCCTTTACTCTTAAGGATAATGCAAATGTGTGGTATTATCACTTACCACTGAATAGCATCATGTCTTGACAGCAGCTGAAAGAGGTATTTCTTGATGAGTTCTATCCTCCATATCAAATCAATGTAATGAAACGGGATATCAGTAACATGGAACAACGGTCTGATGAGTCTCTGTATGAATATTACAACCGGTTCTATAAGCTTTGCCGAAGTTGCCCGTATCATGGCTTTGATGATGAGCAATTAATTGTGTACTTTTATGGAGGATTAACTGTGCAGGATAAACAGTTGGTGGATTCTTCTTGTGGAGATAGTATTCTGAATAAAACTACCATGGATGTAGAGAAGTTGACAGAGGAATTGGCCAAGAGCTTAAGAACACATGGAAAAAGGTCTAGTATTAGACAGGTTAGTGCAGCAGGTGCAAACAGTGGTGTAGATGAGAAGCTTGAGTCTGATGTCAATGAGTTGAAGAGCATGATGAAGACATTATTGTTGAGTCGAACTGAAGGTTTTAAGGATGTGAATGCTGTGAGGTTTCTACAACAGGGACAGATTCAGTACAATTCATGGGGTAATCAACCCAACCCTAGATGGGGGTCACCACAAGGGCAGCAGTATCAGTAGCAGGGGCAACCTCATAAGAAGTCTAGAGAGGAACTTATTCAATCTTTAGCACAGAGTGTGTCTACCATAAATGGGAATTTCCAACTATTTCAGCAGTGGACTGAGTCAAGTATCAGCAGTCTAGAGAAGCATATGAGTCAGCTTGCCGATGCAGTTGGGAGGTTGGAGGCTAAGGATTCGGGGAAGTTGCCATCTAGAACTGAACCAAATCCTAAGCCATCTGTTTGTGCTGTTTATGTGAGGAAGAAGAAAAAAGTTGAGGAAAGTGTGCCTGTGGAGCCTGAAACGAAAGTTGAGAAGAGAGTTGAGCCAGAGTTGGAGGTGGAGGTGGAGAAGAAGGTGAAAGAGAACATCCCTGAAGAGAAGTATATTCCACCAGTGTTTCCTGTTTATGAGTCAGTCCCTCCGTTTCCTTATGCATTGAGGGAGTCTAGAAAACCGGAGCCTGACAAGGCTATTTTTGACACCTTCAAGAGATTGGAGGTGAACATTCCGTTTTTAGATCTCCTTCAGACAGTTTCGAGGTATGCAAAGTTTCTTAAGGAATTGTGCACTTTGAAGAGAAATCAGAAGGAAAGGAGTCAGAAAAAGGTAAAAGTCATGGAGCATGTGTCTGCTGTTTATCAGAGAAAGATGCCAAAGAAATGTAGTGACCATGGTATGTTTGCAATTCCTGTTTCGTTTGGGGGGAGTAATTTTCATAGAGCCATGCTTGATTTGGGGGCTTCAATTAATGTTATGCCTTATGCATTATTTGAAGAACTTAAGTTGGGTAAGTTGGAAGACACTAGGGTAGTTATACAATTGGCAGATAAGTCTAATGCATACCCTAAGGGGGTGGTTAGAGATGTTGAGGTGAAGGTTGGTGATCTATTGTTTTCGGCGGATTTCTTTGTTCTTGATATGGAGACTGATTCTGAGGCTCCCATTCTGTTCGGAAGGCTATTTATGTCTACTTCTGAAACTAAGCTCGATGTGAAGGGCTCTTTAACCATGGAGTTTGATGGGAAAGCAGTAAGTTTTAATGCGTTTGATGCTAGGAATTTTCCCAAGGATGTGCGTAAGGTTTGTGTCATGAATTGGAGTGAGCCAGTTATCAAGGATGGGGCCAAGGTAAATGATGTTTATGTTGAGTCTCCAAAAGTGAAGCTGGATGAGAAGTAGAAAGGAGAGCCACCAAGGGAGAAGAAGAAAGCAAAGGAAATGAAGTCGAAAAAGGGGAAGCTTAAATGGCCTCCAACGGGGAGGCATGTCATTGAACCGAATTATCTTTTAGAGGTAACTCGAAGAGATTTCTTTCATTCCCCTTATATTGATGAGGCCCATGATGGTGGGGCCTCCATATCCCCTATTTAGTTCTCTTGGTGCCCTTTCCCCCATGTTTTATTGTTCCCTTTTTATGGTTTATTGCCATTAAGGGCAATGTCTAGTTTAAGCGTGGGGGGAAGGATGAATATTGTATATGTAAAAACAAAAAACAAAAAACAAAAAACGAGAGGCTAAGTGAAAACCCGAAAGGGCACTTAGGCAAAAGGTGAGGAATGAAATTGTTGACTTCCTTTATATCACCGGAGTGGAGACATAAGGGAGGTTTTGGAGTGTCGGGTATGATCATTATTTGGAGTAGGAGGTCCGGATAGTGGTGCCTAGGATAGAAATCCTCGTTCACTGTTGAAGTTATAAGGAAAGTTGGTGCTTTCACGAGGTAGTTTTGTGGGGGATTAACATTCCTTAACAAGACTTTTATACGAGGGAGATAGTAGTGTGAGATAAGCGTGGGGGAAAATTAGGACAATTTTAATTCCCCTTTGCTTTTAGGTGTGGGCCTTAGTTCGGATGACCTTTTACATGTTGGAGTTGGTATCGAGCTAAGGCCGTATACTCATATGTTTTTGGGGAGTAATAAGGAGACGGAAGTATTTATATTCCGTATTGTTATTGACTTACAGATATTGGTGGATTAGAGGAGATTAGGGGTCATTTTCTTCCCATGCTATCTGTTTAGATCGGCGATTTAGAGTGGGGTTTGGATATTACTCAGGGACGAGTAATGGTCTAAGCGTAGGGGAATTTGATGTGGTGGATTATGTTATATGTAATTTCCTATTTTCCTTGACATATTATCCCTATTTTGATGCATTTAGTTTAGTTTTGATGTAATTTTATGATAGTATGTTAAATGAGATTTTATTGTAATTCGAGGATATTTGAGTTGTTTTATTTCATATTCGGATGCAATATTTTCAAGAAGCAAAAGTCAAGCCTAAAAGAGATCAAGATTGTGAAGCTGAGGACTGTTTTGCAGAAATCTGAGAAATCCAGGGACCAAACTGCAATTGTGAAAAACTGGAGAGTAAACTGGAATTATAAAGTTTAGGGGCTAAACTGCAAATATGGAAACTTGAAGGACTAAACTGCAAATCAAGAAACTTGAGTGACCAAAGTGCAACGGCGCGAATCGAATCCAAGTCAATCACAATTAGCAAGTCAACAAACAAAGCACGAATGGTACCACTGTTCACGACTCGTGCTTGTCATCAGCACGAGTGATTTTTGTGTCACGACTCGTGCCATGAGTGACATGCTTCAAAATTTGACCGGCCGCTTTGTTGACTTTGTTTTAAAACCTTTTTTTATTTTATTTTATTTTCCTTTTAGATTTAGGTTTTTAGGGTGGAGTATATATACTTCCTTTTAGAACAATATTGAGGGTTCCAACTTTTATTTTTCTTTGAGAAATTTATAATTTTTCATGAAGAACTAATTCCCTTTGCTTTTGATTTAATTATTGGAACCGTTCTTGATTTCAATTGAGGTTAATTCTTTTCATCTCTTTTATCCTATTTATATTTTCTCTTGTTATTGATTTATTAAATTGATTTCTAGGGTTTTGCAATTAGGCCGATTGTTAAATCTTTATTATTGATTTATTGCTATTATCCCCTAAGATTGTGTCAATTTAGGGTTTCACAAGTAGCATCTTTATAGTCCATGCATGTGTCATGGTGGATTATGAAGTAGGAGAAAATAAACAATTATCTCATTGAAATAATATTAGAAAGTGTTCTCGATCTTCATCTCTTAAATCGTTAATCGATTGGTATTTTGAGTCTAGACTGTGTCAGTTAGGTTTGAATATTGATTAGAGTTATTAGTGAGTGTGTCACTGCTATTAACTAATATTAAGGAAAGAGATAGAGATTGAAATACATCTCGTGATCGAGTGAATAGAATAAAATTGAAAGGAATTGGCCGATGATATTTGAATGATAGACGGGGATATTAATTAATCCAAAGTGCTTTTATTTATTTGTTTACAATCTAGTTTTTATTTCCGTTTTAGGAAATAATCAAAATCAATCTTAGACTTCCAATCTTGTCAAGTGACAATTGTGCGAACTTATAACCGTTCTTCGTGTTCGATCCTGGACTTGCTCTAGCTACATTATTATGGCCAAGTCTTTGGTTAATTTGTAGGCGTGCAACTTTAGCCTATCAGATACCAAAGTAAGTTGTGGAACTCACCATTCTGATTACGTTTTTGTGTGTCTCGGTCTCTCCTACTTCCTTTACTTCTAGCAACTATGTTCTGTTCATAACCCACCCAGGATCGAAACCCGATCTGCTACCAATGTAGGATATATCCTAAAGATGAATGCCCTAGCCACATAAAAAAATGTAGCTGGTTGTATATTGTGGTAGAAGACGAAAAGCTACCTGGATTGGATGAACCTGTAATGCTGCTTCTCATTTCACTTTGTGAGTCTCCATTCTGGAATCTACCTAAGTATATACCAAGTATCCTAAGGATCACTCACCATGCATCCCAAGACACACAAAAAATCATCCGAACTGAAGAGGCTCCACCACTGTGTTGATGAATCATCCTCTTTTATTTGAATTCGTTTAGATTCTTGAAAAATCACTAAAAAATAATAATAAAAATCGATAGAATCAAGTTAAATAAATGCATGATCCCCGATAAGTCAATTTGAAATTTAATTTAATTTAATTAATTAATTTCTATTCATGATTATTCAGGTACTTATGGATATTTAAGATCAAATGAAGTATCTGATAATGATGTTGATCCATATAACCAGGGATGGAGCTAGGGGCTGGCAAGCCGGTTAATTGACCCCCTGAACTTGAAAAAATTGCAAACCATTAAGTCTAGTTTTGTAAATAACTGTATATAAGTTTGACCCCCCTAACTTGCTAAGAAACTACAGTTTTGCCCTTCAAAGAGACCTTCAAATGTAATGAAAAAAAGGCACTCCTTCCGTACCAAAATGAATGTCCATTTTTTCATTTTGAAGAAATTTTAAAAACTTCAAATTTTGTAATTTTTAGCAACAAAGGTGTATGATAATATTTGCTATCTTCTTTCTAAACTTCTAATTTGGCAAGTATTATGAATAGTGAAAAAATTGTTAAAAAAATATTTAAGGACAAAGTTTTTGCAAAAAAAAGTCATTTATTTTAGGACAATTTTTCTAAAAGTAGTCATTCATTTTGGGATGAAGGGAGTATACTCTTATTTCTCAACCCCTAAATTTTAAAAATTAGCTCTTCAGTATATAATTATTTCTTCAGATGAACTTAAGTGAAAAGTAAAGGTTATTTTTTGGTGCTAGAAAAAATAAAATAAACATGTTTGGGCGGTTGAAAATATAGAACAAATGTACAATTTTTAACATTTATATGCATAGCATTACTTTATTTTTAATTTTTTATAATTTTATCTTGACCCACCGGTTGAAATCCTGGCTATGTCCCTGCATATAACCTACTAGTTTGACGTAATGGTTCAAGTCATTTTTTATGTTATTAATAAATTGACATTTGATCTTTGACTGACCATAGTTATTAAAAGCGCGCCTAGGCGAGCGCCTAGGCTCCGGGCGCAGAGAGGCTCAGCTTTGGAGCCTGGATTGTGCTAGGCGAGGCTCTGTTTCATAGGCGAGGGATTAGGCGCGCCTAGGGCTGAAGTGCGAGCCTTGATGGTGTGCGCCTAGGCTTCGGGCACAATAATTGACCAACAATTAAATCGTAATTAAACCTAATACGCGACTAATACTCTTCTCTGCCACGACTCTCTCACGTACACGTGTCATAACTTTGTATAAATAAGAGTAGCGATCACTAGGAACTCCTTCAAACTAACAGTGACGACCTCCGGCGACCTGGGAAGAACTCCGGCGATCTCCCTGATCACTTGATGTTGTATGTATACTATATTTTTAGTATAGTGTACATACATTTATCACATATAACGTATGTTTGTGCTTGTTTCTTTTATGAATTATAACGTATGTTTGATTTACTACTTGCATTTGATTTATTGCTCATCTTGATGTTGTATGTATACTATATTTTTAGTATTTTAAGGCATTTTTGCGTCGTCACTCGGGCGCGCGCCCGCCTTGCGCCTTGCGCCTAGGCTCCGGACACACCTTTTGCGCCTTGGTGCGCCTTGGGCCTTTAATAACTATGTGACTGACAGTGGTTCTTATGACACTCAAATGTATTCTTGTTTCCCAAATCTAAAATTTAGAACCAGTTTCCTGGTTTTGGACAAGTCGGTTCTGACACTTTCTTTGCGTTATTTCGTTGATTTGTGACAGGGTCTTTAAGTGGGTCAGAACCTTCAAAGAAAAGACATTCCAGCAAACTTGTTGTGGCTACCCTGTTACTGTGTGTGGTAGTAACGACTATTGTCATAATTGCTTCGGTGATGTGCTATTTATATAGAAGAGTCAAGTTTACTGTACAACTCCCGTTGTTCTCCTCTGATAAAGAAGTTAGTTACAACAGTGGTACCAACCTAATCAGCCATAGGGCTACTTCAGTTCCAGAATCTAAGATCTATGTTAGTTCACCTGCCAATTCTATTGCAGGTAATCCACTGGGCTTCATTTTCTGCTCTGATGAGTTACTCGGTCGCATCTTGATAAATTTTTAAAATTACAAAAAAAATAGGAAGATCATTTTGGGAAGGAAGGAGTATATCATGTAAGTATATGTGTGTGTGTGTGTGTTTCCCTAATAATTTGAATGAAGCATTTGGTAATATGAAAATCTTTTATAGGCACTAATATAAGGAAGCAACATATGCATGATTGTGTTAGATATTTGATGTTGGATTTTTGACATTATTTTAATTACTTTAAATGAGAAGCGCCATTGTCTCTTGGTTAAAGTGGCTCTTCGGATATTTTCAGCTCTTCGGATTTTTCATTTTTGAAACACTAATCTGTATGTAGTGCGGATCTGAAAGTAGAGTCCTTGTTTCAGTTTCCTATGGCCAAGCACATTACAGCTACGTAAAAGTGGCGCCTTGTTGATGTCTTTCTATATATTTAGATTTTCTTTTTCCTTTCTGCTTGCAGGGTGTTTTCACAAAACTTCATTCTTGTTCAGAAGCAGTACGAGAATGATACACGGAACAATCACACAATATCCATACTCTGAATTGGAAAATGCAACAAATAAGTTCTCTGATTCTAATGTGATAGGATTTGGGGGAAGCAGCCATGTTTACTGTGGCCATCTCAAAGATGGTAAAACTGTGGCAATAAAACGAATAAAAGCTCAGGGAGGTCCAGATGCACAAGTCATTTTCTTGACAGAGGTACTATCTCAAATGCCATTGTTGAAATTTATATTCTTGTTGTGGGCTGTTCATGGATTATTTCTCGTTTCTCAGATTGAACTGATATCAAGACTTCATCACTGTCATGTGGTGCCATTGCTTGGCTACTGCTTAGAATATCATGGAAAACATGCCGAGATGCTTTTAGTATTTCAATATATGCCTAATGGTAATCTTAGAGAGTGTTTGGATGGAGTATTGGGTAAATGCCTAGATTGGAGTACAAGGGTCGCTATTGCACTTGGAGCTGCCAGGGGCTTGGAATATCTACATGACGCAGCTGCACCAAGAATCTTGCATAGAGATGTCAAATCCACAAACATTCTCCTGGATGAGGATTGGAGAGCAAAGGTAGGCAATTAATCCTCTAAACAAACACTGTAAAGTTGGTTTGAAAACTGTGTAGAGAAAAATTGCTCTTAAAACCCTGAGTTTTTTTTACTCCCTCGGTCCCTAAATGAAAGTCGATTTTCAAGAAACTTTTGTCCCAAATTGAATGTCATTTTTGAAAATAACTGTCCCTAAAGGTTTTTTTTTTACAATTTTTTTTTCACTAGTCACTTTATATTTGCATAACTAAATGTTTGGAAAGTGGAAAACAATAATATTTATGCATATTTGTCATTAAAATTATAAGAAGCACACATTTTCAAAGTGCCCATTAAAATGAAATTTCGACATTCATTTAGGGTATTACTAAAACCATTTTTGAGTATTAATTTATAGCTAACAGAATCCAGCTGTGCACAGATTACTGACCTTGGTATGGCTAAAAGTTTGCGAACTGATGGTCTGCCCAGCTGTTCTAGCTCTCCTGCTAGAATGCAGGGGACATTTGGATACTTTGCTCCAGAATATGCAATTGTTGGAAGAGCTTCTTCAAAATCTGATGTTTTTAGTTTTGGGGTAGTTCTTCTTGAACTCATCACTGGCCGGCATCCCATACATAAATCTGTAGAAAAAGGGGAAGAGAGCCTTGTCATATGGGTTAGTAATTCCATAATTTTTCTTTGTTTTCATCTACTTTACTTTTATGTGTTTTTTAACATACAAGAAATTTTCTTTTTCAAATTCAAAGCTGCTATCTTATCAAGTTTGCCTCTTAAAGTATTTACGGCATATTTCTTTAACTGTAACGACCTGAGCCCGAAAACTCAGTCCGCTACATAAGCATCACGGACTGGCGCACTGAGCACAAACAACTTGGGTCAAAAAATAAACTAAGGTCCACCAAAAAGTCCATGGATATTATTGGTGCTCATTGTTAGCTTTGTGGGCCTATAAATAGCACACTAAACTCCCACACCTAGCCGATGTGGGATGGGGTATTACATTAACATGCAAGAGATTTTCTTCAGTAGATAATGCATGCGATTGACATGACATTCAATCCTTTTTAGAGCTTCTACACTTGAGATCTGAGCTTCCAGTCAAATAGTTAGTTGACAATGCAACCACAAAACATAAATCTTGAAAGAAAAAAATCTAGGGAAGAAATATTCTGAACATAACACCAATATATTTGTATTAAAATAATTGGTTGGCATTACTAATTAGTATTTGTGGTTTTAATATTTGAGTTCACATCTTTTGTTTGAGGAAAGACTTGACTTGACTTGCTTTAAACTGACTGATCAACTGCAGGCTACACCTCGTTTACAAGATAGTAGGCTTGTGATTGAGGAGCTGCCTGACGCACAACTTGAAGGAAGATTCCAAAAAGAAGAGATGCATATTATGGCGTACCTGGCAAAGGAGTGCCTGTTGTTAGATCCTGATTCTCGACCAACAATGAGAGAGGTTGTTCAAGTACTTTCAACTATTGTACCAGAAAATTCTCGAAGGAGAAACTTCTCCATAGAACTCATCAAGGTATTCCCACTACATTATCTTTTTATCTACAGTACTTTTTTATTTTGTACAAGACCAGGTCATATCCATCATTTTCGATGGAGCCAAAGACTCACAATTTTTTTGGTTTGGGAATATAATGGAATAAAGCAAAATGGTTCACTAAACTGTTTGTGCATATTTCTTATAAAGCAGCAGTCAGTCCGTAATTTTCGAGGCAATTTTCATAGTGGGTTATCTGGAAATAGCCTCTTTGTGCTTTAATATAGGGGCAAGGCTGCGTATGTCCGTACCCCCCTTACCCCACTTAGGTGAGAGTTTTTGCGGCACTGCGGTAATGTTGTTGTTTACAAGGCCACTTCCAAGGATTGAATATGTCATGTTGGCCACAATGGAACAAATGACATGTTTGGGTCTAAAATTGAAATGTTGGGTTTTGAATTTGAAAGTTGCTGCATTGGGGTTTGATTATTTGATATTTTATATTTAAAATTTGCAAGTATTAGATCATAGAGTAAAATATGCTATTTGTAAAAAAGGGGTATTATTGGCCCTAGTCAATTTTCAAAAGCAACTTATTATGATGTGTATACCATTTCTTTGTTACAGGGGTTATCATCGGCTGACATGAACTGTGGGGAATTATCTGACAGACAAATACAGGATCCTGTTAACATGAGGAAAGCATCCCAACGATGGTCGCTTAAATGTTCTTCACCAATGCATAAAGACCGTACTGAAAAGAGAGAAAAAGAGGAAAATCCTCCTCCTGATTCGGCAGAGTTTATCGAGAGATTGATATTGTTGACTTCAAATGCCAGAAGTTGTAGGGGCCAAGATGATGATGCAATTGTAGACATAACTGAGCCTCGGTTTGAATCCTTCTGTGTGGCGAATGCCAAGCCCCCTTGATAAATCTTCAACCATCCAACAGTCAGTCAATATACCTGAATGGAAAGAGCTAGCGCTTTCACGCACCATGAATGGAATTATATCAGTTACTTTTCTCTCTCTGGCGTTATAGGTGTTGAAAGGATTAGGAGAGGAAGTTAGTAAAAAAAAAAAAAATGGATTTGCCCTTTAGGCTTGGAGACATATATGTATATATATGAAATTTGGGACATTCATTTCATTTTTTACTGCAGTACTTTAGTGTGATAGAACTAGAGAAACTAGAAATGTGTGGTTCTACCAACGGGGATCGATTATACTGAAGCTATACCAAAAGTTTGTGTAGTTCCTTGAGAGCAGAAATGAAGAACGAGTATACTCCCTCTGTCCCACTTCAATTGATACTTATTTCCTTTTTGGTCCGTCCCACTTCAATTGATACTTCCCAAAATGGAAAGGAATCTTCACTATTTACCCCACTCATTCTCTCTCCTATTTTACTTTTTCACTCACAACATTCTCTTTCCTAACTATTCCTCCCACTCATTCTCTCTCCTATTTAATTTTTCATACTCACAACATTTACCTTTTTCTCTTTCTTACATCACTTTTCCTTAATAGTTGTGCCCTTTTTTTTGGTCTCAAATGAAGTGGGACGGAGGGAGTATATGTTTATTTTCTTTTTTTTTTTTTTCAACATTTGCATCTACTTTAATCTTCTTTTTACATATTATTCGTTTGGAAATTTATGCAATAACACATCTTTGATACATATGTAGATTCTCTTTAAGGAGAAAAGGTTACATAATCATGTTTCATCCGGAATCTCTGTGTTAGTTACCCTCCCTCCTAAAATTGATTTTCTCACTTTTTTTTTTTATCATTACTGTAAAAGCTTTAATAAATATTGAAGAAGATATTTTAATATCATTGATATTGTAAGACCCTATTTATACATAACAAAAGGAAGTAAATAAGGTAATAACAAGGTCTCTAATATGACGAGAATTCTTAAATAGACTTGCTGAAGGTTTGTTGAAGTATTAGGAATCAAAGACTAAATCTAGGAGAATTATAGCTAGAGTTGGTTTAGGAAATAATTACTAGAGTTGGTTTAGGAAACAATAACTTGTAATGTAATCTATGTAGAAGAAGGAATCTGTCTGTGAGGAAGTATCGTTAACATGCCCCCGCAAGATGTTGGACATAATATCTTGATAACGAGCTCGAGCAAGCGGTTTTGTCAAAGCATCTGCCAATTGATCACCCCCTGAAATATGAGCAACCCGTAATTGTTGAGCTTGAAGTTGTTCACGAACAAAGTGATAATCAAGTTCTAAGTGTTTTATCCTTGAATGAAATTTAGGATTAGCAGCCACATAAGTAACCCCTAGATTGTCGCAATAAATAACAGGAGATGATGATAACACAACATGAAGTTCACTAAGTAAATTTTGAAGCCGTAAGACTTCTGCCGTTAGCGAGGCAACTGCTATATACTCGGCCTCAGTAGTGGATCGAGCTAGAGTTTTCTGCTTACGAGAGCTCCATGAAAGCAAGTTCGAACCAAGGTATAGCAAATATCCTGTAGTGGAGATGTAATGTCACTGTCCCCAACCCAATACGCATCACTAAAGGCATGGAGTGTAGAGGGAGACTTGGAGCGAAGAAGTAGACCATGGGAGCTTGTACCCACTAAGTAACGGAGAACTCTTTTCAAGGCGCCCCAATGAAGATCAGTAGGGTTTTTCATGAAATGTGATAGTCTATTAACAGCAAACGAGACATCAACTCGCGTAAGAGAAAGATATTGAAAAGTACCCACAATGTTTCGGTATTCAGTAGCATTAGAGATGGGTGTCCCTTCGTTAATAGAAAGCTTGAAATCCGGTGTCATGGGTGTTAGTTCAGCTTTGGCATCCATTATCTTTGTACGAGCTAAGAGATCTTGGACATAGTTGTTGGTGTTATACCCTAGTCTATAGTTATGTTTAACTTGAACCGTTATGTATTATCTTTATCATTTATTATAGAGCGTGTTTATTCTGTTCATTATATTTTTGCATGTTTATTATATTGAACTGCGTCCCTAGTTGTTGTGAACAACTAGTATAAGTCGGTAATGGATAATCATGGAGATAATTATATGCATGGAGATGCACGTTACACTTATGGGTACTTGCTAGAGAACAAGTACTGGACTTGACCTACTTATGAGATTTATGACATGGTCTGTTGACATGATTAAATCTCATGATAGTCGTGTCATTGGAATCCTTAGTACCCGAGTATCACCGTCTTCCACATGATGAACGTTGTGTTTAATATAGTCTAACACTATCTTTAATCGGATAGCAATAAGGGCTATGTTAGCATGATCGGATTCTTGTAGGGAAGAATGATAAGTCAAGAGGAAATTTGTCCCTTTTATGAAGAGAGATGTTTGCTTGGGCCCCTCGATGAATGATGTTGATGAAATGTGTGGCCACACTCAAGTGATTTGATAGAGATCAAATGCATTTGGATTATCAACATATTCAGAATCGAGAAAGCGTTGAACGAGATGAGTTGACCTAGACCATGACTCATGTTCAATTGGACATCGTGGACAAAGGGATTGTGACATTTGATTATCAAGGAATCAAGCTTTGATGTTATATTTAATTGGGTAGACATAATGATTTGCTAGAAGTCACTTATGTCTTGTGAGGTTGATGTTTCAACTCACTACCAACATAAAATATAATTCCTAAAGGGTCACACACAAAAGAACGGATTGAAAATTGGCTTTATATGGAAATTTTGGGAATGGCCTCGGCCATGAGCAAGCGCCATAAAATCAGCCTTGGCTGGAAGTTATGGCCTTGGCTCATGGCATGCGCCATAAAATCAGCCTTGGTTAAAAGGTTTTGGCCTTGGCCCATGGCATGCGCCATAACATCAGCAAACGTAAATTTCCTGGCTCGACTCATCGCGCGACAGACTTATCCACTGGCTTAACTGGGCGTGCGACATACTTAGCCAGTACGTACGTGTTTTCCTTGGCTGATAAGGTTTTTGGTTTAAACAAGGTTTCTACCCTAATTGTTAGGGGATTTATATGGGATATAAATACAACCTTTGTGTAGCCAAAAACCTCTCTCTAGATCATTATTCTAAGTTTATGAAACTCTAGAATTTGATTATTGATTTTGAATCAAAAGGCTCCCAAATTATTCCATAGTTTTGCCATTGATTATTGAAAATCGTTTCAATAATCGGAGATCATCTAGCAATCAAACAAGAAGCGTTCTTGGTCCGTTCGAGTGTGGATTACCGATAGAGGGTGATTACATTATCACCAAAAGCTTGAAGCCTTCAATCGTAGATTCATCACAAGGTAAAGAACAAAGGTGAAGATAAAAAAAAAACTTCATCAACGGTTATTGAGATTCGTTTTGAGATTCGATTTTCAGATTCGAATTCAAGCTAAACATAATCGCATTCAAGGTATGTAAAATATAATTCATATATATTTCTAACCTCTTCATGCTAGACGGATCATAGGGCTAGGGTTTTGTTATTTTATAAATAATTTTCCGCTGCGTTTGTATCCCCAAAACCCAACAGTGGTATCAGAGCCCTGTCTTGCCATGATTAGGATTGAAATTGCATGCTAGATTTAATTTCATTATTTGCTACCATGCTATATGAAATAGATCTAGATTTCATGTGTTTTGTTTTTATGAAAAACAAATATATATGATATACCATGTTCATGATTTATGATAAATTAATTAGATTAGTTTATCATATAGGTTATTGATCTATTAATATGAATATTTAGATTTGAAATTTCTCAAAATTAAAATCAAATTGTTTGTATGAAATTTTGTGAAGCCCTATGTTCATGATTATGTTCACATGAGATCTATGTTACAACCATGCGATGTTTGTTACAATATGAAAACCTTCTAAATATTTAAGTCTTATGCCATTCCTTGATTAGAACACTTGTGATATTTTAGGGTATTTGATGCAGTTTTGACTCAGTTGGGTATATCTTATATCTTAATTTGTGATCAAGGTGAAATAATGGTTGATGTAGTTTTGACTTAGTTAGGTGCATCGTTCCATGTCTCACATGTTTGAAAAAGGTTTTGACTTAATTGTTGCTTTCAAATGAGATTTGACACAAGGCATAGATGAGATTTAAAACATGTTTTTGATATATGATGTCTAAAGAAATCTCATAAAAGATCTAAGAGTCATATAGTGATATGATTGATGTTTCTACCTAAATAGCTTGATTTCGGGCATTGACTCAGTTAAACCAAAATCAAGTGAAATACGGATCTTAGCCTACTATGCTTATATGATACATGCTTGTATTTGAAGGTGTATAATTTAGTGGGAGTATTTATGAAATACATTATTTGCTCTTAGATGATAAATGTGTTGATACTTATGTGTTTCATTGTTTGTATATTTTATTGTAGAATGGCTAATCACAATAATCAACCCCTGTCACTGCGATCAGTCCTTGAGAAGGACAAGCTAGAGGAGAACGATACAAACTATTCTGATTGGATCAGAAGCCTTAGAATTGTTCTAAAGCAAGAGAAGAAACTGTACGTTCTCAATGAACCCATTCCACCTCAACCTGCTCCAAATGCTTCTAGGGCAGATAGGGATGCACATAAGAAACATAATGATGATTCTACAGATGTTGCATGCCTTATGCTTGCCGCTATGTCTAAGGCTCTTCTGAAGGACCTTGAGCACATAGATGCTGCATTTGATCTTGCGGGGCGCTTAAAGGAAATGTTCCAAGTGCAAGCAAGAAACGAGAGGTATGATGTGGTTAAGTCCCTAATTGCATGCAAGATGCAAGAAGGGCAATTGGTGGGAGCTCATGTCCTTAAGATGAAGGGTCACATTGAGCGTCTCGAAAGGCTTGGTAATCAGATGAGTTTGGATCTCGCCACGGATTTGATATTAAATTCATTGCCTGAAAGTTATAGTCATTTTATTATGCACTATCACATGAGTGGCATGGATAAAAATCTCTCGGAATTGCATGCGATGCTTAAAACCGCAGAGATGAATATCAAGAAGCCTAAAACCGATACTGTGTTAATGGTTAACAAAGGTAAGGGTTTCAAGAAAGATGGCAAAGGTAAAGCAAGTGTTGCTAAGCCTAAGGCAAAGGTTGCCGTTGCCGGAGAGGCTCCCAAGGCATCTCAAAAGGATGCGGTTTGCTATCATTGCCAAGACGTCGGTCATTGGAAGCGCAACAGCAAGGCTTACAAGAAAGGCCTAAAGGCGAAGAAGGGCAATACGATTGCTGCTGAATCAGGTATCTATATGATAGATATTTTCCTTCCTGTTTCTAGTTCATGGGTATTGATACCGGATGTGGATCTCACATTTGTTTAAATGTGCAGGGACTAAGGAATAGAAAGGTGCTCAAACAAGGTGAAGTTGACCTACGTGTGGAAAATGGAGCAAGAGTTGCTGCATTAGCCGTAGGGACATATGATGTAACTTTACCTAGTGGCTTAGTACTTGTTTTGAACAATTGTTACTATGTTCCGGATTTGAGTAGGAATATTATTTCTGTTTCTTGTTTGGATAATAAAGGGTATAATTTTCTTATTAAGAATAAGAAGTTTTATATTTATTTAAATGATATGATTTATGGTATTGCAAATTCATTTAATGGCCTTTAAATTCTTGATGTTGATGAGAAACAAAATAGTGTTGAAAATGTTTATCATGTAGACAAGAAGTCTAAACCGAATGATGTGAACACCTCGTTCATGTGGCATTGTCGGCTTGGTCATATAAACGAGAAACACATTTCTAAACTCCACAAAGATGGAATGTTAGACTCATATGATTATGAATCATATGAGATATGCGAATCTTGTTTATTGGGCAAAATGACAATGTTGGAAATGGATAACGGAAAGTTAAGTTTAACTTAACGTTGATCTAGTTTCTAACGGAAGTTCGTTATGTGTTAACGGAACTAGTTACAAATTGTGTTCTACATTTGTTGTAGATTACTAAAATCATTGAATATCTCAAAAAACCATTTGGGGTGAATGAGAATTAATGACAAATATCTTTTGTGACTTAACAAAGTTAGTTAAAAGGGTCAATTTGATTGTGTGGATCAAATTGGGTTTGAACAGTGTTTTTGGGCGATGAGTTTTTGGCTCAAACTGATCAGAACGAGTGGGGACTCTGAGCACGAGTCGTGAGCACGAATGGACCTTAATGGACCTTGGCTCAAAATCGTAACGAGTGGGATGCCCAAGAACGAGTCGTGTCACGACTCGTGCCAAGGAGCACGAGTCGTGCCCTCGTGTCGAAGCCGTTGCACCTTTTCATGAGAAAAGGCACTAAACCTTTTGACTCCCTTTAAATACTTCCCCCTCCGAATTTCAATTCACATATACTGTATTTCTACCCTTCCTACCCTCTAGTAAGATAGATTATCATACCCAAATCATTGCATATTGTTGCATTCAATCCGTTCAAGTCCAAAGTTCAAAACATTGTGTTGTTCGTTAGATTAGTTATATTGGAGTGCTCCTTATAACTAATAAAAAGTCGTTTTATCTTACGAGAGTTTTGTCATTCAACCGTAAGCACCTGTGCGGGACAAATAACTCTTACGGAGATTGTATCAAATACAAGACTCGACTTGATTTCTTTTGTTCTTTCAATCTCCGTTACTTTTCTCGTCAGTTTTTACATTAAATCTTAAAGAAGCCATACACAAGTTCCAACAATCGTAAGAGTTATTTTACGCTTCTTCAAGATTATCAAGAGATGGCAAACGAGAAAGACACCACTTCATCTAGTCAAGGGAATGTGACACCTCCACCGCAAGGAGATACTACATTCAACAACGTTGCTCCCGCTCCTACAACTCATCACATCAGTCATGGTGAGAAACCCGCGAAAATTTACCGGTGTGGATTTCAAGAGATGGCAACGAAGATGCTCTTCTACTTGACCACCCTAAGTTTGCACCGTTTCTTAAAGGAAGATCCTCCGGCGGTAGAAAAAGGTGATCCAGGACCCCCAAAGGCAAATGGCAAAGGAGGCTTGGTCTCACGGTAATTTTCTTTGTAAGAATTATATCTTGAATGGACTTTGATGATGCACTATACAATGTGTATGTACAAGCCGAGTTAGCCAAAGCTGCGTTGGGACACTTTGGAAAGGAAGTACAAGATCGAGGATGCCGGGTCAAAGAAATTTGTCGTGCAAGTATCTTGACTTCATGATGGTCGATTCCAAATCGGTAACAACTCAAGTAGATGAATTCCAAATCATTCTACACGGGCTTGATGCCGAGGGATGATCTATGAATGATCCATTTAAGGTGGCTTCCATCATTGAAAAGTTGCCTCCTTCGTGGAAGGACTTCAAGAACTATCTCAAGCATAAACGCAAGGAGATGTCCTCGAAGACATTGTTGTTCGTCTTCAAATAGAAGAGAACAATAACGAATGAATGGCCAAAGTTGCTAAAGGCAAGATGGAGGCTAAGGTCAATCTCGCCGAGGCTAGCACAAGTGGCACAAAGAGAAAGCATTCGAAAATACCGGGAATGCTAAGAAAGGGAAGAAGAAGGCCTCAAGAAATTCAAGAGGGTCTTGCATAATTGTGGCAAACCGGGCCACTTGTCAAGGGATTGTCGTCTCCCGAAGAAAGAGGCGAATAATGTTGACCACATGGATCTTGACTTTGCCGGTTGTGTTCGAGGCCAACGTTGCAAACTTGGAGGGGAATCCAAAAGCATGGTGGATAGATACCGGTGCTACCCGCCATATTTGTGGTAACAAGGAAAGTTTCTCCTCCTATACTCCCATCTCAGAAGAAAGCTTTACATGGGAAATTCTCGACCTCCGATGTTCAAGGCATTGGAAACGTGATTTTGAAGATGACTTAAAGAAGTAAGAACCTTGTTGGATGTGCGCATGTTCCGCACATCCGTAAAATTTGGTGTCGGCGCTTGCTTAGTAAGGCCGGTTTTTAGACTAGTATTCGAATCCGACAAATTTGTACTAACCAAGAATGGTTTGTTTCTTGGAAAAGGTTACCTCGAGTAGGGCCTTTTTAAAATGAATGTAATGACTCGTAATCCGCCAAGGAGTGCGATGAATAAAAGTTGTGTTCCTTATGTTTACTTGTCGGAAAGTTCTAATTTATGGCATGATAGATTAGGACATGTAAACCTCGACACCATTAAGAAATTAGCGAGACAAGATTTAATCCAAATGACTAAATCCGACTCGACTAATAGGTGCGGTTTGTGTTGAGGCAAAAATGACTAAGTCACCATTTAATGCCATACAAAGAGACACGACTCCTCTCGAATTAATTCACACCGACATATGTGATTTAAAACTAGTGCAAACTTCGAGGAGGTAAAAAGTACTTCATTACATTTATAGATGATTGCACTAAGTATTGTTATGTCTATCTCTTAAGAAGTAAGGATGAAGCCTTAGGGGCTTTTGAAACTTATAAGAAAGAAGTTGAGAATCAACTTAACTTGAAAATTAAGAAAATTAGAAGCGATAGAGGTGGAGAATATGAAGCACCGTTTGAAGGATTATGTTGGGAATCCGGCATAATTCATCAAACAACGGCTCCATATACCCTCAATCTAATGGAGTTTGCCGAACGCAAAACCGTACTCTCAAAGAAATGATGAACGCGCTTTTGATCGGTCAGGCTTACCCGACAACCCTGTGGGGGAAGCAATACTCACTTCTAATTATGTTCTTAATAAAATACCCAAGAAAGGTATTGATAAAACGCCCTATGAATTGTGGCACAATCGTAGGCCATGTTTTAAATACCTTAAAGTGTGGGAGTGTTTGGCCAAGGTTGAAGTACCTAAGCCTAAACAAGTCAAGATTGGCCCAAAGACCATTGGATCGTGTTTTTATTGGATATGCCAATAATAGTAGTGCCTATCGATTTATAGTGCATAAATCGACATTCCTGGATAGGATGCACGTAGGAACTACTATATAGAATCAAGGAATGCGGTATTCTTTGAAAACATTTTTCCGGTTAAGGACAGGGAAAGATGTAGGTTCTAATAAGAGAACACATGAGTCTACATCCGGTCCTTCTCAAATCGTAGATGAAGAGCCGAGACGTAGCAAAAGGGCAAGAGTAGAAAAAACTTTTGGTCCTGATTTTCTATCTTACATGTTAGAAAACGAACCATCAACTGTTAAAGAAGCTTTATCCGGTCCGGATAGTTCGTTACGGAAAGAAGCTATTAACAAGGTGAAATAGAATCCATAATGCTCAACAATACTTGGAAATTAGGTTGATCTCCCTCCAGGTTGCAAACCATTAGGTTGCAAATGGATCCTTAAACTAAGTATAAGGCGGATGGATCTATCGAAAAGTACAAAGCTAGGCTAGTGCTAAAGGCTTTAGAGAAAAGAGGGATATGATTTCTTCGATACATACTCCCCTGTCACAAGCGATCACATCTATTCGTGTTCTCGTAGCTATCAGCAATGATAATCTTGAGATACACCAAATGGATGTGAAGACTTTTCCTTAATGGAGAACTTGATGAAGAAATTTACATGGAACAACCAAGGGTTCGTGGTTCCTGGTAAAGAAAGAAAGGTGTGTAAACTTGTAAAATCCTTGTATGGACTTAAACAAGCACCTAAACAATGGCATGAGAAGTTCGATAGAACCATGTTATCGAATGGATTCAAGATCAATGAATGTGACAAGTGTGTCTACATTAAAGGAACATCTGAATCATTCGTTATCGTTTGTCTTTATGTAGACGACATGCTCATAATGGGAAGTAATCATGATTTAATCATGAATACCAAAGGCATGTTAAAGAAGAACTTTGACATGAAAGACATGGGATTAGCTGATGTAATATTAGGGATAAAGATCTCTAGAACGTCCGAAGGATTAGTTCTTTCACAATCCCATTACCTAGAGAATGTTCTTCGAAAATTCAATGTCCTGATGACCGGCTAAGACACTCCGTAGACTTGGCCTCTACATTTAGCCAAGAACAAGGGGAACCAGCTTTCAACCGGAATATGCAAGAATAATTGGCGTCCGATGTACTTAACAAATTGTACTCGCCTGCATTGCATATTCGTGAGCAAACTAAGTAGGTTCACAAGCAATCCTAAAATGCGATCATTTGAAAGCTCTCATGAGAGTACTAAGATATTTAAAGTATACATTAAACCATGGGATACTTTACAATAAATATCCAGTGCATTAGAAGGATCTTGTGATGCCAATTGGATATCGGACACGAAAGACTCTAAATCCACAAGTGGATATGTATTCACCTATAGGTGGAGGAGCAAGGTCATGGAAATCCTCCAAACAAACGTGTATAGCCGTGATCCACGATTGAATTGGGAGTTTATCGCGTTAGATAAAGCCGGAGGAAGAAGCGAGAATGGCTTAAGAACTTCCCCGAGGATGTTCCTTGTCGAGCAAACCCGTGCCATTACTCGTACTAATCCATTGTGATAGTCAATCAAAGCAATAGAAGGGCACAGTAATAGTACGTACAAATGGTAAGTCTAGACATATTCGTCGTAGACACAATACCATTGAGACAATTGATCAAGAATGGCGTTATCACCATTGATTATGTAAAATCATGTGATAACTTAGCGGATCCATTTACCAAAGGTATAAATAGAGATCAACTGTATATAAGCGGGAATGGGTTTAAAACCCACAACAAAAGAACTTATAATGACACTCAACCTTGAGAAATGGAGATCCCGAGGCCCTTGGTTCAATGAGACAACCAAGTTATAAGTTCTAGAGAGTTACTTGGAAACAACAACTCGGTTTATTAACCTGGAGATGTTGAATACTCATTCCCTTAACATTCAAGTACAAGCACATTAAAGAGCTGGTAAGGTTAAGTTGAGAAAACTTTTAATGATTTCTATACCTACGGGTGGGAGTAGTGCATGATACTCCTTATAGTGAGAATCACCTATATAAGTGAGAGGTAATTAGGCCGCCTCTAAATGAACGCTTATGAATGAGATACGGTCGTGGCCAAAATGGACAAAACGTGAGAACAACAATTGTTGATTATATTATGTGAGTATTATTGTCTTGGTATACACCCGACACCGGTTCAAAGCGACTCGCTACCAAATGGCTAGTATATCCGATAATATTTCACTAGGAAGATTCAAGGCCACAAGCTATCTATCCCGATGTAATAATAGTTCGCAACTTTGGGACGAAATTGCATTCATGCATTAATTGTCATTCATGTGGGGATTATTTGGAAATGGATACAAAGTTAAGTTTAACTTAACGTTGATCTAGTTTCTAACGGAAGTTCGTTATGTGTTAACGGAACTAGTTACAAATTGTGTTCTACATTTGTTGTAGATTACTAAAATCATTGAATATCTCAAAAAACCATTTGGGGTGAATGAGAATTAATGACAAATATCTTTTGTGACTTAACAAAAGTTAGTTAAAGGGTCAATTTGATTGTGGATCAAATTGGGTTTGAATAATGTTTTTGGGCGATGAGTTTTTGGCTCAAACTCGATCGTAACGAGTGGGGACTCGAGCACGAGTCGTGAGCACGAATGGACCTTAATGGACCTTGGCTCAAAACCGATCGAACGAGTGGGATGCCCAAGAACGAGTGTGTCACGACTTCTCGTGCCAAGGAGCACGAGTCGTGCCCTCTGCCGTTCAACCGTTGTGCACCTCTTCATGAGAAAAGGCACTAAACCTTTTGACTCCCTTTAAATACTTCCCCCTCCGAATTTCAATTCACATATACTGTATTTCTACCCTTCCTACCCTCTAGTAAGATAGATTATCATACCCAAATCATTGCATATTGTTGCATTCAATCCGTTCAAGTCCAAAGTTCAAAACATTGTGTTGTTCGTTAGATTAGTTATATTGGAGTGCTCCTTATAACTAATAAAAAGTCTTTTTATCTTACGAGAGTTTTGTCATTCAACCGTAAGCACCTGTGCGGGACAAATAACTCTTACGGAGATTGTATCAAATACAAGACTCGACTTGATTTCTTTTGTTCTTTCAATCTCCGTTACTTTTCTCGTCAGTTTTTCTGTTAAATCTTAAAGAAGCCATACACAAGTTCCAACAGACAAAACCACCCTACACTAAGAGTAATGAAAGGGCTAGTGACTTATTGGGCTTAATACATACTGATGTATGCGGACCAATGAGCAGCATTGCTAGGGGAGGATTTTGGTATTTTATTACATTCACCGATGACTTATCTAGATATGGCTATGTCTATCTAATGAAGTCAAAGAGTGAATCGTTTAAGATGTTTAGAACAATCGTTTGAGATGTTTAGAACATTTCAAAACGAAGTACAAAATCAACTTGGCAAAACAATTAAAGCACTTCGATTCGATCGTGGTGGTGAATATTTGAGCCAAGAGTTTGACGATCATCTCAAAAACTGTGGAATTGTTTCAGAGTTGACTCCACCCGAAACGCCACAATGGAATGGTGTTTCCGAGAGGAGGAATAGAACCCTATTAGATATGGTTCGTTCGATGATGAGTCAATTAGACCTTCCTATATCCTTTTGGGGACATGCATTAGAGACTGCTACGTTCACACTGAACAGAGTCCCTACTAAATCGTCTCCTAAGACCCCACATGAGATGTGGCATGAAAGAAAACCTAATTTGTCTTTCATGAAGATTTGGGGTTGCGAAGCTTATGTGAAGAGACTTGTCTCTGATAAGTTAGCACCTAAATCTGACAAGGTTATTTTCGTTGGTTACCATAAGGAAATCAAAGGGTATTACTTTTACAACCGCGTTGAGAACAAAGTGTTTGTTGCTTAATATGGTACTTTTCTTGAGAAACAGTTTCTCAATAAAGCATCTAGTGGGAGTAAAATTGATCTTGAAGAAGTTCAAGAACCCGAAAATAACATGGAACCGATAGTAGAGACTGAACCAAGTCCACAAGAAGTTATGAAACCGGTTCAAGATCCACAAGTCCATCGTAGATCGGATAGGTTACGATCCGCACCCGAGAGATATGGATTTCTCGTGTCGGAAAGTAATGAAGTAGAAGTCATTGAGAATGACGAACCTACTTCCTATCAAGAGGCGATGTCCGATCCCGATTCGGATAAATGGTTAGAAGCCATGAAATCCGAATTGCAATCCATGTCGGATAATCAAGTTTGGAACTTGATTGAGCCACCCGAAGGTGTAAAAACCATAGGGTGCAAGTGGGTCTTCAAAAAGAAGACTGACATGGATGGGAAGGTGCATACTTACAAGGCTAGGCTTGTAGCAAAGGGATATAGGCAAACTCATGGTGTAGACTATGATGAAACCTTCTCGCCTGTTGCCATGCTTAAGTCTGTTAGAATTTTGATTGCCATAGCTGCGTATTATGACTATGAGATATGGAAAATGGATGTCAAAATCGCTTTCCTTAATGGAAAACTGCTAGAGGATGTGTATATGACACAACCCGAAGGTTTTGTAGATCCAAGAAATTCTAATAAAGTATGCATGTTGCAAAGATTCATAAGATGGGTTGAAGCAAGCTTCGAGGAGTTGGAATCTTCATTTTGATGAATCGGTCAAAGAGTTTGACTTCATCAAGTACGAAGATGAACCTTGTGTAAGCATGAAATTCAGTGGGAGCGTAGTATTATTTCTATTGTTATATGACAATGATATCTTACTCATTAGAAAACGAAGTTCCGACACTTAAGTCTGTCAAGTCTTAGTCAAGGAAAGGTTTCCCGATGAAAGATATGGGTGAAGCCGCTTACATCCTTGGCATCAAGATCTATAGAGATAGATCTAAAAGGATAAATTGATTTGAGTCAAAGTACTCACATTGACAAGGTTCTTAGAAGATTCTAAGAAAAGTAACTTGTCAATGGGTCATGGTGTTACTCTTAGAAATACTCATTGTCTTATGATAACTTGTGAGCAAAAGGGAATGCATGAAGATCCATATGCTCCGGCATTTGGATATGTCATGTATGCCATGATTTGTACTAGACCCGACGTCTCGTATGATCTAAGCATGATGAGTCGATACCAATCTGATCCTGTTGAGAACCATTGGATGTCAGTTAAGACGATCCTTAAGTACTTAAGAAGAGCTAAGGATACGTTCTTGGTATTTGAAAGGTTGGAAGTTAATCTTGTTGTAAGGGTTACACAGATAATAGCCTCCAAGTTGACAAAGTTAATTTAAAATCGCAATTAGGATTTGTGTTTATGCTTATTGGAGGTGCGATTTTGTTGGAAGAAGTTCCAAGCAGAAAATTGTAGCCGATTCTACAACTAAGGCCGAATTTTTTAGCGACATCTGATGCAGCTAAAAGAGGCAGTTTGGATCAAAAGTTCATTTAGTATTTTGGAAATGTTCCAAGTATCACTAATCGGTGGAACTTTGTTGTGACAATTGTGGTGTCATTTGTCATTTGTGCAAACAATGGAACCAAGGTCACATCAATGATTCAAACACATACTTAGACGTTTTTCGAGAATTCATAAGAATGAGAAGATGTTAAGATATGCAAAGTATCAACCGATGATAACATTGGGGATCCACTTACAAAGACCCTCACACAAGCAGAAGCATGATGGTCATGTTAGGTCCGTGGGTATAAGATACCTAGGAAATTGGGCCTAGTGCAAGTGGGAAATTGTTGGTGTTATGCCCTAGGCTATAGTTATGTTTAACTTAAGTCGTTATGTATCATCTTTATCATTTATTATAGAGCGTGTTTATTCTGTTCATTATATGTTTGCATGTTTATTATATTGAACTGCGTCCCTAGTTGTTGTGAACAACTAGTATAAGTCGGTAATGGATAATCATGGAGATGATTATATGCATGGAGATGCACGTTACACTTATGGGTACTTACTAGAGAACAAGTACTGGGCTTGACCTACTTATGAGATTAATGACATGGTCTGTTGTCATGATTAAATCTCATGTTAGTCGTGTCATTGGAATCCTTAGTACCTATTATCATCGTCTTCCACATGATGAACGTTGTGTCTAATATAGTCTAAAACTATCTTTAATCGGATATCAATAAGGGCTATGTTAGCACGATCAGATTCTTGTAGGGAAGAATGATAAGTCAAGATGAAATTTGTCCCTCTTATGAAGAGAGATGTTTACTTGGGCCCCTCTATGAATGATGTTGATGAAATGTGTGGCCACACTCAAGTGATTTGATAGAGATCAAATGCGTTTGGATTATCAACATATTCAGAATCGAGAAAGCATTGAACGAGATGAGTTGACCTAGACCATGACTCATGTTCAATTGGATATCGTGGACAAAGGGATTATGACATTTGATTATCAAGGAATCAAGCTTTGATGTTATATTTAATTGGGTGGACATAATGATTTGCTAGAAGTCACTTATGTCTTGTGAGGTTGATGTTTCAACTCACTACCAACATAAAATATAATTCCTAAAGGGTCACACACAAGAGAACGAATTGAAAATTGGCTTTATATGGAAATTTCGGGAATGGCCTCGGCCATGAGCAAGTGCCATAAAATCAGCCTTGGCTGGAAGTAATGGTCTTGGCTCATGGCACGCGCCATAAAATCAGCCTTGGTTAAAAGGTTGTGGCCTTGGCCCATGGCATGCGCCATAACATCAGCAAACGTAAATTTCCTGGCTCGACTCATCGCGCGACAGACTTAGCCACTGTCTTAACTGGGCGTGCGACATACTTAGCCAGTACGTACGTGTTTTCCTTGGCTGATAAGGTTTTTGGTTTAAATAAGGTTTCTACCCTAATTGTTAGGGGATTTATATGGGATATAAATACAACCTTTGTGCAGCCAAAAACCTCTCACTAGATCATTATTCTAAGTTTATGAAACTCTAGAATTTGATTATTGATTTTAAATCAAAAGGCTCCCAAATTATTCCATAGTTTTTCCATTGATTATTGAAAATCGTTTCAATAATCGAAGATCATCTAGCAATCAAACAAGAAGCGTTCTTGGTCCGTTCGAGTGTGGATTTCCGATAGAGGGTGATTACATTATCACCAAAATCTTGAAGCCTTCGATCATAGATTCATCACAAGGGAAAGAACAAAGGAGAAGATCAAAAAAAAAACTTCATCAACGGTTTTTGAAATTCGTTTTGAGATTCGATTTTCAGATTCGAATTCAAGCTAAACATAATCGCATTCAAGGTATGTAAAATATAATTCATATATATTTCTAATCTCTTCATGCTAGACGAATCATAGGGCTGGGGTTTTGTTGTTTTATAAATAATGTTTCGCTGCGTTTGTATCCCCAAAACCCAACAATAGTTATGTTGACTGAGAAATAATCCATGAGGATGAGGCCCAACTTCCACCCCAAGAAAATAAGATAAATTATCAAGATCCTTGAGTGAAAACCGAGTAGAAAAAGTAGATATGAAGTTGTCGAGCAGTGATAAATTGGACCCTGTAATTATAATATCATCGACATACACAAGTAAAAGAATAGTACCATGGGTGGAATGGAGTGAAAACAAGGAGGCATCGAAAACACTGTTTTTTGAAGCCAAGAGATAAAAGATAGTTCTTAAGTTCATTGTACCATGCCTGAGGGGCTTGCTTGAGACCGTAAAGTGCTTAACGCAATTTGAAAACATGGGACAGATGAGAAGTACTTACAAAACCCGTTGGTTGAGCCATAAATACATCTTCATTGAGAGTACCCTGTAAGAATGCATTGTTGATGTCAACCTGTCGAAGGGGCCACTTGTTTGTAACTGCTAATGAGAGAATGGTGCGAATTGTAGCTGGCTTTACAACAGGGATAAAAGTTTCAGAGTAGTCTATGCCCGGTCGTTGATGAAATCCCTTGGCTACTAGACAAGCCTTATGCCTATCAATTGTCCCATCGGGGTTATATTTGGTGTGAAAGATCCACTTACACCCAATTAAATTTTGAGATGAGGTGGGGGGAACAAGATCCCAAGTGTGGTTATTCATAAGAGCACTGTATTCCTTTTTCATGGCTTCTCGCCATATGGGTTGTTTCAAGTCTTGGGTGCAGGTGTTGGGCTCAAGACTTGGGCAGGGTAGTGAGACATGCAAGTTGATTTTATTAATAGGTTTGAAAATATTATTCTGAGAGCGAGTGACAGGTTTATGGATATGTGGATATGGAGAGGTGTCGAGAGAGGATATGGGAACAGGAGAGTGTTCGGGTGAGGACTGAGTAGGTGTGGAAGCAGTGGAGGAAGGAGGGGAGTTTGGGGCTATAGGTGAGGGTGGTGTGGGAGAGGCTGCCGAGGCAGTAGCAGGTGGTTGAGGGACTGCCGAGGTAGTTGGGAGAGGGGCTGTCGAGGTAGTAGACAATGGAGGAAGTATGTTGAGGGTCGTGTTGCACCAATTGGACAAGGAAAAAGATTGTGAGGGTGGGGAGGAGATTGTAGAGAAGGGAAACACATGTTCAACAAATTTGACATGGCGAGACACAAATATTTTGAAAGTGGTAGGATCGAGGCAGTAATATGCACTTTGAGTGGGTGAGTAGCTTATGAAGACACAAGGGGAAGATTTTGGATCAAGTTTGTTGTGTGTGTATGGACGGAGCCATGGATAGCATAGACATCCAAAACTACGTAGCTTGGAGTAGTTTGGTGTTTTGCCAAAGAGTTTGAAGAACGGAGATTGAAGTTGAAGTGTAGGAGTTGCCATGAAATTAATTAGATAACATGCATCGACAAAGGCATGAGTCCAAATTTTTTGAGGCATAGCCCTGTTTCAACAATGTGGCGGTGGCAGCGTTCAGATATCCCATTGTGTTCAGGTGTGTGTGGAGGAGATGTGAGATGGTTGATACCAAAAGATGTGAGAAGAGGACGAAGACCAATATACTTCCAACCATTGTCACTAAAATAGTAATGATGGATCGATTAAAGAAATTTTCCACAAGCTTTTTGAAATTGGTGAATATATGAGTGGCATCATTCTTGTGTTTGAGAGGATAAAACCAAGTGTATCGAGTGAAGTGATCAACGAAAACAATGTAATATTTGTGACCATCATAAGATAATAGTGGAGACGTCTAAACATCACTATAAATCAACTCAAGAGGACCATTAGAAGAAAGAGAATTTTCATCAAAAGGTAATTTATGACTTTTATTACAATCACAAGCATTGCAATTAAAATTTGAGTCTCTAGGAATACCTAAATCAAAAGAAGAACTAATAGTACGTAAAATTGAAACATAAGGATGCCCTAATCTCTGATGCCAGTTGACTGTGGAAGATGACGTTGTGATGTGAATTGTAGGGGATTTTGGAAGCCATTCATAGACACCAGAGTTAAGATTACCTTGAAGAAGAATGGTTTTCGTGCGAAGTTTCTTTACAATAAAGGAATTGGATGAGAAAGTGACAAAGGCATTATTATCAAGACACAACTTAGATATAGATATTATGTTATGAGACACATGAGGGACATGAAGAATATCATTAAGAAGAAGGAGAGAGGAAGAAGTGAGAATAGAGGTGGAACTTATATTGGAAATTGGAAGACCCGAGCCATCGCCAATGAGAAGTTCTTCGGTGCCATCATAAGGGGAATGGAGAGAGAAGTTATTGAGGTCATGAGTAACGTGGTGAATGGCACCACTGTCGAAGATCCAAGCGGGTGTGGGTTAATTGGAGGTGGTGGTAGAATAGGCAATGGGATAGGTGGGTTGTAGGCCACGCTTTTGAGGGAGAGGATTGGTGTTATTTCTGGGATTGGAATTTGATGGGGGGTGGGGTGGGGTTACGGTTAGGGAAACTTACTTGAGGATAGATTTGGCGAAAGGTATGGCATTAATTGAGGAAGTGTCAATCTTTTCGACGGAACTGACAACATCTTTTGTATGGAGCACGATGTGGTTGTGGATTGGTGTTAGGGGAATAGGCTGAGTTGGATTTCGGTGAATATTGTGTAGGGTTTGAGCAGGGGCTGAGGTTTCTGGGTGGATTTGGATTTCTGGATACATAGGCAACAGTGGCAGGGAAGGTGGTGGTTGTGTGGGATCGGTTTTTGAGGGTTAACTCCTGGGTGAGATAGATGGTTGCTTTGGCAGCCATGGAAAAGAAAAAAAAAATGGTGATCTAAGCTTTGATACCATGTAAGCTTTGATAAATATTGAAGAAGATATCTTAATTTCATTGATATTGTAAGACCTATTTATACATAACAAAAGGAAGTAAATAAGGTAATAACAAGGACTTTAATATGACAAGGATTCTAAAACGGACTTGCTGAAGTATTAGGAAATCAATGACTAAATCTAGGAGAATTATAACTAGAGTTGGTTTTGTTAGTGTAATGCCCTAGGCTATAGTTATGTTTAACTTGAACCGTTATATATCATCTTTATCATTTATTATAGAGTATGTTTATTTTGTTCACTATATGTTTGCATGTTTATTATATTGAACAGCGTCCCTAGTTGTTGTGAACAACTAGTATAAGTTGGAAATGGATAATCATAGAGATGATTATTTGCATGGAGATGCACATTACACTTATGGATACTTGCTAGAGAACTAGTATTGGACATGGCCTACTAATGAGATTTATGACATGGTCTGTTGTCATGATTAAATCTCATGATAGTCGTGTTATTGAATCCTTAGTACCTGAGATTATCATCGTCTTCCACATGGTGAAGATCATGTTTGATATAGTCTAACACTATCTTTAATCGGATACCAATAAGGGCTATATTAGCACGATTGGATTCATGTAGGGAATAATGATAAGTCAAGACGGAATTTGTCCCTCTTATGAAGAGAGATGTTTGCTTGGGCCCCTCGATGAATAATGTTGATGAAATGTGTGGCCACACTCAAGTGATTTAATAGAGATCAAATGCATTTGGATTATCAACATATTCGGAATCGAGAAAGCATTGAACAAGATGAGTTGACCTAGACCATGACTCATGTTCAATTGGACATCGCGGACAACGGGATTTTGACATTTGATCTATCGAGGAATCAAGCTTTGATGTTATATTAATTGTGTGGATATAATGGTTTGCTAGAAACCACTTATGTCTTGTGAGGTCATGTTTTGACTCACTACCAACATAATATAATTCCTTTTGGGTCACACACAAAGAACGAATTTGATTCTGGTTGAAACTTGGAATTCTGGCTTGGTATACCGCACGACATACTTAGCCATATTGAAAATTCGTATTCTGGCTGAGTACACCGCGCGACATACCTTACCCGGCGATGGGCATGACTCGTGCTCTTAGGCACGAGTCGTTCCCAAGTCCAGCATGAGTACTTTTAGCGTCACGAGTGTTTTTGCCCAAACACGACTCGTGCCATCAGGCACGAGACGTGCCCAACGCGAAAAATGTGTTCGTACTGCTTTCAAAGGCAAGGAAGGTTTTTGTTATTGACAAGGACTTAACCCTAAGTGTTAGGGATTTATACCATTGTATAAATACAATTCCTTGGGCAGCCAAAAACTGTCTCTCACCTCCATACATCATTGTTCTAGATTTTTGAAATCCTAGGCCTTGATCAATTCCATAGTTTTTGCCATTGATTATTGAAAATGTTTCAATAATCGGGAAGGATCATCTAGCAATCCAACAAGAAGAGTTCTTTGTTCGTTCGCGTGTGGATCACCATTAGAGGGAGGTTGCTTTATCTCTTAAAGCTTGACGATCTCCATTGTTGATTTCATCACCAATGTTGAACAAGGAAGAAGAAGATCCGATTCGACATCAAAATTCCAAGGCTTGAATTTTGAGATATATTTTGACAAACCAAATCGCATTCTAGGTATGTAATTGTATTTCATGGTTTTCTAATCTCTTCATGCTACACGGATCTAAGGGCTAGGGTTTTGATGTTCTTTGTTAAATTTTCCGCTGCGTTTGTAACCCCAAAACCCAACAGTGGTATCAGAGCCCTGTCTTGCCATGATTAGGATTGAAATTGCATGCTAGATTTAATTTGATTATTTGCAACAATGCTATATGAAATAGATCTAGATTTTATGTGTTTTGTTTTTATGAGAAACAAGTATATATGATATGCCATGCTCATGATTTATGATGAATTAATTAGATTATTTTATTATATAGGCTATTGATCTATTAATATGATTATTTAGATTTGTAATTTCTCAAAATTGAAATCAAATTGTTTGCATGATATTTTGTGAAGCCCTATGTTCATGATTATGTTCACATGAGATCTATGTTACAACCATGCGATGTTTGTTACAATATGAAAACCTTCTAAATATATAAGTCTTATGCAATTCCTTGATTAGAACACTTGTGATATTTTAGGGTATTTGATGCAGTTTCGACTCAGTTGGCTGCATCTTATATCTTAATTTGTGATCAAGGTGAGATAATGGTTGATGTAGTTTCGACTCAGTTGGGTGCATCTTATATCTTAATTTGTGATCAAGGTGAGATAATGGTTGATGTAGTTTTGACTCAGTTAGGTACATCGTTCCATGTCTCACATGTTTGAAAAAGGTATAGACTTAATTTTTGCTTTCAAATGAGATTTGACCCAAGGCATAGATGAGATTTAAAACATGTTTTTTTGACATATGACGTCTAAGGAAATCTCATAAAAAGATCTAAGAGTCATATAGTGATATGATTGATGTTTCTACCTAAATAGCTTGATTTCGGGCATTGACTCAGTTAAACTAAAATCAAGTGAAATATGGATCTTAGTCTACTATGATTATATGATACATGTTTGTATTTGAAGGTGTATAATTTAGTGGGTGTATTTATGAAATACGTTATTTGCTCTTAGATGATAAATGTGTTGATATTGATATATGTTTATATTATTTGCATATTTTATTGTAGAATGGCTAATCACAATAATCAACCCCTATCACTGCGATCAGTCCTTGAGAAGGACAAGCTTGAAGAGAACGGTACAAACTATTCTGATTGGATCAGAAGCCTTAAAATTGTTCTAAAGCAAGAGAAGAAACTGTACGTTCTCAATGAACCCATTCCACCTCAACTTGCTGCAAATGCTTCTAGGGCAGATATGGATGCACATAAGAAACATAATGATGATTCTACAGATGTTGCATGCCTTATGCTTGCCACTATGTCTAAGGCTCTTCAGAAGGACCTTGAGCACATAGAGTCAGCATTTGATCTTGCTGAGCGCTTAAAGGAAATGTTCCAAGTGCAAGCAAGAAATGAGCGATTTGATGTGGTTAAGGCCCTAACTGCATGCAAGATGCAAGAGGGGCAATCGGTGGGAGCTCATGTCCTTAAGATGAAGGGTCACATTGAGCGTCTCGAAAGTCTTGGAAATCCGATGAGTTTGGAACTCGCCACGGATTTGATATTGAATTCATTGCCTAAAAGTTATGGTCATTTCATTATGCACTCTCACATGACTGGCATGGATAAGAATCTCTTGGAATTGCATGCGATGCTTAAGACCGTAGAGAAGAATATCAAGAAGCCCCGAACCGATACTGTGTTAATGGTTAACAAAGGCAAAGGGTTTAAGAAAGATGACAAATGTAAAGCAAGTGTTGCTAAACCTAAGGCAAAAGTTGCCGTTGCCGGAGAGGCTCCCAAGGCATCTCAAAAGGATGCGGTTTGCTACCATTTCTAAGAGGTTGGTCACTGGAAGCGCAACTGCAAGGCTTATAAGGAAGGCCTAAAGGCGAAGAAGGGCAATACAATTGCTGCTGATTTAGGTATCTATATGATCTATATTTTCCTTTCTGTTTCTAGTTCATGGGTATTAGATACCGGATGTGGATCTCACATTTGTTTAAATGTGCAGGGACTGAGAAATAGGAAGCTACTCAAACAAGGTAAAGTTGACCTACATTTGGGGAATGGAGCAAGAGTTGCTGCATTAGCCGTAGGGACATATGATGTAACTTTACCTAGTGGCTTAGTACTTGTTTTGAACAATTGTTACTATGTTTCGGATTTGAGTAGGAATATTATTTCTGTTTCTTGTTTGGATAATGAAGGGTATAATTTTCTTATTAAGAATAAGAAGTTTTATATTTATTTAAATGATATGCTTTATGGTATTGCAAATTCATTTAATGGCCTTTATGTTCTTGATGTTGATGAGAAACAAAATAGTGTTGAAAATGTTTATCATGTAGACAAGAAGTCTAAATCGAATGACGTGAACAACTCATTCATGTGGCATTGCCGGCTTGGCCATATAAATGAGAAACGCATTTCTAAACTCCACAAAGATGGAATGTTAGACTCACATGATTATGAATCATATGAGATATGCGAATCTTGTTTATTGGGCAAAATGACCAAACCACCCTACACTAAGAGTAGTGAAAGGGCTAGTGACTTATTGGGCTTAATACATACTGATGTATGCGGACCAATGAGCAACATTGCAAGGGGAGGATTTCGGTATTTCATTACATTCATCGATGACTTATCTAGATATGGCTATGTCTATCTGATGAAGTCCAAAAGTGAATCGTTTGAGATGTTTAGAACATTTCAAAATGAAGTACAAAATCAACTTGGCAAAACAATTAAAGCACTTCGATCCGATCGTGGTGGTGAGTAGAGCCAAGAGTTTGACAATCATCTCAAAAACTGTGGAATTGTTTCAGAGTTGACTCCACCCGAAATGCCACAATGGAATGGTGTTTCCGAGAGGAGGAATAGAACCCTATTAGATATGGTTCATTCGATGATGAGTCAAGTAGACCTTCCTATATCCTTTTGGGGACATGCATTAGAGACTGCTGCATTCACACTGAACAGAGTCCCTACTAAATCGGCTCCTAAGACCCCACATGAGATGTGGCATGGAAGAAAACCTAGTTTGTATTTCATGAAGATTTGGGGTTGCGAAGATTATGTGAAGAGACTTGTCTCTGATAAGTTAGCACCTAAATCTGACAAGGTTATTTTCGTTGGTTACCCTAAGGAAACCAAAGGGTATTACTTTTACAACCGCGTTGAGAACAAATTGTTTGTTGCTCAATATGGTACTTTTCTTGAGAAACATTTTCTCAATAAAAAGCATCTAGTGGGAGTAAAATTGATCTTGAAGAAGTTCAAGAACCCGAAAATAACATGGAACCGATAGTAGAGACTGAACCAAGTCCACAAGAAGTTGTGGAACCGGTTCAAGATCCACAATTCCATTGTAGATCAGATAGTTTACGATCCGCACCCGAGAGATATGGGTTTCTCGTGTCGAAAAGTAATGAAGTGGAAGTCATTGAGAATGACGAACCTACTTCCTATCAAGAGGCGATGTCCGATCCCAATTCGGATAAATGGTTAGAAGCCATGAAATCCGAATTGCAATCCATGTCGGATAATCAAGTTTGGAACTTGATTGAGCCACCTGTAGGTGTAAAAACCATAGGGTGCAAGTGGGTCTTCAAGAAGAATACTGATATGGATGGGAAGGTACATACTTACAAGGCTAGGCTTGTAGCAAAGGGATATAGGCAAACTCATGGTGTAGACTATGATGAAACCTTCTCGCCTGTTTCCATGCTTAAGTATGTTAGAATTTTGATTGCCATAGCTGCGTATTATGACTATGAGATATGGAAATGGATGTCAAAACCGCTTTCCTTAACGAAAAACTGCTTGAGGATGTGTATATGACACAACCCGAAGGTTTTGTAGATCCAAGAAATTCTAACAAGGTGTGAAAGTTACAGAGATCCATTTATGGATTGAAGCAAGTTTCTAGGAGTTGGAATCTTCGTTTTGACAAGAAAATCAAAGAGTTTGGTTTTGTCAAGAATGAAGATGATCCTTGTGTATACATGAAATTCAGTGGGAGCGTTGTGCTATTTCTCTTATTGTATGTCGATGATATATTACTTATTGGAAATGACATTCCTGCGCTTGAGACTGTGAAGTCTTGGTTAGGGAAGTGTTTCTCAATGAAAGATATGGGCAAAGCCGCTTACACCCTTGGTATCAAGATCTATAGAGATAGATCTAAGAGGATAATTGGTTTGAGTCAAAGTACCTACATTGACAAGGTTCTTAGAAGATTCAAAATAGAAAATTCTAAGATAGGAAACTTGCCAATGGGTCATGGTGTTACTCTTAGCAAGACGCAGTGTCCTAAGACAACTGATGAGCGAAAGAGGATGAATGAAGTTCCATACGCTTCGGCTATTGGATCTATCATGTACGCTATGATTTGTACTAGACTCGACGTCTCGTATGCTTTGAGCATGACAAGTCGTTACCAATCTGATCCGGGTGAGAACCATTGGATGGCAGTCAAGACGATCCTAAAGTACTTAAGAAGGACTAAGGATGCATTCTTGGCATTTGGAGGGATGGAAGAAGATCTTGTTGTAAGAGGTTACACAGATGCTAGCATCCAAACCGATAAGGATGATTTCCGATCGCAGTCGGGATTTGTGTTTATGCTTAACGGAGGTGCGATATGTTGAAAGAGTTCCAAGAAGAGTACTATTGCCGATTCTACTATTGAGGCCGAATATATAGCGACATCCAATGTAGCTAAGGAGGCAGTTTGGATCAAGAAGTTCATTAGTGACTTGGAAGTTGTTCCAAGTATCACTAATCCGGTGGAACTTTATTGTGGCAACAATGGTGCCATTGCGCAAGCAAAGGAACCAAGGTCACATCAGCGATCCAAACATATACTTAGACGTTTCCATCTCATTCGAGAGTTCATTGATCGAGGAGACATTAAGATATGCAAAGTATCAACCGATGATAACATTGGGGATCCGCTTACAAAGCCCCTCGAACAAGCAAAGCATGATGGTCATGTGAGGTTCATGGGTATTAGATACATAGATGGAGCCTAGTACAAGTGGGAGATTGTTGGTGTAATGCCCTAGGCTATAGTTATGTTTAACTTGAACCGTAATGTATCATCTTTATCATTTATTATAGAGTATGTTTATTTTGTTCACTATATGTTTGCATGTTTATTATATTGAACTGCGTCCCTAGTTGTTGTGAACAACTAGTATAAGTTGGTAATGGATAATCATAGAGATGATTATTTGCATGGAGATGCATATTACACTTATGGATACTTGCTAGAGAACAAGTATTGGACATGACCTACTTATGAGATTTATGACATTGTCTGTTGTCATGATTAAATCTCATGATAGTCGTGTTATTGAATCCTTAGTACCTGATATTATCATCGTCTTCCACATGGTGAAGTTCGTGTTTGATATAGTCTAACACTATATTTAATCGGATAGCAATAAGGGCTATGTTAGCACGATTAGATTCATGTAGGGAAGAATGATAAGTCAAGACGAGATTAGTCCCTCTTATGAAGAGAGATGTTTGATTGGGCCCCTCGAAGAATGATGTTTATGAAATGTGTGGCCACACTCAAGTGATTTGATAGAGATCAAATGCATTTGGATTATCAACATATTCGGAATCGAGAAAGCATTGAACAAGATGAGTTGACCTAGACCATGACTCATGTTCAATTGGACATCGTGGACAAAGGGATTGTGACATTTGATCTATCGAGGAATCAAGCTTTGATGTTATATTAATTGGGTGGATATAATGGTTTGTTAGAAACCACTTATGTCTTATGAGGTCATGTTTTGACTCACTACCAACATAATATAATTCCTTTTGGGTCACACACAAAGAACGAATTTAATTCTGGTTGAAACTTGGAATTCTGGCTTAGTATACCGCGCGACATACTTAGCCATATTGAAAATTCGTATTCTGGCTGAGTACACCGCGCGACATTCCTTGCCCGGCGATGGGCACGACTCGTGCTCTTAGGCACGAGTCATTCCCAAGTCCAGCACGAGTAATTTTAGCGTCACGACTCGTATCACGAGTATTTTTGCCCAAACACGATCGTGCCCTCAGGCACGAGTCGTGCCCAACGCGAAAAATGTGTCTGTACTGCTTTCCAAGGCTGGGAAGGTTTTTGTTATTGACAAGGACTTAACCCTAAGTGTTAGGGATTTATACCATTGTATAAATACAAGTCCTTGGGTAGCCAAAAACTGTCTCTCACCTCCATACATCATTGTTCTAGATTTTTGAAATCCTAGGCCTTGATCAATTCCATAGTTTTTGCCATTGATTATTGAAAACTTTTCAATAATCGGGAAGGATCATCTAGCAATCCAACAAGAAGAGTTCTTGGTTCGTTCGCGTGTGGATCACCATTAGAGGGAGGTTGCTTTATCTCCTAAAGCTTGAAGATCTCCATTGTTGATTTCGTCGCCAAGGTTGAACAAGGAAGAAGAAGATCCGATTAGACATCAAAATTCCAAGGCTTGAATTTTGAGATATATTTTGACAAACGAAATCGCATTCGAGGTATGTAATTCTATTTCATGGTTTTCTAATCTCTTCATGCTAGACGGATCTAAGGGCTAGGGTTTTGATGTTCTTTGTTAAATTTTTCGCTGCGTTTGTAACCCCAAAACCCAATAGGTTTAGGAAATAATTACTAGAGTTGGTTTAGGAAACAATAACTTGTAATGTTATCTATGTAGAAGAAGGAGTCTGTGAGGAAGTATCGTTAACAATTACTACAAATATACTTTTAGCAATTATTTTAGTCTAATTTAATTATCCTAATGAAAATATAAAACTTGGTATTGACAGTATTATTATTGATGGTGTATCAATTATAAGTTTTAAATTTACATTATTATAATTAAATCATCGTATAGTTATTGCTCAATGATATGGAGGGGGTATAGATGTAATAGAGAATTGTGAAAAATCAAATTGTATTATTGATATACTTGAGTATTTATACAATTCCCAGACTACATAACTTGGTGTACAATAAATTTACAATAAGAAAAAAATAATTACAATAAGAAAATGATAATTATTAATAAATATATGTTGGAAAAATGTGTTGTGTGCGAAGGAAATTGTGTATATTTTCTTACATGAATTGTTTGTCGTTTGACAAATATTATTGTGGATTAATGTTCCACTCCATGAGCACATTGAAATGGTATATCTATATGTCCAATTTAATATTGGATGAGAAAGATGTTATATCTCAAAGTTGGTGAATTGAAATTGTAACTTTTAGAATTTAACCACACTATTGATGTGACATGATTCCCAAAATAATTAAGAGATTAATTGAGACCATTAACATGAGTTTTGGGGTTAAAGTTGTGAAATAAAACCAAATGAATACAAGTATTGACTACAAAAATTAATAAAATGATTAATTAGGCATTCATTACATTGTTGATAGAGCTATAAGTGGAAAATCCCACAACATTGAAAGTTGATCATTTTTCCATCAATTCTCCATCTTCACATTTACAATTTTCTCTTCTTCTTCTTTTGGCCTCCTAGAATAGTATAAATTTTTTTGGTGATTTTGTGATATCCTCCATCCCACATCGAAAATATGTGGAAATTTAGTGTGATATATAGAAGGCACATACACTACTACTAAGCATCAAATCATCCATTGGACTTTTGGAGGCCTGTGATGGGTTGTACTTAACTCAATTGAGGAGATGATTAGTGGGCCAGTGTGTGGTGCCTGTGTTGCGGGTCGGGCTACGGGCTCGGGTCGTTACAAATGGTGTCAGAGCAGAACCCCGGCCTTATGGATTGCGAGCTAGCCCGGGGGTACGATCTGGATATTGATTGACCTTTCCAGGGACGACAAGGGTTTGAGTGGGGGAGATTGTGATATCCCCCATCCCACATCAAAAAAATGTGGGAATTTAGTGTGATATATAGAAGACTCATACACTACTACTAAGCATCAAATCATCCATTGGACTTTTGGAGGCCTGTGATGGGCTGTGGTTAACCCAATTGAGTAGGTGCTTAGTGGGCCAGTGTGTGGTGCCTGCTTAGCGGGTCGGGCTACGGGCTCGGGTCATTACAATTATGATATCCCCTATCCAACATTGAAAATATGTGGGAATTTAGTGTGATATATAGAAGGCCCATACACTACAACTAAACATCAAATCACCCATTGGACTTTTGGAGGCCTGTGATGGGCTGTGGTTAACCCAAATGAGGAGATGCTTAGTGGGCTAGTGTGTGGTGCCTACGTAGCAGGTCGGGCTTCGGGCTCGGGTCGTTACAAATGGAATCAGAGCAGAACCCCGGCCTTAAGGCTTGAGAGCTAGCCCGGGGGTACGTTCTGGGTATTGATTGACCTTGCCAGGGATGACAAGGGTTTGAGTGGGGGAGATTGTGATATCCCCCATCCCACATCGAAAATATGTGGAAATTCAGTGTGATATATAGAAGGCCCATACACTACTACTAAGCATCAAATCACCCATTGGACTTTTGGAGGCATGTGATGGGCTATGGTTAACCCAAATGAGGAGATGCTTAGTGGGCCAGTGTGTGGTGCCTACGTAGCGGGTCGGGCTTCGGGTTTGGGTCGTTATAAATGGCATCAGAGTAGAACCCCGGCCTTAAGGCTTGAGAGCTAGCCTAGGGGTACGATCTGGGTATTGATTGACCTTGCCAGGGACGACAAGGGTTTATGTGGGGGAGATTGTGATATCCCCCATCCCACATCAAAAATATGTGGGAATTTAGTGTGATATATAGAAGGCCCATATACTACTACTAAGCATCAAATCATCCATTGAACTTTTGGAGACATGTGATGAGTTGTAGTTAACCCAAATAAGGAGATGCTTAGTGGGCCAGTGTGTGGTACCTACGTAGCGGGTCGTGCTTCGGGCTCGAATCGTTACAAATAATATCAGAGCAGAACCGCGGCCTTAAGCCTTGCGAGCTAGCCCGGGGGTACGATCTAGGTATTGACTGATCTTACCAGGGACGAAAAGGGTTTTAGTGAGGGAGATTGTGATATCCCCCATCCCACATCGAAAATATGTGGGAATTTAGTGTGATATATAGAAGGCACATACACTACTACTAAGCATCAAATCAGCCATTGGACTTTTGGAGGCCTGTGATGGGATGTGGTTAACCCAATTGAGGAGGTGCTTAGTGAGACAGTGTGTGGTGCCTACGTAGCGGGTCGGGCTTCGGGCTCGGGTCATTACAAATTTTGTCCAATCATTACTTCAATTCGCCAGATATTATGGACGGTGGAGATCGAAATATATTATGTACAGATAAAGATAAATTTTTTGGAACATAACAGTTTGAGAATTTATGTTTTTTAATTTTGAACATATAATTAACTAACGGATAAATATCAAGAATGTTGCAACGATTGTGTAAAATAGTTGTGACGACCAGGGCGGCCCAATAGTTGTAAAAAAAAGATAGCTACATAGGACCCCCAAAATATTTGTGATTTTTGGGGCCCCAAAACTATTAATCAATCCATTAATGGTAGGCCCAATCAGCCCTACCAAATTTACCCAAGTTTTCTTCTCTCTAGCCTTAATCTACAACAACACGTTTCCTTCTATTAAATTAGTTGTTAATTCACGACCAAAAATGATTTTGAAATCAAGCTGAAAAATAAAATATCGTAATTAGGAAATCGATTTTGACTTTGAAAAGAACAAAAACCTAACCTTAATAACGGTTATTGTTGTATAGGGTAAATAAGTTTTTCGAAAATGAAATTGATAAATAATTATCTCAGAAGCACGATGTCTCAAAAACGGTTAAATGGTAATATGATATCGATTAAAAAGAAAATAGTTGATTATTCAATTTTAATTCATGATTCTGTTTTTAAATCTCCTAAAAATAGCGTGTTTAAATAGTTTATTGTATATATATATATATATATATATATATATATATATATATATATATATTAATTTGCTATTGATTTTTCTTAGCCTTTTGTTTAATATCACTTACATCATAGGGCCCCAACAAAAAAAAATTAGCTATGGCCCCAAGTTTTATAGGACTAGCCCTGTTGTCGACACAAATTCTAGTGTTTATACAATGAGCGATATATCTTTTATGTTCACGAAAATTATAGTGAGAAACATTAAAAAGTTCGTAGGAACTAAATTGAGAAAATGAACGTTGAAAGATATAGATTTAAAGTTCTTATGGTTCATAAAAATTATAGTGAGAAAATTAAATAGTTAATTGGAACTATGTTAAAAAGATGAACGTTAAAAGTTTTATTCTTTAACTTTGCATATTGATGACGTATTGACAAAAAATGATAGGGCTTATTAAAAAAAGTTGTTAAATAATATTATTTTCAATAGTGACAAAAGTCACAAAGATAAAAATAATATATCTTTTTGAAAGAATTTGTTGAATTATATTGTTGTGAACATTGACAAACGTTAAAAGGACAAAAACTATAGGTATTTTTGGAAGAAGTTGTTAAACATATTGGTGAAATTAGTGACTAAAGTCACAAAGACAAAAACAATAGAAATTATTGAAATTTTTTGTTAAATCCTATTGTTATCGATAATGACAAATGGCACAATATTTACAAGAAGGACTTCTAAAAGAAATTGTGTATTATTTGAATTAGAATGTGGCTTTCTCTAATTTAGAAGTACTAAAAGATGAGACCTTTAAAGTTTTAAAATAATTAACCACCAATTATAACTGCATTAAAGAATCTAGATGTTTATAAATATGGGTGGTTATAAGAAATAAATTGTGTTAATTCTCTTATTGAATTAACAATTTATTCTTTATTTGAATTCTCAAATTAAGTTAAAGAGTTAGGGTCTATTTGGTAACCCAATTAAGCTCTTAATTTGGAACACTTTATGAGATTAAAAAATTAAGCTTGTTTGATAAAGTAAATTTATATCAATTAAGTAATTAAGATTGTATTAAAATGACTATTAATTTTAAGTTGGAAATGAGAGTTTTAAGAAAGTAAGAGGAGGAAAGAAAGAGAAAAAAAGGGAATGAGTTCAAATCCATCAATCAACATATTTTATTTATTTATTTATTGTTACTTTATTTTGTTGAAATATTTTAACTTCTCATATAAATTATATTTGATTAAGTATTAAATTGTAATTTTCTTAATATTAAACTGATAACGCAGGAAACGATCCAAATCAGCCTTAGTTCAGTAATAGATTGATTCCTAGCAAATGTGACCTGATACCATGATAATGCAGAAAACGATCCAAATCAGCCTTATTGCAGCAATAGGTTGATTCCTAGCAAATGTGACCTGAAACCACGAATAAACGAATAGCCGGGTTGGTCTCCGGCTAATACCCTCCGGCGTGATGATAAGATGTTGTGTTATGAGTTTAGATAAAACTATATTTAACGACATAATCTTAAAATAGCCAAGTATATATTACCTTTTAACGTTGGATGTTGTCTGGTATATATAGTAGTGATGTAGGATCATATTAAATCCCTTAAATCGTGGAGACAATGTAGGCATAACGATCTCCGTGATTGTAGCAGATGGTTACGGGTTGGGTCGTAGATAAGCGCACGTGTCTGTAGGTCGAGGTCGCTAGAGTATTCGAGGTCTTCCTGACTTTGTACCTTAGCCAGATAAAAATTGTACAAGTAGATGGTCGTATGTTGGACGAATCTAGGTCGGGACCAAGGATGGTCGGACAATAAGCTAGGTCGACTGATATTTGTCGTTGGACCGTTGGTGTTGTAGCAATTAGGTTGGCCCATTCCATGGTATTGTCTTTGTAACGTCTGGAATGTTGGGCTTCAATTAATTATTGGGCCTAGCCCGTCACTTTTATTTCGTTCAATGCCCCCAACTTTTTGTGTTAATGTTGTCGACCAAGAAATTATGAAAAACTTATATAGGGACTTATGTGACTCGCTGTTGGAAGGTCGACTGAGTAGGCTTAGGTCGCTATTCGGCCATTGAATTTTGGCGGTTGGATACGCTGTTTAATGCACCGTAATTTCCGCAATGATGGTACGATTCTGGCGATTGGACAACCCTATTGGGGACCGATGCTAAGCATTAACTGACATAACGAACAATTATGTCCCTATAAGTACCCAAATCCGGATTGTCAAAATCCGTTAGGAGTTAACCGAAATCCGTTAACTGGCCCGCTCCAGGTTAACCGGAACCCGTTAAGCTCTCCGTTGCCAAGCCAACGAGACGTCCCGGGACTGCCCCGAGCATCCCGACGTCCAAGAGTACTTAACACACGTCGTCGCACATAAAAGTACGGCTTTCCCTGAAAAACGCACTTTCCGAGGGCATTTCGGACATTTTCTGGACTGTTATTTTAAAAACCGGACAAAACCGGGACCTGGGCGCGAACTCCCACAAGGCTGGTGAGTCATGGGACACTTGGCACGCATGCCACATCCCTCTAGTCACCTTTCAATCAAAAATCAAGGTGAAAAGACTAAAATACCCCTGGTATGCAGTCCAAGTCCGGCCGGACTCCTTTGCAGACTCTCAGAAATTGCCAGCAAGTCCCTCCAATTTCCAAAGTTTCACAAAACCCCCTGGATTTCAAGCTAAGTCCGGCCGGACTCATGCTAAAATTTCACCTATAAATAGAAGGGCTGTCAAAGCCATTTAAAAAAACAAAAAATCACTCCCCTCCACCAAAACCTCACGGCCTAAACTGATTCTCACCCCTCTCGAGCCTCAGTTTTACCTCGTTTTGCGTGAAAACTCCGTATTTCGATCAAATACGCCCCTCACCACTCCAAAACACCGTTCCAAATCACTTTCCGTATCCCGTATACACCTCCCGAGCCAAAGGAGTCGACCCTAGCCATAGGTATAACTCCCCCTCTCTAATCTCTCGTTCCGCCTCGGCTTACGCGCCAGTCGCTACAACCGTTTCGAACGAACATCGTTGAAATGTAGACGCCTCCGTCTAACGGGGTCCGATACGTTTTAGCCCCTAGATCCTCTTCTCTTCCCGTAAGAGAAGTAATCTCGGGTTAAAACGGCGTTCCGGCCCCGTTCCGTTTAAATTTCTGTCATTTACAATTCCGGATCGATCGATCCGTCGATCGTCATTTAAATTTCTGTCATTTACAATTCCGGATCGATCGATCCGTCGATCGTCATTTAAATTTCTGTCATTTACAATTCCGGACCGTTTGATCCGTCGAACGTCATTTACTTTTACGCAAATTTACCATTCCGAGTCGTTTGGCTCGTCGATCGTCATTTACAACTCCGAGCCGTTTTGGCTCGTCGATCGTACTTTCCAATTCCGGATCGTTTGATTCCGTTGATACCGCACTTTAAATACTGTCATTTACAAAGTCCGACCCGTTTGGATCGTGATAGTATTTACTTTTCAAAGTCCGAGTCGCAACCCGATTCGTTGATTGCATATCATTTAATATGCTTTTTCCCGTAAAAATCGTTAACAATGCAATGCCCGGTTCAAAACCGGAGTTCGACCTTCGAACTCTCTTTCAAAATGCGCGAAATGACGTTTGGCCTCCAAACGCTCATCTTCAAACTTAAAAGCCGCCATTTGACACTCAAAATCATTTAATACGCTTTTTCCCGTAAAAATCGTTAACAATGCAATGCCCGGTTTTTCGACCTTCGAACTCTCTTTCAAAATGCGTGAAATGACGTTTGGCACCCAAACGCTCATCTTCAAACTCAAAATCCGACGTTTGACATTCAAACGCTCTTTTCTTAAAAGTCAACATTTGACACTTAAGATCAACAGTTAAAAGCAGCATTCGCGCCACTTTTCCTAAAACTCCAAAACCGACGTTTGTCATTCAAACGCTCGTCTTTTCAAACAAGATCACCTAACCAACGTTTGACATTCAAACCAAGATTAAGCTTGTCATTCAAGCCCCCATTTCAAAATACACACACACACGCACACGTTTTCGAGAAAGGTAGAAAGACTCGTCATACTAGGCATTTCGGGTGATCTCGTAATACTCTTCCCGAAACGTAACATGACCTCCGAACCTAACAATCTTTGGTACTCAAAATAGCTTTTTACTCATTTTTGCTACCAATAAAAATGACCCCCGTTTTCAAAAGCTTTTTCCTAAGTTTTTGCTACCAATAAAAACTACACCATTTTCACTAAAGCCGTTTCTCAACGTTTGGGCTCAAAATACAAAAATCGAGTGGCGACTCCTCTCCCTTCCCTAAAAGCGAGGTCTCAGACACCAACCTTCCGCGAAAGACAACCGCGTTTCGTGCCCGTGCAAAATCCTGGGTAATTTCAGTTGGCGACTCCGCTGGGGACTCTGGATAACTTTTTCAAAACTGCCGTTGTTTTCAAAAAAGCCTTCCGTGGGTCAAACTTTCGTTTACCCTTCCTCGTTTTCGTGTGCGTGTGTTACTTTAAACCTTGAACGGTTTTTTCAAAGGCATTACATTGTCGTCTTTCAAAATCATACCATGTTTTTGCATCCCCATTCATGTTTGATTTTCATGCTATCTTTTGAATTGCGCATCAAAATTCTTTAAGACACATTCTGAAAAATCTCTGTTTTACTCAGAAAAAGAATTTTAGTGACCGCACACTACTCGCACTTGCTACCTCGGTACACCGCACTTCACGTGCACTTGCTGCCTCGGTACACTGCACACTACGACCCGTAACCCGGGATAGCCTTATCAGTTACACCTCGGTTGGTCTGCCAGACACCTTTCGAGGGCGCATGGGGTCGTCCCAAACAGCCCATTCTAGCCTGTGTAAGCCATGCACTCTTTGTGTCACACTTTGTCCAAGACCCCGGTTGGTTTTTGGCTTAGTTCGTGTCATAAAGCCTAAGTATATGTTTTTTACGCCGGATTCCGCCACGAGTCAGGCTCGAGAGGTTGAGACCGAAGGTCGTTCCCGACCCGAAGTCTTGAGCTTTTCAGCCTTGACTTTGACGCGGAGCTCTGCCGAAAAATATACCCGAAGGTTCAATGTGACACCGTGTCACCAAACCCTCACCGTATGCACCGTGCCAGCCACAACTTGGCCAACGCCAAAAGCTAAGGTCCCTCACGCAAGCGAGTCAGGAGAGGTCATGCCGAAATTTTGGCACGATCCCCGCCTTAACTTAAGGACGTTGACTTCGACTGTGGCCCGTGCGTCACATACGTTGGAAGTTTGCGTGATCAGCTAGCCTTAAGTTCACTTTTTCTGTTGTCGGTGGAACTCGCTTGCCTTATAGGACCTCGCTCGGGATAGTCCGTCCCGAGAAAGATGATCTACAAATGGAAATGAGGGGCTTATAAGTGTAGTGACGAGATCCACTGATTAGAGCTCTAGGGTTAGTTGCGAAAAAGAAGACACGCTCTTTTCCAACCAATTAGGACTCTGAGAAAATGCGTTTTAAGTAAACATTAATCGGTAACTGCACATTGCACAAGCTCGAAATCTTGAGCCTAATACCCTTTCCAAAGCCTAAACCCTTCTTTTCGTTCCCTACAGCGAGTAGAAAGTGGTTCAGATTTCCGGGTCAGCGCCTCGCCAGAATCACAGTTACGGCAGCGTCAGTCGGTTCCCTCAGCCAGAATTTCCGACATGACTAGCTCACCGAGAAATCGTGAAGGGGACGGACCCCCGCCACCGGTCACAGATATGACTTTGGAAGAAGCCATCCGGGCTTGTGAGGTTCACAAGAGGCAGAAAGAAGATCAGCAGAATTTCGTGGTACAGCTTCTGAATGAGCGAGGTATAGAAGCTATCCCCCAGTCAGACGGTACTTTCGTCCTGGTCGAGGATGACGATTCCCCGAAACCAGTTCCTCAAACCTTCAACCAGGTTCCTCCCACGCCAACTTACGGGGTGCCTTCGAACCAAGGAAATAGCCGACCTAGGCTTCACGTTGCCACCTCTCAGGGCAACCCTGTCATATATGGCCAGGCCAGTGCTACTCCCATTACTCAATACCACCAGCGCACCGCTGGACCATCTCAAACGGATGCCAATATCCTTCAATACCCTCCTGGGTTCATCCCGTTGCCTATACACGAATCCCAAAACACCGGGGACAAACCCCAATACAGTTCAGAAAAGGCCCCCATATATTCACATATATCAAGCCTTCCACCTCCAATCACTACCGCTCACATGGTAGCATCCGGCGCCGAGCCTCAAAGTCCACCACTGGACCCAACCTTAGCCTGGATGGTCGAACAGTTGAAAGACCTGAAAGCCACCATGAGCAGCTCAAAGCAGGAAACGCTCAAGTCCACAGATCCGGGAATGGTCACGCCTCTCCCTGCCAAGTTCAGAATGCCAGAGATGGACCGATTCGAGGGAACCGAATGTCCTCAAACGCATGTCGACACCTACGTTCTCGGCATGAGGGTGAAAGGAGCAACCCTCCAGCAAATGGCTGACCACTTCCAGCATACGCTTAAAAGTTCAGCGTTACGATGGTTTCTGAGGGTCAAGCCTGCGGATCGCCACACCTGGGATCAGATCAGTAACATCTTCCTGGAATGGTATAGATCCAACTTAGAGTGGGAAACAAGTTGTGAGGACTTAATCACCACTGAGCAAAAAGCAGATGAAAGCGTCGGAGAATTCTACAAGAGGTGGAGTTGGAAGCTCTCCAAGATCATGGAGCCACTCTCCAAGGATGAACAGATGCGGATCTTCAAGTCCTGCTTAAGACCGTCCATCAGAACTCTCATCAGTCATCATTTCTTCCCAGATCTCCGGGCCATGGTCAATGCCGGCTCACAGTTCGAGAAGGATCTTAAGGAAAAGCTGGCCACCGCACGCCCATACGAATACCGATCAGCGTTGCATTCAATCCCGCACCGGCCCCGGCAAAGGGAAAGATACGTCTCGTCAACTACATCCATCGGGGACAAATGGGCGAAACCCGGCCCCCAAAGCAACAATTCCACTCGAAGCGGCACGTACACTTTGACAAGTTGGATATGCCACAGAGCAAGATGCTGGAAGGGTTAATCAAGGAAGGTCTCCTTAAACCCGTTGCAAATTACAAACCCAAGAATCCATAGTCAACGCTGACAAGAGCAAGTACTGCGCCTTCCATCAGTATCACGGCCATACCACTGACAACTGCGTGGGGTTATGATACGAAATTCAGTACTTGATAGAGGAAGGAAAATTAGAGTGCCCCCGTGGGCCTAATACCGTTGGAAACCCTTTTCCGAACAACAACAGTGTGAATTCCATTGAATGGGTGCCCAAGAAGATTGCCGCAGAGCCAGTTCCTCTGCCTCTTCCAACCGGGTCCTCATCAAATGTCCACATCAGCTACGATGTTTGTGACTGCTCCACATGCCTGGAGTACGAATCCCAAGACACGAGTCCCAAGACACGGTCCGGAGCAATCCTCCAAGAAAACAGAAGAAGAAGTCCTCTCAACAGAAACTGAGAGAAAGATACGAAGCTGGAGACACCAGTATGGGTACACTCGGAGAGCCATCCGGGAGGTTCGACTACTACGTACTCTACTCCAGCCAGTCCTCCCTTCCTCCAGGCCATGCAACTTTAGAGCAGACAGGGGTGGAAAAGCCAAAAAGTCCTGCTGACAACAGAGCTCAGACCTTGGGACACTGGAATACCTCAAATCTCGGTAATCTTACTGCCAGTCAGAAGCCTAACCCCCCGCGGGATCAGCCAAGGTTCAATTTGTCCAGCTTCCGAGCACGGACTGACAAAGGACGATCAAAGTCAGCTTGGCACTCGCACTCGATCAACGTGCTAACCAAGGGCGGCAACCACCACAAACAGCCTCAACGCAATCTCAAGGCTCCAGCAAAGGCTTTATCTCGCAAGAGGAAGACAGGAAACGGATGGCTTGATGACTCTCCTTCTCCGGATAGAGACCAGATCTACGATTCCCGAATGTATGGCAGTATGATCACTTTCTGTGATGAAGACCTGCCGAGAGATGCCTCGGGGCATGTAAGTACGCCAATCCAATTCGTAATCCCTTTTTAGGTGCATTTTAAATGATAAAATTGCACTAAGGGGCGTTTTGGTAAATTCCCAGTCCGTTTCGAGACTTCCGGAAATATTTTATATGTTTCTCGCGAAGGAAGTGTATTTTAGTATTTTTCCCGGACAAAAGGACCTAAAAGGAATTAACCAGTTTGGACCTTTTGGGTATTAACCCGGAATGTTTCAGAATCTGGTTTTGGCGCCAGAATCGGTTATTGGCGTTCCCAGTCGTGCGACAACTTGAGGCATGGAAATTGGATACATTGGGTCGTGCGACCAACTAATCCAATTTCCCAATTTACGTATAAATATCCAATGCTGTCATTTTGTCAAGGGGGGCTCTCACAGGCCACACAGTTCACACACTCACAACCTCACCCTTTCTCTCTCTATCCAGATCTCTCTCCTCCCTCTCTCTCTATACGCAATTGCCTCCATTGCCGTCATCTTCTTCCTCACCCCAACTCTCTATCCCTAATCTCCTCAACCCAAACCAATTCCTCTCTCAAAATCGCCAACTTCTCCACCGTCTTCTCCATCTCTCCAATCGCCAAACGACGACCCAAGCTCCTCAATCAACGGGCAATCTCCTCCAACCAATTCACCGGCCAACCTCCTCCATCATCAACCTCAACCTCAACCTCCTTCAATTCCCTCCTTCTCCAATCCCAACACCAACCGGCGAACAAACCAGTCCAACCCCAAATCAATCTCCACCACCACTGCTCCTCAACCAAAGCCGTGAAGCCTTCTTCCCCTGTTCCGTATCCGAAGCTATTCACCACCGCCTCTCTCTCTCTCTCAAACCCAGGCCATCCAATGCACAGGTGTTGTAAACTGCGAAGTCAATTGGAGCTAAGTTGCTGTTTCAATCCGATCTGAGTTTGGAGTTGTTCCGGAGCTGATTAGAAGGATTTGATACCTAACGTGGTATCGAGTTTGAGTACACTATGAGGGTAACAAATCTCAACCTTACTCTCTCTCTCTCTCTCTCTCTCTATTTTCCTGCGTATTGCAACTGCCGTGGCTTGAATTTGCCGTGATGTAGAATTTGGTGTTTGGTTTTGTTACAACTTAAATTTAGCATGTAGTATGCTCTATTTCATTTGGTGGTTCTGTTCCTGTTGGCTGCATAGTGCAATTTCCGTGCTAAAATGCTTATAGCGTAAAATTGAGTATATTGGTTTTGTTGTAGCTTCATTTTAGTATGTAGTATACTCTTGAGTTGTTTGGATGTTCTGATCGTTGGGATCTGTTTTATACGTTCATCGTAGAGATGATACTTGTTTTGTTCATATGATTGTCGTGCGTTGGGCATGATGTGCTAAGGTGAGCGTGGATCGTCTCATATCCACGTTCATCTAAGCTTGGATCTCTATGAGGTCGTTGGGACCTGTTTTTGTATATTGATCGTAGTGATTGCACGTACTCTTGTAGTGATGTCGTGCGTTGGGCATGAATTGCTAAGGTGAGTGTAAGTGCTCCAATTTGAGCTTGTTAGAATTTTCGTTAGAAAATTAACGAAAGTTATAACATTTCTAACAATTCCTAACAATCCTAACTTTTCTAACAAAGTGAGGGTAAAATGGGCATTGTTATTTAAGGTTAAACCTCAAAAAGAATCTCAAAAAGTAAAACAAAAGGAATAAAACCACAAATAGCAATGGCTGGAAACACAAAACTGGCTGTTAATTTGAAATTTCAAAAAGATTATTCCTCTTGTCCAAAGCCTGAAGCTGCATTTAATGAACAGTGCACGCTGCAGGTCCTGTCCGCGCGGATGGGATTGCAATTTCCAGAGGGCTATAAATTGAGCCCTCCAGTCACAAAAATAAGGAGCCACAACACATTTTGCACCGAACCTCTGGCGAAATATAGAGAGAAAACAGTGAGAATTCACTTGAATTGTCACCATTTTCTCTCCAATCTTTCCCAATTCATACTCATCCACTCACTCTCATGTTAAAGCCCTAAACACTCATACACTCAAGCCAAACACTCAAGAACACAAGGAAGATTGGTAAACCCTCCTTTTCCTAACCCTAAATCTCATCCATGCATGCATCTTCAAACTACAAAATGTAGTTCCTTCATCTTCTTGCTTTAGATCTAAGAAGATCACCATGGAAGACCATCTCCATGGATGATCTTCTACAAAGATAAAAATTATTTTCAAGTTCTCTTACTTTCTTGCAAAGAAAACTCATTTTCAAAACCCTAAAAACCATTTTCAAGCATAAAATCTCATTTTCAAAGGATAAAAATCCCCTTCCCAAGCAAATGAAATGCTTAGTCCTAATGTACCCCAAGGATGGTTTGGTATAGTTGATTCACCACTAAAATGTCTAGTGATCACTAACCAAAACCTAGGGAAATGGGGACAAGCATGGATGCAAAACCCCCTTTAAAATCATATTCTCCTTCTTGGGAAGTTGCTGTCCAGTAGCAATTTTCCCAGACCTCAGTCCATTATTTTAACTTTTGGACACAGATGAACTTGGAATTTGGTGTTGACTACAAAACACTTTTTGTAGCCAACATCCATAGATTTCCATACATATTTTTACTTTATTTTTTGGGTGAGTAAAACTCCTCTTTTCAAATTTTCTTTCAGAGGCTAGTTCATCAGCTTCTGGGAATCCAGATCTCATATCTGAAGTTTCCAGAAGGTTTTGACCCCTCAAATCTTCTCCAAAATGGAAAATTCCTTCGCACAAGTCTTATTTAAGGTGTCTAGAACAACTTTCATTCTCTGAGTTTATCCATATTATGAAGTTTTAAGACCCTTGAATCCATTTCAAAATCAAAGGTCCACTGCCTTTTTCATTCTGGCAGAAATGGCTCTCAACTTCAAAAGGTCTTTTGAGTACCAAATCTCAATCCAAAAATCTTCCAAAAAATCATGGGATCAGTTTAAAGTCTTGAAAAGATACCCCTATTTTTACTTTTCTGAGTTTTAAAGTATTTTGGCCAAAACACACATGCACACACACACACACAAATGATTTTCAGCTTGGAAGACTCGTTTTACGAGGCATTCCGGGTGTACACTAACGTCCTTCCCGGCGTGTAACATGACCTCCGAACCTAAATCTCTGATCTCGGGCTTTTTTCAAAGTTTTGGCCCACAAAATTAAAATGGCGTGGCGACTCCGTTTTCGTTGATTTTTTCAAACAAAAATGGGAAAATTTTTGGACACAATCACACATCATCACAGTGGCGACTCTGCTGGGGACTAAGCTTTTTTTTTTTTAAAAAAAAATGGTATTTGGTATATTGGTGGAAACCACTAAATTTCCCGTTATCGCCTCCTAACACGAGTCGGGGATAAATTGTGGTCTAACAATCCCACGTACCGGTATCACCGTTTTCAAAAAAAAAAAAAGCTTTTGAGGGTCAAGCTTCCGTCCCGGCTTTGAAAATCATTTTTGTGTGTGTGTTGATTTTTTGCACAGTTTTCATGTTATTTTGGCCGCCTTGGAAAAAAGTCAAAATTTTGACTGTCGGAATAATGTCCCTAACTGTCGGAATTTTCGTGCTTACGTGCTTATGTGCTCATAAAAAAAAAAAAAAAAAAAAAAAAAGGGATTTTCAAAAAAAAAAAAGAAGAAAAATTCTCAAAAAAAATCATGCATCATATTTTTAAGACACATAAAAAAATTTCTATTTTACTCGTAAAAGAATATAGATCGCTTGCACACTACGCGCACGTGACCGTACACCGCACACTACGTCCTTAACCCGGGAAATCCTTGTCGCGGTCCGTTTGGTCTTATTACGCCTCTCGGATGAGCACAGACTACCCAAACATCCCATGGAGCCTCGTGTCGACTATGCACTTGTCCGTGACACACTTTGTCCGAGACCCGCTGGTTTTTAGTCCGGTCCGTGTCATGCCCCGTCCGTGTATAGACCTTTCCTTTCAAGCCTTTGTCGGCATACCGACTCAATATCTTTCGGGACCCTTATCGCCGAAGTTCTCGCCGGTTTTCCGCCGCAGACTTTCGACCAAGATATTGACCGGCGCCTTGACTTCTGGCTCGACCGGCACAAATTATACACCGACTCCCAAAGATTGACACCGAGTCATCAAGGATTAATGATTATTCCATGCCTAATTACGGCTTAACCGACGACAAGTCAAGATCAATTGTGGACGCTTATCACCCAAATCATGCCGACTTTTCGTCGAGCCCTGACATGATCTTGACTTTCGACGCGCCTTGTCCGTAATTTACATCGAATGCTCGTTAAGACTCGATTACCCGCCGACTTTTAGGATCGTTTTCTTTCTGGTCGGTGGGACCCGCTTGTTCTATAGGACCCTCGCCCGGGCCGTCCACCCCGGGAGGTCGAAATACGTGGAATACGAGGGGCTTATAGACGTAGTGACGGGCCCACCGATCCAGAATCGCAGTAGTTTGCGAAAAGAAGAGCAATCTTTTCCAACCGATTAGGTTAATAAAACATGTTTTAAGTAAACGTGAACAAATAACCGCATGTTGCATGAGCCTAAAGCCCAAACACCTACCCTCCTTCCATTCCTGCACATCTCGAACCTTCATGTCCTTTCCCCACAGCCTCCGCACAAAGCTTGGTTTCGGCACCGGTCACCGTTTGATCAGCTTGGGAAGAGTCAAGCGCATCGTCGCCTTCACCGTTTGTTCCGACTCCGGGTTTCGTAATGTCTCGCATCGCCCGGTAATGATGGGGATAACGTCACTCCGCCTCCCGGACCCCTCAGACAGAGCAACAGTGGAATCCGCTAGCGTAACGTATGAGGTTACGACAGAAGCACGCCTAAACAAATGCCTTTACGGAGGCTATTAAGAGTCACTTGCCCGGCCGCCACCTCAATCCGTATGGCACCTTCACCGTGGAAGAAGACGAGGATGCCAACCCCACTCTCGCCGCCCGATTACACCAGGATGCCGCCACCCACCTCCTATGGTGCCACTACCGTAACCCATGCTCCTCGATTTTCGGTCAGCCAGCCTCCCCAACCACTGCACCACCGGATCCACGCAGCCCGACGGCACAAATCGCTGGGGGCAAAATCGCACGGAATGTCTTCTCATGGTTGGGGCTATCTCGAATGCCACAGCTAATCTGGGATCCCGCCGCCCGGAACCGATCAATCCGGACCCTCACAAAGAACGGTTCTACGGTTTGGAATGCCGCCACAACTTGGTTCTCGACCACGCCAGGAGCCCCTCCTCGTAATGCTACTAGTTCACCAAGCTCCTCACACAAATCCATTCCTCACTCAGACTTCTATGGGTTACCAAGCCTCCATCCCGGTGTCATCCGAATCACCAGACCGCAGCACTTCTGTTACACACCTTCACCACAGCCATGCAATTCAACAATCCGGACAAAGCTCCGCACTCAAGCCTACTTATGGGCCCCACTGAAATCCAAGTTATCCGGCCACATCGGGCCGCCTCCACCTACTTTGCCGCTTGAAAATCAACAAAGAAGCCGCAAGGTTCTATCCTTTTGCTCGTGCTCCTACTCATGCTCCCTGTGGTAACTCACCCTCAGTGACGTTTTCACCTACGTCCCCGGATCGGCCGTTCCCTCCACCACCGCCTCCAGTGGTAGCTCCTCTCTAGCTCGGCCCACTAGCTTGAATGCCATGGTTCCGCCACAAGACCCTCATCCGGCCCGGTTCATGGAACAACACAAGGAAATGAAAGCGCAGATCGCCGAACCGATCGCCAAGAAGCTCCGCCTTCCGCCTATGCACCCGACTCCATTGTTCCTCCGCCCCACAAATTCGTGATGCCTAATCTGGATCTCTTTGATGGGACCGCATGTCCGAAAACCCATTTGGACACATATACCTTGGCGATGAAAGCCAAAGGATGTACCAATCGCCAGTTGGGCCGACTATTTCAGCCTATCCTTGAAGTCCAAAGGCCTTAAAGTGGTTCTTCCGTTTGAAACCCGAAGCTGTGGCTACATGGGACCAGATTACCAATGCCTTCACGTAAAAATATAAGGCCAACTTGGAATGGGAAACAAATAGGGTTGACCTACAAACAACGGTAAAATGGCCCCTGATGAGAATGTTGGGGACTTTTACAAGCGGTGGAATCTCAAACTCGTGAAATGGCCATCCCTCCTTCCGAAGAGGAACAACCGGACATCTTCCGCCATGCTTGAAACCACATCTCGAGAGCCTCCCTCGCCACTTCCCATACTCAGCACTTACGGGCCATGGTTAACTCTGCAGCCTAAGTTTGAAAAGGCCTACAATCGCAACCTGGCCGCCGCACTCCGCCACGCATATCGGCTCCTCCCGCAAACACGCCTCGCTCTCGCTAAAGGCAAAGAGATGATTAACTATGCGGGACAGGAATGTAATAACACGACTCCTTTTGCTCCCAGAAACCAAATGAGCCTGCACCGCGGGTCATAAATCTCGAAAACTTTGGAATGCCCCCGAATGACATCTTTAGGGACTGGTGAAAGAAGGCTTGCCGCGGCCTTTGGAGAATTTCCAACCCGTGAAATCCGAATGCTCCCGTGGATACTACAAAGTATTGTGCTTTTCATCAAGCTCACTGACATCCGATCGACACCGCTTTACTCGAAAAAGGCAATTCAGGGGCTAATAGAGCAAGGAAAGTTGGAAGGCCCCGAGGGGCCTAACACGATCAAAAATCCGCCGCCAAGGAACCATAATCGGGTGAATATGATTGAATGCGGAGAATCTTCACACGACCATGAAGATGCTGATGAAGGTCCCCAAATACCCGTGGCCAACCTCGTCGAGGATCCCGAATTCGGATTCCCCCTCAGCCTTGAGGATATCGAACGAATCAACCCATCTTGGTCTCATGTCAGAGACTCCTTGCAAGAATACGAGGCCCGCTATTTCTCGGATAAAGGGAAGGCCGATACCGAAGAACTGGGGCTGTTCCGCTCAGAACATGAAAGAACCATTTACACAAGATGGTTAGAACAATCGAGAAGAATCGAACAAGAAAGCTTCCGGCGAGCGCTCGTACTGGGCTTATCAAGAAAGAGGCCGAAGAGCATCTGGAGCTAGTACACTTCGCAAATTGGCTCTGGGAGAGCCCGAATATGATCCCGAGAACAAGTGAAGAATCTAAGAGGAGGATTCCTTCTATATCCTACCCGGTGTCAAATACGTGCCACCCCCTCTCACTCTTCCCCCGCAATTTCGGGAGGAGAAGCCGAGTCACAATTGCCACTTCCGGAATGGGAACATATGACAATTTTGCGGCCGCACGCACCCATATTCCCCAACGGGTTTGATCGGCGTTCCTCTCCGCCTCGAAATCCCGGTAGTATGGGAAGATGATTCCGATGACAGCGGCGATGATGATGATGCATTTAGAGCGAAGAGTCAACCGAGGCCCCGATCCGGAAACAATCTGGAACAATCATGCCGTAAATGAGCCCACGGGAGCCGTGCACAATGGCCGGTTATCAAGCAAGCGACGACGAAGAAACTTCTAAGACGAATATGAGACCGAGGACATGAAGGCCATGAAGTTTCATGGATCTCGAGCACGTGGATGTCTTAGAATTCAACACGCCTACCATGCTTTGGGAAAGGGTTTTCAGTGTGTCCGATCCAGCCGATAGTCGAAGATCCGATCGAAAGAGGAAAATTAACTCCCATCCGCCCAAATGAGAAAATAACCATGGTTAGATCAAATCCACCCTGAACAAAGTAACACTCCTTGTCGTGGTTACCCAAGAAGAGGTCACCTTTCCCGAATGTATGTCGCCTTTCGAGAAGTCCTAGAAACCGGCATGATACCGGATGCGCCTCCCACACGTAACGCTATAATCATTTCCAACTCGAGTATTATGTAAGGGAATCGTAATGGCCGCACTATACCGGGGATGAGATCGAAAAGCCGCCGAGTCCCGACAATAGCGACTCTTGTTGCATGATAACTATGAGCAAGGCCGGCCATGAGAGTGAATCCGAGGACGCCTAGCTCGCTGGGCCATCCAAGGGGCAACAACACAACCCCAAACCCAAAAGCCTGACTTGGGAAGCAAGTTATAAGGGCCGCCAGAAGGAGCCAAGATGCCACCCTCACTGTCACTAGACTCCGTCGTAACCAATGGCCAATAGCCAAAAGGGCTCCCCGTGACCTTAGCAAGATTGAAGAAATCCAAATAAGAGACGACCGATGAGAAAGTTAATCTGTTGACCCGATCTCGGCGCATCTTCCAAGGAAATCCCAAGGCAGATAAGAAGGCCACAGATCAAGCACCGAAAGAAGATCGCCGCCCTACGCTAAGACACTGAAATTCCAGATCCCGAAAAAGAGGATCCCGTGCTCACCCAGTTGAAGCAAACACAGGCCAACATTTCCCTCTCGGTCTCTACTCACTTCGTCCTATCCCCATAAGCCGAAGCCGGAAGAAAGCTCCGGCTCGCACTCTAGTGCCTATTGATGCTACTCCCGATGATGTGGTACAACCTAATTGGAAACATCCATTACGGGAATATAATCACTTTCACGTATCTCGACCTCCCTCAATTTGGGGCCGATCATAACGAGCCTCTCTTCATCACACCCAGCTGGATGAACGACGCCTCCCTCGGGTCCCGGTTGATAATGGGTCCGGAATGAACATTCTTCCTGCAAAGATCATGAGCTTGCTTGATATCAAGACTACAGACTTGAAGCCTTCTTCCTCTCACAAATCAAAGCTTACGACTCAACATCTCGAGCGCCCTTTGGAGTCGCCACTTTAGACCTCTCGGTTCTGGATGTAAATTGATACTGTGGAATTCCGGAGTTATCGACATCCCGATTACTTTCAATGCCCCGCTGGGAAGACCTTGGCTCCATCAAGTCAAAGGGGTCGCCTCAAGCCTCCACCAAAGTGTGTGAAATTCGTCTCGAATGGGGATCCGACGACCATTTACGGAGATTTAGTCACTTTAGAGGGCACAGATACGGGCGGAATACCTATTCGGAAATCAAACATGACGAGGAAGGTCTCATGCTAACAGGCTTCACAGTCGAGCCTCCCAAGGCCCAAGCTGTGCAAGTAACATAGATCCGACGGTCACTCGGGATAAAATCCCACCGGTCTTGAAAATGATGAGAAAAATGAGCTATCTACCCGGCCTCTGGCCTGGGAAGCGCCAACAAGGAACTTTCAAACTCATCAAGGTAAAAGGACGTAATACTCGCCACGGCACGGGATATGAGGCCTCCTCGGTGGACACCGCGAAAGGAAAAGATTTGAAGCCGCCACAGAAAGGTCCCGTCGACAACCCTAAATCTCTCCCCTTCGCCCTAATTTGGCCGACTACTTTGTAAAGGGTCCCACACAACCAGGAAACATCACAGAGCCCACTCCTACGGCAGATGGCTAAAGCTACAGGATAGCCTCAACAAGTTCAGAGGAACCAAGGCTAACCCGGTCCGTAGAATGTTCTGGACCTACCCAAGATACCCGGGGCTACCACTGCTACGAAGAGTGAGTATACCTTCGTAGGCGTGCCCGACTCCAGGTGAATGAGCTTTTGAGAAGCTCACAACCACTATTCCTACCGCCCAGAAGATCCGAAACCCGAATTCGAACCGACGGTGCCAAAAGCTAAGGCCACGGAATTTCCCTCGAGATGATTGGGATGGTCTCGGTTATGCAAAGAATTGTTCGTAGAAGAAGTCCAGGTGCGACACTGATTGATCTCGGCTCGGTCCAAGAGATGATAGCAGCAATTGAGAAAGGAAAACAAAAACAGCACAGTTCCCGAGTCATGAGGCCACCAACAGCGATGCCGCTAAAGAATTGGGAAAACCTCTCAGGCCCGTCCGCGACCAAGGAGGAAATGATCACCAAGCTTGGATTGGTCCCCCGTCCCTTTGTGTCAATCTAGGACAAGTCCTCCCAGTCTCTCTTTGTTAAGATCGAGTCTCTAGGGTCGTCCGACGGCCTTACGCCTGAAGACTACGAGTCTGTAGCAAGCGCTGTATTCCCTTTCGTTTTCAATGAAATGACGAATCTTTCTGAGTATCCCTTGATTGCCACTTTAACTAATGACGAATTAAAAAAAAAAAAAACACTTAATAATAACTCATTAGATAAAGAAGCAGACACATTAAACGAAAAAAAAAATCAAACAAAAAAAAAATCTTTAAGCAGGTTGTCCGGAAAGAGGAAAATCGAGCCCAAGCTGCCGAAGAGATTTTGACGAGTGTGAATTTGGGAACTGCGGAAGAGCCTAAAGAGACGCAGATTGGCGACTTCGTCGAAGGAATCGGAAAGGATGCTCTGCCAAGTCCTACAAAATCCTCAACTCAAAGAAAGTCGCCCTCTTCATCAAAGAGAACATCATATGCAGATACGGGTTGCCGGCCGAAATCATTTCAGATAATGGATCCCACTTCGAAGGGGAATGTGACAGGTTGCTGGCAGAATTCCGAATAACCCGTCACAAGTCATCTCCCTACAGGCCCCAAACCAACGGAGCCGTCGAGGCAGCAAACAAGACTCTGGAAAATATCATCCGGAAAATGGCTGTCCAAGGCAGAGATTGGCCCGAGAAGTTACACCTGGCACTCTGGGGCTACAGAACATCAGTCGGAACGGCAGCGGGAAACACCTTTTGCCCTCACATACGGAATGGAAGCCGTACTCCCAATCGAGCTAGAGATCCCCTCGCTCCGTATACTGCTGGAAAGCCAGATCAACGAGGTCGAATGGCTCCAAAGTCGCCATGATGAACTGGCCCTACTAGACGAACGCCGACTGAAGGCCATGGAGCACATCCGAGCCTACCAAGGAAGAATGGCCAGAGCCTTCGACAAGAGAGTAAAGCATCGGGAGATCCGAGAAGGTGATCTAGTTTTGAAAGAAAAGCCCCCAGTCCGTATCAACCCCCTCGGCAAATGGGAGCCTGTATGGGTCGGGCCGTATGTCGTCCAGAAGATCTTCTCCGGAGGAGCCATGCAACTTGCAGACCTCGACGGGAATCCCTTTGTACACCCAGTGAATGGTTACAAGCTGCGCGAGATACTACGCGTAAAAAAAAAAAAAAAAAAAAAAAAAAAAAAAAAAAACAAAAAAAAAACAAAAAAAAAAAAAAAAAAAAAAAAAGGAAAAGTGCTAAAAGAGTAATACCCAACTAGGTTAGAAACCCGAAAAGGGCGGCCTAGGTAAAAGACAGGGTTGCACTACAAAAAAAAAACAAACAAAAAAAAAAAAAGAGTTCACCAGGTTGAACTACGAAGACCTGAGCTCCTCAAAATGAGGGGAACGTAGGCAGCCGGAAACGGTTCGGTCTAAAGCACAAATAAAAGTCATACTTTGACATCAATACACTGATCAGACCATAAAAGCGTCTCGAAAAACTCTAAAGCAATTCAAATATTCATTACAAGTTAAAAGCTCTTTGATGAGTCTAAGCACGATTCATTCCTACAACTGGCAACTTGCTAAAAGAAAACTAAGATACATAATCAAATTAATGTGTCTGCCATGACAAGAAAGGGATACTCGGAAACCTCAGAGTCACTCCAAGCCACTCGTACTGGCCTCTCCCCTCTTCTTCCCCCTTCGAGTCTTCTTTTTCTGAACAGGAAAAATGTCAGTGTTCCTCCTACCAAGCTCTGGTATAGGGACGTGGTCTATCAAACCGGCCTCTGTCGGGGCCTTAGTAGCCCTAGCGTCATCCCTCATCTCCTGTAACCTAGCTGGTAGCATAGGAGCCCTCCTCTCCTGTCTCTTGACGTAAGCCTCATAATCGGTCACAGCGTCTCCGCTCCTGTCATGAGGGTTGGCCCTCGCCTCGGCCCTCCTCCTCTCAGAAACAGTCTGGTCCTCCGCACCCACAATGGCCTCACGCCGCCTCAAAATAGCCACCTGAGTCTCCCCCAAGTGTCTCTCGTACCAATCCAGGTACCAAGTGGTCAGGAACACCGGTCTCGGACGCCTGAGGATAACCCGAAGAGGAAAGGCATCATACCTCCATGCTCGGGACAGAAATGGGAACACCGAAGGGTCATCCATAGAAAAAGAAGCCACCACCCTGGTGGCTATATCATCAAAGCCCTCCAAAGGAACCTGCTCCAAGCCAAACTACCTAAGGACCAGAGCCGGAATGTAGAAACTGGACTGAGAAAGCCCCGGAAGCATAACCACATGGGACCCGTCCTGAAGCACTCTGCGAGTCTCCACCCGCCAACAAGGCACTGACCATCTGATATCCTCTGTCTGGAGACCAGCCATCCAACGCTCCCATGAGCCTTGATCATCAAAATCCACAGCAACCCCCCTCCTGGCAAATATCCAAGGCTTGATCATATCAGAGGTTTCCCGAAGAATCCCCAAACGCTCCATCAGCCACAGGGTCAAGAGGAACGGGCTGCCCCCGTGCATATACCGTCTTCCGGTAGCCAGCCTATCGAGAGCATGAAAAGTCTCCCCCAAAATCAAAGAAACGACATCTACGCCGGGCGGCGGTGAACGACAACATCCAGCAAAGACCGGTGGTAGATCCCAAAGGAATAGACCATGAACAGGGTGCCAAACATACAAAGTGCAAAGGCATCCCAATAGGCATCATCCACCAAGCCTAGGCCCCTAAACCTATCGGGAAGACCGGAAATATCGAAATGATCGGGACCACGGATCATGCCTTGCGCTTCCTCCGGGGAAAGATGAAGGAGGACACACAATCTGTCAACAAAAGAAGCCCCTCCGGGCAAGGGAACCGCTATCTCTTCCACCTCCGGACCTCCAAGCAAGGCCCGAAATTCTTCCACAGTCGGAACAATCTCGTTGAAGGAAAGGCAAAAGACATGCCTTCTAGTGTCCCAAAATGAGGAAGAAGCCCTCAAAAGCTCATAGTCCGGAATCAATTCCTTGAGAGACCATAAGCACTTCACCTTGTACCTTTCTTCAAAGAAGGACCTCCTCTCATGCATAATCTCCCGGGACCAATCCTTGAACTTGTTGAAGAATGACATTTGGGATTCTTGGGACAATTTTGATGGAGCTTTTCTAAAGTTTTCCATGGTTTTTCTCTCTTTCTCCCCGAAAATGGCTGTTTGAATTTGGAGGTTGAAGAGGATATTTGAATTTGAAATAAAGTGAGACCAGTGCTGAACCAAAATTAAAGGACAATGTCGAAGCTGCCCCTATCCGCGCGGACATGATTGTCACTGACCAGAAAAAGTGCACGGTCAAGCTACTACACCAAAAGAAGAATATTCCGTCCCGGTTGCTCGAAACCTGTGCAAAAAAAAAACCTCCCCAAACCAGTCCATATACCAAACACCCTTGCAAAAAAAAAAAAAACCAAGACTCATGCAACACTGCATTCATACTGCATTGCATTCATAAAATAAAATCCTAAATTATTACATTCAAAAAAAAAAGAGTGTGCATAAAAGAAAAAACAAACAAACATAAATAAAATCCTAAATTATTACATCCCAAAAAAAAAATGTGCATAAGCTGTACAAATCTAAATCTCAATCTCAAATCTCAAAAAAAAAAAAAATCAATCGGAGTCTCCAGCGCCCGATGTACGCCCCGGCCCCTCTTGCGACTCGGGCCCGCCTCCTCGGGAGCCACGAAAATCTCGGGCTCGAATCGTCCTCGTCTCCGAAAAGAGGCTCATCGGGACCAACCGGCACGCTCGATAGGGCAAGCCGAGATCTGCGAAAAAATCGTATCCGAAGGTGAAGGCGTCGGACTCTGGACGTACGAAGACGAACCACCATGCTTGCCAAACGTGTCCACTGCCCGTGTGGATCCCCGAGAATGACGTGATCCGAAGGCGGCACGCGCGGGGATCAAGGAGAGGAGACAAAGGAGTCTCTAAAGAAGTCTACGAGCGAATAGGGAAGCCTCCCGTCGACGGGCGCCGGCCGTGGTCGCCTCGCTCTAGCACGAGGAGCCCCGCAAGCGACCATCCTCACGATGAATCTCTTGGCCCCGATCACTTGCTTCGTCGGCTTCTCGACGACCACCTCCGAAAAGCGCACAAAAGCAAAAGCGTCAAAAAAAAAAAGGAAGTGATGCTAAAGATGATGAAACAAAAGAAAGAAGCGTAAAAGCCATACCTTCATACCGGACGAGGCCGGAAAGCTCGTGGAAGTCGCTCGGGTGAGGGATCTGCACCCTCAATCGGACCCCATCCTGGATATAGGAAAAATCCGTCCGAGGGTACCGCGGGATCCCAAGCCCCTCCCTATCCAGGACACGAGGCATCCTCGGCCTCCTCAAGACGAATGTCGCATATGGCTCAATCGCCACGAAATCCGAGAAGTCTGGCCGGCTCGGTAATCATCCCAGTCACGGACCGATCGCTCGGAGTGCATCATATCGGCGGGAGGCTCCACTGGTGTCCTCAAAGGCAAATTCACGCCATGCTGGCGCGTCACCCTCTCTCCCGAGATAATATGCATCGCGAGTCGGACCTCTCAAAATCCTCCCATTGCACGGTCCGGATCTCGGCGCCCTTCAGCTGCGCCACCTCAAAGCGATCCCGGGGGAAGAATATCATCCCCTCATCTGTCTCGGCCTCCGTCAAAGGAAGGCAATCCGCGTACACAGTCGTACGCCCCCTGGAGCTTATCTTCTCCCGGGCATGCTTGGACCAAGACTGCATGGCCGGATACGCCCCGACGTACTCCGCCGGCTGTCGCCACACCGTGACGTGAAAAAACTCCAACGCCCATACCTGCGAAAGGTAAAAATCAAATCAATCCAGTGCGAAAGAAAAGTGTGTGCTCAAAAAAAAAAAAAAGAGAAGGAGGGAAAGCAAAAAGAGAGCTTATACCTCAGGGGCAAACTCAAAGCGGTACAAAGAGCTCACGGCCTTCATTCCCATGTACCTATCAAGAGCAAAATAAAGCTCTGCCAGCCCGGCCTCTCCCCACGAGACATCTCCGGCCGTCTCCATGTCCTCCAAGGACCTCAGCAAGGCAAAGACTGCCGTCCCCTCAGCATGCCCAAAGAGGGTGCTCGAGAAAGTAAACCACAAGAAGGCCCTGGCAATCTGATCGGCGCCTATCCTCTCCTCCCCAGCCTCATAGCTCGCTATGGTCTCCACAATCTTACCGTAGACCACGACATACTCCATCCCCATCCCCTTTTTGGGAATAGGGGAGAATCCCAGAAGAGCCTGTAGATCCGCGTCGCTGTAGCCGTCCCGCCACTCAATGCTGCGTCCATTAAAGGACAAGCCCGTGATCGCAGCGTAATCGGAGGGCGTAACCGTAGCCTCGCCCCAGAAGAAGTGAAAGGTGTGGGTCGCGTCCCACCGATCTTTGCGCGAGCAAACATCAAACCCTTGCTCTTAGGGAACTTGACCAGCCCCCTCAAGCACTCAACAAACTCCCAAAGCCCCGTCTCGACAACGATCTTTCTCGGACTCGGCAAAGCTCCTCGGCCCGCATTCGGAAGCCGATCCCACAAGTCAATCACGGACTCCACTGATCCTCGAGTCTTCATTTTGTTCAGCTGCTCCGTCACAAAACGGTTTCCGCCCTGTAAAAGAAAAAAGGAGAGAGAAAATGTCAAAAAAAAAATTGCATTTGCATTTACACAAAAAAAAAAAAGAAAAAGCATATACATGCATTAAAAAAAAAAATTTCGACAGCATAACAGCATACAATGAGCATAGCCCCATTTTTCTCGAATAAAAGAAAACAGTTTTCAGCAAATCCCAATGCATGCATTCCTACGAAAGTAAAAACTCCGTCCCATTTTCATAAAATAACATGCATACCATCCATCATCTCAAAAAAAAAAAAAAATGCATACATGCATATTATCCATCTTACATGCAACGGGAGGAAAAATTCGTCCCACTTTTCAAAAATAAAAAAATCCTAAACATACATACATCTCATATTGGCAAAACGCCCATTCTTTCCAAACAAAATGCATGCATTGCATCATTCATCAATACCAATATTCAATTTCAAAAAAAATCATCATCATCAACATGCAATATTCAATTTCAAAAAAAAAATCATCATCATCAACATGCAATATTCAATTTCAAAAAAAAAAAAAATCACAATTTTCGAATTTTCACATGCAATTTTCGAGTTTAAAAAAAAAATGGCGAAAATGCCAATTCTTTTTCCCAAGCAAAATGCACATTTTGGGTTACTCACATAATCATCAAGATTCAAAGACAATGAACATGCAATATTCAATTTCAAAATTTTTTTTTTCAAAAATCACCTAAAATTCAAATTTCAAACAAGAAATCAACAAAGGGATCAAAGGGTTTCAAAGTATACCGTTCGGAGATTCGAATCTGAAGCCCAATGTTGCCAAGCATCGGGGTAATGCTCCTCCGCAACCGATTGCGAAAGAGTATTATGCATCCTCATCCGGACGAGCTCCAATCGTCTCTCCGCCACCTGGCCACGTCCTTGGCCTTGAAAAGCGCCTTCCCCGTGTTCCATTGCTCAAAAAATCGAAGAAATCGGAAGATTTTCGAAGCTTTTTGGCCTTCAATGGAGGTTCTCCTCGGTTCTCTCTCTCTCTCCCTCGTAAGTGCGGAAAAAATTGAAAAGACTGAGGAAGAAGAAGAAAAGGGCGTTGGCCCTAATTAATACCCCTGACTTTTCAACCCTCTCCGCGCGGACAGGATTGCAAGGGTCAAAATGACCCTTTTGCCCCTTAAAATTCCAGGACTCTGCAATTCAGTCCCCAACTTGACAGAGTTAACCAAAGTTAACCAAAGTCAACCCCTTGTCAAGAAAATCATCTCCGGCAGTAAAACGTAAGACCGAGTGCCCCGAGAAAGATAACGGAATCCCGTATCTTTCATCAAAATCACTCCCCGGCAGTAAAACGTAAGACCGAGTGCCCCGAGAAAGATAACAGATCCCGCATCTTTCATCAAAATCTTCCCCGACAGTAAAACGTAAGACCGAGTGCCCCGAGAAAGATAACGAAATCCCGTATCTTTCATCAAAATCCTTCCCCGGCAGTCAAACGTAAGACCGAGTGCCCCGAGAAAGATAACGGATCCCGTATCTTTCATCAAAATCATCCCCGGCAGTCAAACGTAAGACCGAGTGCCCCGAGAAAGATAACGAAATCCCGTATCTTTCATCAAAATCTTTCCCGGCAGTCAAACGTAAGACCGAGTGCCCCGAGAAAGATAACGAGATCCCGTATCTTTCATCAAAATCACCCCCGGCAGTAAAACGTAAGACCGAGTGCCCCGAGAAAGATAACGAATCCCGTATCTTTCATCAAAATCATTCCCCGGCAGTCAAACGTAAGACCGAGTGCCCCGAGAAAGATAACGGATCCCGTATCTTTCATCAAAATTACCCCCGGCAGTCAAACGTAAGACCGAGTCCCCCGAGAAAGATAACGAAATCCCGTATCTTTCATCAAAATCATTCCCGACAGTCAAACGTAAGACCGAGTGCCCCGAGAAAGATAACGAAATCCCGTATCTTTCATCAAAATCATTCCCGGCAGTCAAACGTAAGACCGAGTTCCCCGAGAAAGATAACGAATCTCGTATCTTTCACCAAAATCAATCTCCGGCAGTAAAACGTAAGACCGAGTGCCCCGAGAAAGATAACGAGATCCCGTATCTTTCATCAAAATCACCCCCGGCAGTCAAACGTAAGACCGAGTGCCCCGAGAAAGATAACGAGATCCCGTATCTTTCATCAAAATCACCCCCGACAGTCAAACGTAAGACCGATTTCCTCAAGAAAGATAACGGATCCCGTATCTTTCATCAAAATCAAACGGCAGTCAAACGTAAGACCGAGTGCCCCGAGAAAGATAACGGATCCCGTATCTTTCATCAAAATCATCCCCGGCAGTCAAACGTAAGACCGAGTGCCCCGAGAAAGATAACGAAATCCCGTATCTTTCATCAAAATCATTCCCCGGCAGTCAAACGTAAGACCGAGTGCCCCGAGAAAGATAACGAAATCCCGTATCTTTCATCAAAATCATTCCCGGCAGTCAAACGTAAGACCGAGTGCCCCGAGAAAGATAACAAATCTCGTATCTTTCACCAAAATCAATCTCCGGCAGTAAAACGTAAGACCTAGTGCCCCGAGAAAGATAACGAGATCCCGTATCTTTCATTAAAATCTTTCCTAAGCAAAGAAACGTAAGACCGAGTGCCCGAGAAAGATAACGAATCCCGTATCTTTCATCAAAATCATTCCCCTAAGTCAAACGTAAGACCGAGTGTCGCGAGAAAGATAACGGATCCCGTATCTTTCATCAAAATCACCCCGATCAAACGTAAGACCGAGTGCCCGAGAAAGATAACGAAATCCCGTATCTTTCATCAAAATCTTCCCTGCGGTCAAACGTAAGACCGAGTGCCCCGAGAAAGATAACGAGATCCCGTATCTTTCATCAAAATCACCCCTAAGAAAACGTAAGACCGAGTGCCCCGAGAAAGATAACGAATCTCGTATCTTTCATCAAAATCATTCCCTATAGCTAAACGTAAGACCGAGTGCCCCGAGAAAGATAACGGATCCCGTATCTTTCATCAAAATCACCCCTAGCAGATCAAACGTAAGACCGAGTGCCCCGAGAAAGATAACGAAATCCCGTATCTTTCATCAAAATCATCCCCGGCAGTCAAACGTAAGACCGAGTGCCCCGAGAAAGATAACGAGATCCCGTATCTTTCATCAAAATCACCCCCGGCAGTAAAACGTAAGACCGATTTCCTCGAGAAAGATAACGGATCCCGTATCTTTCATCAAAATCAAACGGCAGTAAAACGTAAGACCGATTTCCCCGAGAAAGATAACGAGATCCCGTATCTTTCATCAAAATTATCCCCGGCAGTAAAACGTAAGACCGAGTGCCCCGAGAAAGATAACGGATCCCGTATCTTTCATCAAAATCACTCCCGGCAGTAAAACGTAAGACCGAGTGCCCCGAGAAAGATAACGAGATCCCGTATCTTTCATCAAAATCACCCCCGGCAGTCAAACGTAAGACCGATTTCCTCGAGAAAGATAACGGATCCCGTATCTTTCATCAAAATCAAACGGCAGTCAAACGTAAGACCGATTTCCTCGAGAAAGATAACGAGATCCCGTATCTTTCATCAAAACCTTCCCCGGCAGTCAAACGTAAGACCGATTTCCTCGAGAAAGATAACGAGATCCCGTATCTTTCATCAAAATCTTCCCCGGCAGTCAAACGTAAGACCGATTTCCCCGAGAAAGATAACGAGATCCCGTATCTTTCATCAAAATCTTCCCCGGCAGTAAAACGTAAGACCGATTTCCCCGACGAATACGTCTGATTTTTCCAGCAAAGGCTAACAAAATCCCCAACAAAGGCTAACGAAATCCCCAGCAAAGTTAACGGAATCCCAAAAGCCAGCGAAATCTCGAGTAAGACTCGAACTACGAAAGGGCTTGATTCCCACTAGGGATACGTAGGTAGCCTATCATTAGGTCCAGCCCCTCGACCAAAACGGTCAACCCCTCCTTCGGCAGCAGACGAAGTCCACCGAAAGGCCATTTCAAATTAAGGTCCGAGGCGCCTAAAAAGCCATCATCATCAAGGTCCGAGGCACCTAAAAAGCCATCTTCAAGGTTCGAGGCACCTAAAACGCCATCTCCAATGTTTGAGGCACCTAAAACGCCATCTCCAAGGTTTGAGGCACCTAAGACGCTATCACTAGGAAAGCAATAAATCGCAATCATCCCCAGCAGAGACCGAAAATGGTCATTCCTATCCCCAGCAGAGCGGATAGCCATCAGACCGAAAATGGTCATCTCTTATCCCCAGCAGAGTTTCTTTCCAGCAACCGACTGCAGAACTCGCTCATCAGGTTCGAGGCACCTAAAACGCCATCATCTCCAGGGTCAAAGACCCGAACTACGACTGGCTTGATTCCCATTCGGGATACGTAGGTAGCCTATCGCTAGGTTCAGCCACCCGATCACTCGATCATCCTGCCAAATATGGAGCCTTACTCTTATCGACGACCCCGCTTCCTTCGAAAGCGCCGTCGCCGAGGGGCTACTGTAAGTGCTCCAATTTGAGCTTGTTAGAATTTTCGTTAGAAAATTAACGAAAGTTATAACATTTCTAACAATTCCTAACAATCCTAACCTTTCTAACAAAGTGAGGGTAAAATGGGCATTGTTATTTAAGGTTAAACCTTAAAAAGAATCTTAAAAAGAAAAACAAAAGAAGAAAACCATAAATAGAAATGCTGGAAACATAAACTGGCTGTTTAATTTGAATTTCAAAAAGAAATATTCCTCTTGTCCAAAGCTGGAGCTGCATTTAATGAACAGTGCACGCTGAGGGTTCCTGTCCGCGCGGATGGGATTGCAATTTCCAGAGGGCTATAAATTGAGCCCTCCAGTCACAAAAATAAGAAGCAACAACACATTCTGCACTGAACCTCTGGCGAAATATAGAGAGAAAACAGTGAGAATTCACTTGAATTGTCACCATTTTCTCTCCAATCTTTCCCAATTCATACTCATCCACTCACTCTCATATTAAAGCCCTAAACACTCATACACTCAAGCCAAACACTCAAGAACACAAGGAATATTGGTAAACCCTCCTTCTCCTAACCCTAAATCTTATCCATGCATGCATTTGCAAACTACAAAATGTAGTTCCTTCATCTTTTTGCTTTAGATCTAAGAAGATCACCATGGAAGACCATCTCCATGGATGATCTTCTACAAAGATCAACATTATTTTCAAGTTCTCTTACTTTCTTGCAAAGAAAACTCATTTTCAAAACCCTAAAAACCATTTTCAAGCATAAAATCTCATTTTCAAAGGATAAAAATCCCCTTCCCAAGCAAATGAAATGCTTAGTCCTAATGTACCCCAAGGATGGTTTGGTATAGTTGATTCACCACTAAAATGTCTAGTGATCACTAACCAAAACCTAGGGAAATGGGGACAAGCATGGATGCAAAACCCCCCTTAAAATCATATTTTCTTTCTTGAGAAGTTGCTGTCCAGTAGCAATTTTCTAAGACCTCAGTCCATTATTTTAATTTTTGGACACAGATGAACTTGGAATTTGGTGTTGACTACAAAACACTTTTTGTAGCCAACATCCAGAGATTTCCAGACATATTTTTACTTTATTTTTTGGGTGAGTAAAACTCCTCTTTTCAAATTTTCTTTCAGAGGCTAGTTCATCAGCTTCTGGGAATCCAGATCTCATACCTGAGGTTTCCAGAAGGTTTTGACCCCTCAAATCTTCTCCAAAATGGAAAATTCCTTCGTACAAATCTTATTTAAGGTGTCTAGAACAACTTTCATTCTCTGAGTTTATCCATATTATGAAGTTTTAAGACCCTTGAATCCATTTCAAAATCAAAGGTCCACTGCCTTTTTCATTCTGGCAGAAATGGGTCTCAAATTCAAAAGGTCTTTTGAGTACCAAATCTCAATCCAAAAATCTTCCAAAAAATCATGGGATCAGTTTAAAGTCTTAAAAAGATATCCCAATTTTTACTTTTCTGAGTTTCAACTTATTTTGGCCAAAACACACACACACACACACACACAAATGATTTTCAGCTTGGAAGACTCGTTTTACGAGGCATTCCGGGTGCACACTAACGTCCTTCCCGGCGTGTAACATGACCTCCGAACCTAAATCTCTGATCTCGGGCTTTTTTCAAAGTTTTGGCCCTCAAAATTAAAATGGCGTGGCGACTCCGTTTCGTTGATTTTTTCAAACAAAAATGGGAAAATTTTCGACACAATCACACATCATCACAAGTAGCCAACTTTTCCTTGAGATCCTTCTCAACATGTGAGCCGGCATTGACCATGGCCCGGAGATCTGGGAAGAAATGATGACTGATGAGAGTTCTGATGGACGGTCTTAAGCAGGACTTGAAGATCCGCATCTGTTCATCCTTGGAGAGTGGCTCCATGATCTCGGAGAGTTTCCAACTCCATCTCTTGTAGAATTCTCCGATGCTTTCATCTGTTTTCTGCTCAGTGGTGATTAAGTCCTCACGAATTGTTTCCCACTCTAGATTGGATCTGTACCGTTCTAGGAAGATGTTACTGATCTGATCCCTGGTGTGGCGATCCGCAGGCTTGACCCTTAGAAACCATCGTAACGCTAAACTTTTGAGCGTATGCTGGAAGTGGTCAGCCATTTGCTGGAGGGTTGCTCCTTTCGCTCTCATGCCGAGAACGTAGGTGTCAACATGCATTTGAGGACATTCGGTTCTGTCGAATCGGTCCATCTCTGGTATTCTGAACATGGCAGGGAGAGGCATGGCCATTCCCGGATCTGTGGATTTGAGCGTTTCTTGCTTTGAACTGCTCATGGTGGCTTTCAGGTCTTTCATCTGTTCGACCATCCAGGCTAAGGTTGGGTCCAGTGGTGGACTGTGAGGCTCGGCGCCGGGTGCTACCATGTGAGCGGTAGTGATTGGAGGTGGAAGGCTTGATATATGGGGGCCTTTTCTGAACTATATAGGGGTTTGTCCCCGATGTTTTAGGATTCGTGTATAGGCAATGGGATGAACCCGAGAGGGTATTGAAGGATATTGGCATCTGTCTGAGATGGTACAGTGGTGCGCTGGTGGTATTGAGTGATGGGAGTAGCACTGGCCTGGCCATATATGGCAGGGTTGCCCTGAGAGGTGGCAACGTGGAGCCTAGGTCGGCTGTTTCCTTGGTTCGAAGGCATCCCGTAAGTTTGCGGGGGAGGAACCTGGTTGAAGGTTTGAGGAACTGGTTTCGGGGAATCGTCATCCTCGACCAGGACGAAAGTATCGTGCGGATCGGGGATAGCTGCTATACCTCGCTCATTCGAAGCCGTACCACGAAATTGGCGATCTTCTTTACGCCTCTTGTGAACCTCACAAGCCCCGATCGCTTCTTCCAAAGTCATATCATTACCGGTGGCGGGGTCCTTCCCCGTCACGATTTCTCGGTGAGCTAGACATGTCGGATATTCTGGCGAGGGAACCGAGGGAACCGAAGAACCGTCTCGACGCCGCCGTGACCGTGATTACGCGGCGGCACCGACCTAAATCTGAACCACTTTCTGTTCGCTGCAGGGAATGAAAAGCAGGGTTTAGGCTTCGGAAAAGGGGATTTCGCTCAAGGTTTCGGGCTTTTGCAATGTGCAGTTACCGATTAATGTTTACTTAAAATGCATTTTCTCAGAGTCCTAATCGGTTGGAAAAGAGCGTGTCTTCTTTTTCGCAACTAACCCTAGAGCTCTAATCAGTGGATCTCGTCACTACGCTTATAAGCCCCTCGTTTCCATTTGTAGATCATCTTTCTCGGGACGGACTATCCCGAGCAAGGTCCTATAAGGCAAGCGAGTTCCACCGACAAAAGAAAAAGTGAACTTAAGGCTAGCTGATCACGCAAACTTCCAACGTATGTGATGCACGGGCCACAGTCGAAGTCAACGTCCTTAAGTTAAGGCGGGGATCGTGCCAAAATTTCGGCATGACCTCTCCTGACTCGCTTGCGCGAGGGGTCTTAGCTTTTGGCGTTGGCCAAGTTGTGGCTAGCACGGTGCATACGGTGAGGGTTTGGTGACACGGTGTCACATTGAACCTTCGGGTATATTTTTCGGCAGAGCTCCGCGTCAAAGTCAAGGCTGAAAAGCTCAAGACTTCGGGTCGGGAACGACCTTCGGTCTCAATCTCTCGAGCTTGACTCGTGGCGGAACCCGACGTAAAAACATACACTTAGGCTTTATGACACGAACTAAGCCAAAAACCAACCGGGGTCTTGGACAAAGTGTGACACAAAGAGTGCATGGCTTATACGGGCTAGGATGGGCTGTTTGGGACGACCCCGTGCGCCCTCGAAAGGTGTCTGGCAGACCAACCGAGGTGCAACTGAACGGTCATCTCGGGTTACAGGTCGTAGTGTGCAGTGTACCGAGGCAGCAAGTGCACGTGAAGTGTGGTGTACCGAGGCAGCAAGTGCGAGTAGTGTGCAGTCACTAAAATTCTTTTCTGAGTAAAACAGAGATTTTTCAGAATGTGTCTTAAAGAATTTTGATGCGCAATTCAAAAGATAGCATGAAAATCAAACATGAATGGGGATGCACAAACATGGTATGATTTTGAAAAGACGACAAAGTAATGCCTTTGAAAAAACCGTTCGAGGTTTAAAGTAACACACGCACACGAAAACGAGGAAGGGTAAACGAAAGTTTGACCCACGGAAGGATTTTTAGAAAACAACGGCATTTTTGAAAAAAGTATCCAAGTCCCCAGCGGGGTCGCCAACTGAAATTACCCGGATTCGTGCGAGCGAAGCGGTTGTCTTTCGCGGAGGGTTGGTGTCTGAGACCTCGCTTTTCGGGAAGGAAGAGGAGTCGCCACACGGTTATTGTATTCTGAGCCCAAACGTTGAGAAACGGCTATTGTTTGAAAATGGTGTCGTTTTTATTGGTAGCAAAAACTTAGGAAAATACTTTGAAAACGGGGAGTCATTTTTATTGGCAGCAAAAACGAGTAAAAGGCTTTTTAGTACCAGAGATTGTTAGGTTCGGAGGTCACGTTACGTTTCGGGAAGAGTATATTGAGATCACTCGAAATGCCTCGTATGACGAGTCTTTCTACCTTTCTCGAAAATGTGTGTGTGTGTGTATGTTTGCATTTTGAAATGGGGGCTTGAATGACAAGCTTAATCTTGGTTTGAATGTCAAACGTTGATTAGGTGATCTAGTTTGAAAAGACGAGCGTTTGAATGACAAACGTCGGTTTTGCAGTTTTAGGAAAAGTGGCGCGAATGCTGATTTTAACTGTTTGTCTTAAGTGTCAAATGTTGACTTTTAAGAAAAGAGCGTTTGAATGTCAAATGTCGGATTTTGAGTTTGAAGATGAGCGTTTGGATGCCAAACGTCATTTTGCGCGTTTTGAAAGAGAGTTCGAATGTCGAACTCCGGTTTTGAACCGGGCATGTCATTGTTAACGATTTTATGGGAAAAACATATTAAATGATTTCTGAAAGTCAAAAGTCGGCTTTTAAGTTTGAAGATGAGCGTTTGGATGCCAAACGTCATTTCGCGCTTTTTGAAAGAGAGTTCGAATGTCGAACTCCGGTTTTGAACCGGGCATTACATTGTTAGCATTTTTACGGGAAAAAGGCATTAAATGATATGCGATCAACGAATCGGGTTGCGACTCGGACTTTGAAAAGTAAATACTATCATGATCCAAACGGGTCGGACTTTGTAAATGACAGTATTTAAATGCGGTATCGACGGATCAAACGGTCCGGAATTTATAAAGTACGATCGACGAGCCAATCAGCTCGGAATTGTAAATTTGCGTGAAAGTAAATGACGATTGACGGATCAAACGATCCGGAATTGTAAATGACAGAAATTTAAATGACGATCGACGGATCAAACGACCCGGAACTGTAAATGACAGAAATTTAAATGGAACGGGGTCGGAACGCCGTTTTAACCTGAGATTACTTCTCTTACGGGAAGAGAAGAGGATCTAGGGGCTAAAACGTATCGGACCCCGTTAGACGGAGGCATCTACATTTCAACAGTGTCGTCTAAAACGGTTGTAGCGACTGGCGCGTAAACCGAGATGGAACGAGAGTTTTAGAGAGAGAGGGAGCTACATATGGCTAGGGTCGGCTCCTTTGGCTCGGGGGGCGTATACGGGATACAAAAGTGTGTTTGGAATGGTGTTTTGAGGTGGCGGGGTTCGTATTTGATCAAAATACGGAGTTTTCATGCAAAACGAGGTAAAACAGGGGCTCGGGGAGAGTGGAACCAGTTTAGGCCGTGGCTTAGGGTAAAAATGGAGTGAGTTTTTGTTCTTGTAAATGTCTTTGACAGTCTCTGTATTTATAGGTAAAATTTCAGCATGAGTCCGGATGGACTTAGGGTGAAATCAGGGGGGTTTTGTGAAACTTTGGAAATTGGAGAGGCTTGCTGGCAATTCCAGATTTTCTGCAAATGAATCCGGCCGGACTGAGACTGCATACCAGGGGTATTTTTGTCTTTTCATTCTGAATTTGATTGAGAGGTGATGGGGGAGCTGTGGCATGTGAGCCACGTGTCCCTGTGACTCACAGGCCATGGGAATTTGTGCCATTATTTCCCGGTTTTGTCCGTTTTTAAAATAACAGTCCGGAAAATGTCCGAAATGCCCCCGAAAAGTGCCGGAAAGTGCGTTTTTCAGGGAAAGCCGTACTTTTACGTGCGACGACGTGTGTTGAGTACGCTTCGACGTTGGGATGCTCGGGGCAGTCCCGGGACGTCTCGTTGGCTTGGCAACGGGGAGCTTAACGGGTTCCGGTTAACCTGGAGCGGGCCAGTTAACGGATTCCGGTTAACTTTCTAACGGATTTTGACGATCCGGATTTGGGTACTTACACCTACGTAACTCTTACCATATAAGGTGTGAGTCTCTGGTCACCGTAGTTCGAAGGAGCCCCGGTTAATGATAAGCCCGGGGTCAGCTTTTGGAAAAGAGAGAGTGAGTCCAAGAGATGGACGGAATGGGCCTTTGGAGGTCCAAGAAATAAAGAATGGACCTTGGAGGGTCCAAGATTGTAGAAATGACCCTTGATGGGCCAAGATAGAGGGATGACCCGTATAAGGGCCCAAGGTTGTGAGAGGTTGACCTCGATGGGTCCAAGATAGAGGGATGGACCTTCGTGGGTCCAAGATGAAGAGTAGACCTTTGGAAGTCCAAGATTGTGAAATGGACCTTGGAGGGTCCAAGAGATAAGAAAGTGGACCTTTTGGGGTCCAAGATGGAGGGATGAACCTTCGTGGGTCCAAGATAAAGAGGTGGACCTTCAAGGGTCCGAGATTGAGAAATGGACCTTGAAGGGTCCAAGATAGAGACGTGGACCTTCGTGGGTCCGAGAATGAAGAATGGACCTTTGGGAGTCCAAGATTGTGAAATGGACCTTGGAGGGTCCAAGATAGAGAAAATGGACCTTTGGAGGTCCAAGAGAGGGAGAATGGACCTGTGAAGGTCCAGGAGCGAGGGAGGCAGACTAAAGCAAGTAACTTGTTTAGGTGCAAGTAGAAAACAACGTCTTATTAAAATCCTAGAATGGTTGGAAAAGGGGGAAACATTCTTTTTCGCATTCTAACCTATTTTGAACTAGAGCGAACCTAAGGGGCATACAAGTCAAAACAAGTCAAACTCAAGATTTCAAAACCAAGTTCAAGTCAACAACGTACCGACTCGAGAGAAAAGAGGGTCGGAAGTACGTATGAATGTACGAGACCGCAATTCGCAGGTAAAATCCTGGAAAAATTTCGGCATGACCTCTCCTCCCTTCGAGTCGAAAATCCGGCGTGACCTCTCGTCACTTCATGGCAAAATTTCGGTACGACCTCTCATTATTACTTGTCAAGAATTCGACATGATCTCACGTTTAGCACATGTCGAAAACGTGTCATGACTTCTTGCGAAGGCATGTCGAGAAATCGGCATGTACATACGTCGAGACACGTTGAAAAATTGACATGTACTCACGTTAAGTCATGTCGTAAACTTTGACATGAAGATGGAGGGTACGCCGAGACTTTGGAAACGAAGTACGACTCGAACTTTGTGAGAAATTTTGGGAACCGAGTTTGGAAATATTTTGAAAAGTATTTTTGCCAAAAACCAACCGGTCACGGTAAAAAGTGTGTCATGGACAAGTGTGGCTCCTAACACTCTATAGGCCGGGAGGACTTTAGGCGTTCAAGCGTAGGCGAGACATATCACCATCCGCGATGCCGTCCGTACACTCCAAGGGTTCTAACTCTATGTGCGGGTAGTGTGCGAGTAGTATGAAGGTAATTTCTAAAAAAACTTTTGTTTTTTGTAAAAAGAGTTTTCAAAATGCAATAATTACAAGTATGCAAAAAGAAAAAAGCCAAAAGAATAAGTCCATAAGCATGGCAAAAGGGGAATACCACAAATGCCAGGAAAACACAAGCAAACTGCCTGCATAAATGCTCAAAATCACCCTGTCCAACTGTTCAAACTGCAAACTGAAACTGCCCTGTATTACCTTCCTGTGTCGTCCGACACAGGACTTCCCCAGGAAAGGGATGTCGTCCGACAAATAATATCTCACCAGCAGAAACCAGACAACCAGCAAGGGGGTAGGAAGGAGAACCCCACCACCAAACACCAACATACCAAGGTATCATAAACAAGTAGGCACATAAGCATGGCAACACACAAGCCACGACTCGTACACAAAAAGAATGAGAAAATTGTCCAAGTTGATTAAAGAAAGTTAGACCCTCTAATAAAATTGGTTTAGAAACTCAATTTAAAATGTCTCCCCAGAGGAGTCGCCACTGAACATACCCCGATTCGCATGCCGAAGGCATGGGAAGTTTGAAAAAGGTTTTAATTGATAATTTTGAAAAGGAACGGGAATACGAACGCGGTTTTAATAAAATGAGAGTCGCCACTCCGTTTTTAGGAAAACGTTGAGAAACCATAAACACTTAGTTGGGTTCGGGGGTCAAGTTACGACGTGGGAAGAGAATATAGAGCTCACCCATGTCGCCTCTTTCGAGACTTTCTATCAACAAAGACAATGCATGCTCATTCTAGGTGTTTGCAAATCGTGTCGACAAACAAACATATAAAATTGATTTTATTAATGCTAATAAAAACAACTACCACTTGTGAACCAAATAAAATGGGGCCACACCCAAATTACATCTTGTGAGCCTTTTAAAGTGGGGGGCCACACCCTTACGATTGTTGAAATTGAATTGCAAGGAAATGGGATGAGGTAGCCTGTCCAAGATCAAGGATATCATACGACACAGGACTGTACAGGGCCTTGGGTGTCGTACGACACAGGGTTGCCCAGGAGCATGGATGTCGTATGACACAGGATGACCTGGTCAGACTGTCTCTTACAAAGGGGGTGCAAAGGCCACCAAAACTAATCCAACACTAATCTAAAGTTACTTTAACTACGGAAAAACGCTAATTAAGGTCTGGAATCACGAGGCGGACCAATTTGGGGTTGACTAGAGTCAACGAAGTCAAAACTGACTTCCTAGGCTACGGATGTCGTATGACACAGGACGCCCAGGGCAGTCTATGTCATACGACAGAGGTCGCCTCGATCAGCAGATTTCACCCAAATGATCCAAGACTTCCCAATCGATGAAATTAAGCTAAAATACTAATTCAAAGCAGTAAAACGACATTAATAAAAGAGTATCGTGGGAGGATCATGTGGCTTTGATGGCCAAATGTGAATGATCACATATCTTGGGCCATAATCAAGAGGCCATCACCTCCTAACTTAAACAAGCATGAGCAAGATTCAAACTTTAATAAAGTAAAGATGACTAAATGTCTAGATCTAAGATGAGGAGATGTGAATATTGATGATTCACATCTCCACCATCTTGATCACACAAAAATCCCAAACAAGTCACATATTATCAAATAGCATAAACAAGCATGGCAATGATTGAACAAGTAAGATATAAAGGGAGATAGAAGGGATTTAGGGTCTACCTATTGTAGTCCACAAGATAAAGCACCAATCGTATGGTGTTTGCCTCTTCAAATCTCCAACAAAGATGATCACCTTTATCCTTCGTTTATATGTGTGTGTGTGTTTTAGGAGGGAGGTGAGTGTGTGTGAGGTGTGAGTGTATGTGTTTCTCTCTCTCTCCTCTCTAAATTTCGGCAGAGTGACCTTAAGGTCCGAAAAAGGGGTCCTTAAAATTGAAGGGGGAGCCTCGTATTTATAGGCTGCTGGTGGGACGCACATGTCGTACGACATAGGACTTTAAACCGCCTCAAGGTTGTCCTGTGTCATACGACACCGATCTGACATTTTTGAGGTGGAAATTTGTGTCGTACGACACAAGTGACCAATTTGCCTTTTTGGTCAGTTTGGCCACGTAGGCCTTTTCCTCTCATTCTCCCGTTCGATTTGATATGCTGTGGGCCCAAAACGGAGATCGTACGAGAAAGTTATGACCTCCGGAAGTTTCAGATGACATTTAGTCTGTCAGGACAGGTTTTCCCGCAGTTTTAGTCAGTGCTTGTTAGGAAATCGTCCGAAGATGTCGGAACTTCGCGGAAATAACCAAAACGCCCCTAACTCACTTTTAAAGGTAGTTGTAGGGTCGTGAGTTCAGATCGGGGTACTCACAATCACTTCGCTACAGCTGGAAAGAGAAATAAAAGATTGACTGACCTTGCTAACATTGAGCAAGGGAAGAATGAAACCACTCTGAATTATTACAATCGGTTCATAACCATAGGAGACCAGGTTGAGGAGAGCCTAACTGACCGGGAGGTGATAGTTTGCTTTAACTCCGGATTGAGATCCGGGCAGTTGATCTATGAACTTTCTACTAGAGAGCCTAAGTCAAAATCCGATTTATACAATGTGGCTTACGCTATAGCAATGGCAGAAGAGAAAAGAAAAATGAGGTTTGAGAAACAAGAAGCAGAGGTAGCTGGAACCCACCAGGCTTCCAATGGAAATGGCTATAAGGGGAAGAACAGAACTAGGGCTACTGAAAAAGCCGAGGTTTTTACCCCCCTCACAAAACCCATTACAGAAATCATGCAATTCGTGAATCTACCGAATTCGCGACCGCTTGATGAAAGAACTAATTACACCCGTGACAGCTCCAAATATTGTGCCTTTCACACGGACCACGGACACGACACGGAGAATTGCATCTCCCTCAAGAGAATGATCCAAAGATGGGTAGACGAGGGAAAGCTTGATCGTTACGTTATGAGAAAGGATAACAAACGGAAGAGAAAGGATGACGATGATGAGGATAAGGAAGATGAAAGGGAAGACAGACCTCCTACGGCCAAGCTCCATGTTATAAAGGAGGAAACTATCTCTAATAAAAAATTAAAAGACCAGATCCTTGAGCTGAGTAAAGTCTATTATATCCCCGCGTGGAAGTCGCGCTGCTCGCGAACAAAACCCTTGGTAATCAAAGGGAGGATTGACAACTGTGAATCCGAAAGACTCCTCATAGACTCGGGGGCCTCCCGAGATATTCTATACTACTCTACCTTCCATAAAATGAACCTGAAGGATAGCATGCTAGAGCCATACTCTGGAAGACTAGAAGGATTCACCAACCACAAAGACAGTGTCATGGGGACAATTGACTTATTACTGGAAGTGGGTGATTATCCCTTCCGAGCAGAGGCCACAGTAACATTCGTGGTCATGGATCTGGCAAGTGACTACCATGCCATCCTCGGTATTCCAAGTCAAGGCAAAGTTGGGATGGTCGCCTCCCTCCCTCACCAACGAGTTAAGTTCCCTACGCGTGCTGGAGTTGAATATGTGAGGGCGACCCCCAAGGGCTTCTTGGAGCATGTCATGAGGAGCAGAAAAACATCTAGAAAGGTGGAGGTGGACACACCAGAGGAAAACATGAAAATCTCTAAGTCTATAAAGACTACCAACACCAGTTCTAGGCTCAAGCAGGTTTTTGAATCAGATGACGAGGACCACATGATCCTAACTATACATGAAAACAATGACATAGTTCTATCCGTCCCGAATTTAGCCCCTCATCTCGTCAGCGTTAAGAACTCAGGGGCCAACCCTGACTTGAGACAAGAAGAGCTACTGGACGTAGACGAATTGATGGAAATAGAAGACCTTGACATTAATGGTGAAGAAGGTAGAAGACTTAGAGAAATGATCATTGAAACCTTGCAATTTCGAGACGGTCCAGAGATGGAGCCTGTAGACGAGTTGGAAGAAATCATATTCAATCCCGACTATCCAGAACAAAAAAAATTGTGGGCCAGCTCTCCCCTGAAGAGAGGGAGGAAGTCATTACCCTCCTAAAAAAAATCTTGATGTCTTTGCTTGGAAAGTCAAGGATATGAGGGGAATCAAGGAAGAGATAGCTCTCCACAGGTTGGAAGTTGATCCGTCTGCTAGACCTATCAAGCAGACAAGGAGAATTTTCGCAAATGATAAAGAAGATGCTATCAAAGAAGAGGTGCAAAAATTGCTAAGCGCTGGAATCATCAGGGAATCAACAAACCCTGTTTGGTTGGCCAATGTTGTGATGGTCAAGAAAAATAACGGGAAGTGGCGAATGAGTGTCGACTTCACAGATCTCAACAAAGCCTGCCAGAAAGACAGTTACCCTCTCCCCAGAATTGACAAGCTGGTAGACTCCATTGCTGGACACAAAATACTTAGCTTCCTAGATGCCTACTCTGGTTATCACCAGATCAAAATGGCTAAGGGAGACATTGAAAAAGCAGCCTTCCAAGCAGTTGGAGGAATTTATTGCTATACTATGATGTCCTTTGGGCTTAAAAACATGGGCGCAACCTACCAGCGTATGGTCAACAAAGTTTTTAGAGAGAAGATAGGTCGTAACATGGAAGCCTACATAGATGACATGGTTATCAAGACTAGGAGTAGCAATCACTCCCCTAACGTGGAGGAAACTTTTGATAACCTACGTGCAAACAACATGAAACTGAATTCAAGTAAATGTGTGTTTGGAGTGACTGCTGGAAAATTCGTAGGCTTTATGGTATCGCAAATAGGAATCGAGGCAAATCCAGAAAAAATCAAAGCCTTGATAGATATAAATGCTCAGAATCATTCAAACAGTTGAAGGAATACTTGGGAATCCCTCCTTTGTTGAGCAGCCCGATTACTGGAGAGATGATATATGTCTTCTTAGCAGCCACGGACAGCGCAATAGCTGCGGTACTAGTCCGAAATGAAGAAACCACACAGAAACCCATCTACTATGTCTCCAAGGCACTATCCGATGTGGAGAGCAGATACTTCAATTCAGAAAAGATAGCCTACGCCCTAGTCATAGCGGCAAGAAAGCTACGAGCATACTTTTCTTTCTGCACACCCCATCACTGTGTATACTAATGCGGCCTTGAAAAAAATCTTGCATAAGTTGGATTGATCAGGAGGTCTCCTTAATTGGTCCATCGAACTCACTGAGTTTGACATTACATACTAACCTAGGAAGACACTCCTAGCACAACCTCTGGTCGATTTCAAGGTTAATATCTCCTTCATAGGTGAGCACGACCCCACCTCCCGTAAGCGCAAAAAACCTGCGGGGGAAGAATCGACCATCGAGCTCCCATCCAACTGTTGGGTCTTATACACAGATGGCTCAGCCACTAAGGAGAGAAGCGAAGCTGGAATTGTGTTAGCAAGTCCTGATGGGGAGCACACCATCCAAGATATAATCAGATTTAAGTTCCCTGCCTCCAACAATCAAGCAGAGTACGAGGCCCTGATATTTGACATTGAGTTGGCTTCCTTCTATGGAGCAACTAAAGTCGCCGTCTTTTGTGACTCCCAGCTCGTAGTAAAGCAGATAAAAGGGGAGTATAGCACTCAACATCCTATACTTACAAAGTATAAAGACCTGGTCCTAAACATGACGAAAAAACTAGAGTTTTTTGAAATAAGTCAGATAAGAAGGGAAGACAATAAAGTGGCAGATGTTCTATCTAAATTAGCAACTATTGATGTGGCAGATCTTAATTCTAACCCACTCATAGTATTTGCTGAAAAACCTGCCTACGAGAGACTACAAGTAATGCTCCTAGATGATGAGGAGAGGTATTGGATAGATGACTACATGGACTTCATTGACAAGAACCAACTCCCGAAATATGATGCACGTGCTAGGCTTGCCAAGAAGAAATCAATAAGATTCACAGTGATGAACGGAATTCTATACAGAAGATCATTCGCAAAGCCCCTACTGAGGTGTGTTTATCCTAAGGAAACAAAAAATCTCTTGGCTGAAGTTCACGAAGGCATTTGCGGTGGTCACCCGGGGGCCAGAACCTTAGGTGATAGAGTCATCATGCTAGGTTACTATTGGCCAAACCTAATAAATGACGCACAAGCCTATGTAAGAAAATGTGACAATTGTCAGAGATACTCTGACATTCCTAGACTCCCAGCAGTTGAGCATACTCTTACAATACCTACGTAACCATTTGACATGCGGGGAATCGACATCATCGGACCCTTCCCCCCCCCTCCCCCCGAGGTAATTGCAAGTATGTGATCGTGGCAGTTGACTACTTCTCCAAATGGATTGAAGCAAAGGCTTTAGCCAAAATAATAGAGGAGAACGCAATCAACTTTGTCCATGACTTCATCTGGTGTCGCTTTGGGGTTCCACACACTATCATTTTAGATCATGTCCTTCAATTTTCTAAGGCATTCACAGTAGAGCTGAACCGACTAGGAGACTGACGCATCAAAGCATATGTGAGCAGACCTTAATACAACGAACAAGCAGAGCCAGCTAACAAGTTGGACCTAATAACCCTAACTAAGAACCTTGAAAGGAGTGATGGTAGATGGTTGGACGAATATCCCTTAGCCTTATGGGCAGTTCGCACAACCACCCGGGGGCTAACCGGGGAAACCCCATTCGCACTGACCTTCGGTTCCGAGGCCATGGCACCGGCTGAGATGCCCATCCCTACAAATATAAATTCAAACTATGATGAGCAAGTCAACAAGGTCAACAGGCTCCTAGACCTAGACCTAGTGGATGAAAGGAGACCAGATGCTCAGATGAGGATGGTGAACTACAAGCAAAGGACCAAAGCCTAGCATGACAAAAGAATCAACAAGAGAGTATTCCAAGTTGGTGATTGGGTACTTAGAAAAATTGAAGCTACTGACAGAAAGGCCGAACAAAACAAGCTCTCCCCAAACTGGAAAGGCCCTTACATCATTACTCAAGTTATCAAAGAAGGGACCTACAGAATGAAGACCCCAGATGGACAAGAGCTGAAACATTCGTGGCATTCTGATAATCTACGGAAATATTATCACTAGTTCTAGTTTGTTTTTATTTTTATAGATTAGTCGTTAGTTTTTTCCTTCCAAGTAAAGTAGGTTTACAGTTTGATATAAGCAGTTTCAGTTAATGAAGCTTTAATTTCCATCAAAGCAAAAGACTAGCAAGAAAAATGATGAGGAGCTTCCTCCTTGACATTTAGGGAATAACATTTTCCTCAAAAATTACCTAATACCTATGTCGAATGATCTTCCTCGACATAGAGAGGTAAATCAGCAAAAATTACCTAAGACCTATGTCGAGTGACCTTCCTCTACATAGAGAGGTAAATCACCAAAAATTACCTAAGACCTATGTTGAATGACCTTCCTCGGCATAGAGAGGTAAATCACCAAAAATTACCCAAGACTTATGACCGAACGACCCTCCTCGGCATAGAGAGGTAAAGCATTCAAAAATCGCCTAATACCTATGACCGAACGACCCTCCTCGACATAGAGAGGTAAAGCATTCAAAAATTGCCCAATACATATAGCCGAACGACCCTCCTCGTCATAGAAAGGAAAAACATAAAATATTATCTAAAACTTAAGTGTCATGCCGAGGAAGCTTCCTCGGCCTAATGACTAAACTTGCAAAAATTATCAAGTGTTTAAAAACGAACAAGCTTCATCAGTTTAAAACCACAAAATACAATCGACGAGAAGAGCTTCCTCGGCTCCTCAAGACAGTTTGACACTTGTGCAAGTATTCAACAAGTAATCATATAACATACATTCAAAACAATAAATATTCAAGTCAAAGACAGTTCATATAAAAGTAATAAGATGAATATGACAAAGAGTTGAAGAAATGCATTGTATTAATATGAAAGTAGAAGTACAAGGGCCCTAGTCTATTACATCAAAAATAAAACTAAATAAGATCCTAAGCCTGATCATCCCCCCTAAAAAGTTCATCTTGATCAGCAGCCAGGAGGGGGGGGGAAATGATGATTTGATCAGATTGGACTTCAGCTTGAGTTCCCTCGGCATCACCACCTTCATCCTCTCCAGAACTCAGGACCTCGTCCTCGATCCTTTCAATTATAGCATTAATATTTTGTGGATCAAGGGAAGGAGGAACCCAAGTAGGACGGCCGACCTGAGCATCAAGGGAGGCAATCACCTTACGAGCATTATCAGAGAAAGGAACTAGATTGTGAAGAGTCCGAGCAGCCTCATCGTAGAAATCCTGCCATGGCCCTCCTGGCCAAATGTAAGTACCCATCAGTGTACATTGTGTCCGTCTTCTCAGCCACTGCTTGTTTAAAAGCCGAGTTAGCTTTATAACGAGCAATGGAACTTGCCTCCCTAGACGGGATACTTGACTCCAAATCTTTCAATCGAGCAGCAGCGGCATCCTCGACTTCCTTCACGGCCTCAATCTTTTGCCTCTCCAGCTAGGCCTCTCTTAACTTTGCCGCCTCTTCAGTACGGGTTAATGCCGCTTTGGCAACCCTTTCTTCTTCCTCGGCTTTAGCCTTAGCCGCTTTGAAGGCATTAGCGTCAGCTCAGAGGTTCTTGAGAAGCTCCACGGCCTTCTTTAAGTTGACCTTATCCTTCTCAGCTTGTCTCTCAAGTTTCTGTTCGTGGACCTCAGACGCTTTGATTTGATTGCCTCATAGGCAGTGTTCGAGGCAAACTGCACATAAGAGAAGAAAAGAAAAATGGTTAATAAAAGTAAAAGTATGAAAAACCTAGCAAAGAAAAAGAATAAAATAAGGAAGCCTACCTCACTCAGCAACAGGCCTTTCCTACTGACTAGATGCTCCATGGATGACTTGTACTCAATCAGCTGGTCCAAGTACTCCTAATCAAGGGACCGATGAAGAAATGATCGGTCTGCCCTCAAATGGGGACCCCTACGGGCAGACAAGTCCATGCCCCTCGGAATAAGGACTTGCTTAGCATACTTCACAAACTGCTCGGCCTCAGTATAAGTCTTGATATGCTGAGCAGTGAGGGTAGTTGGAGAAGAATCAATGCAAGGCCTTTTCAAGGAGCCCGCTACCACGACCTTTTCAAGGAGCCCGCTACCACGGCCTCAATCCTTGGCCGCTTAGGGGTTGGAGTCCTACCCCTAGCATCTGCTCCCTCGGCTTAAGTATGGCCAGTCTAGGGAAGCGCTCGCCTCGGTTTCAGGAGAAATGGTTTCATGGGAGGTTTTTCCTTCCCCGGCTTGGGAAGCCTAGCCGTCCTCGGTTCCCTCGGTGGAAGCTTCAGTGCCCCCCACCGGCTCGAGGGGCAAGGCCCCAGCTTCCTTAGTGACCAGAATGGCCTGCCTCTCCACGGCATCAGACTGGCTCTTGTTTTTGGCCGAGGACCACGAAACCCTCCTCTTTAACTTCGTCAGAGCTTGGGGATCAAGCATTTCCTCCTCCATCTTCTTGTTTTGCTCTTAAGTTAAATATGCAAATGACGAGAGAGAGCCATAAGTAAAGCGTATATGGATGAAATAAACAAAACATTTGTGCAAGTATAAAGACGAGAAGAAAGAAATTTTACAGTCGACTACGTCGTCCTCGGCTAGGCACTTGTGCAACTTGCAAACGTCGCACTCATCATGGAAAACAAGACCTGGATGTACCCTCCAGTCATTGCAAATATTCCCCCTCTTTACTGGAGCCATTGGTATTAGGCCGTCCAAGGGGCCTGGCATGATGTCGGCCTGGACATAGTACCCCTGGTCGGTCTCTAAACTAGACCAACACAGAGTGCCTACCTCAGCAAATTGCCTCAGCCTCTCAATTAATTGGCCACTCCATTCAGGCCTCCAAACATGTTCTGGCACCCCGGGAAGCTTTGAGGGAGCAGCAAACTCCCAGCCTTGTCAGCTCTCCACCCTTATGATATGGTTATTCTACCCTGACACCTAGCTCGTCATTGGGAATATCAGTTTGGGTTGATTGGGATCACTACTCACCACCAAAATTTGGGAATCTTCCTTGTAACTGACAGTGAAGAAATGGTGAAAGGCAGATTGATAGGGTTCAAAACCAAGACTACGACACAACACTATGAAGCCGATGAGGAACCTCACGGCGTTGGCCCAATCATAGCAGGAACAGCCTGCATGTACTCGAGAAATTCACAGATAAATGGGTCAAGAGGGAGACAAAGGCCTAGTTAGAATTGTTTGTAGTAAAAAATGGACGTGGTTCAAATTATAGAAAAAATCACTCTTATCCTCCTTGTCACGAATAGAAGCACCGGGGAGGTAAGTTAGGTGGTACTCTTCTCTCGATACACCAAACCTAGAATGTATTTCCTCTATCATTGGGTCACCGACATTAACTGGTTTAGGCCTAGGGGTGTACACTCTTCCCCGACTAGACCTACCTCTTCCTCGTCCTCGGCCCCCAGTATTGGCTCCCTCGGTGAACGCATCTACAATCATCCCCGAAGTCGAGGGACCAGTAGGACGAGAGATACCACTTACTCTTCCCTTCATGGTTGCACAAACAAAAGAATTAAGGATTATTACTTGGCCAAGGCATATGGAAGATGAGGAAGAGGAAGAACATCCCTCCTCATCCTATAAACTAAAACCGAGGAGGGATTCTTACCCAACAATGGAGGACGCTCCAGATGGTCTGACTTCAAGTAATAGAGGTTGATATGGTCATTTATCTCAGACCAGCCGTTGAACAACATGATATTGGGAGAATCAACATTAACCCAGTCTATCCTAAACTGGCTAGGATAATCAACCTCGTTTCTAGGGCTTTGATACCTTGTCAAAATTTCCCCTATCTCTCCCATGCTTAGCATCAGCCATGGCCCATCGCTCATTTACTAGATCATAAGGTTTTGGGTATGGTAGCAGTAAAGGGCGTTGGGATTGCTTCTCCATGTACGTGCCATTTCTAAATACGAGGAGGGCACAAGAATTATACCTTAATCCTGAAGCTTGATGAAGAAACATGAACGAATCGAGCGTAAATGAACGGAGTTAACCAAGAAATCAAGAACAGAAAATGGCGATTTGAAGCTTGCTATTTCTCTCTCAAACTCAAAGGGTGATAAAAGATTGAAATTATAGGGGGTTTAGGCTTTTATACCCAAAATATGAAATGGGTATGGGTAGAAACCGGGTAAAGACGCCGTCCTTTCCCTTGCAATTAATGCTGTAGTGGATTCCTGAGATGAATGTCAGACTTCGTACTATGCGCCCATCATTGCACGAATTAACTGGCGGAAAATAAAGCACTTCATGACACGTAAGAGCCCGTTCGTATTCGTTTAAGATGAGGTAGAACATCACTTTCTCCTCGACATAATCCATACAAGACCTAATTACGACAAAGGAAGTGGGACTTTCCTACCTTTGCTCGTCTTGGTTACTCGTCACTCCCACTATGTCGACCTATATATAGTAGAGCAAATAATGACCAAGGCTCAGCAAGTATACATGCCGAGCAAGGCATCAAACAAGGCCGAGCAAGGTCTCCTTTAAATACGAGGAACCCCTCCTCAGTTTCCATATAATATAAGGAAATGGGCTTCCCTATCCTTACTCTCCACTTCACCGGCATCAACCCAAGCCGACCTGGCTACTTATGACGAGGAGCACTGATAAGTAGTTTTTATATAGTATTTTATAGTCTTTTTATTATATTATTTACCTTAAATTTTGCACCAATTAAGTATAAATTAGCCTCTTTTTGTATATATCTTCGATTTTATGCTTGGTTGGTATTTTGAATGATTTTACAGGTTTTTAGGTCATTTTTCACGAAGTATAAAGGGTTCAGAGCAAAAGCATTGGAAATAGAGGGACCAGAAATGGAAATTTGCTAAGACCGATCAAAAAGGCTCTGCTCGGCCGAGCAGATTCATTGACTCGGCCGAGCACCCTCTGTTCAAGTCAAAAGGTGCCTTTTTCAAGAGTTGTGACCAGTCAAAAAGGTGCTGCTCGACCGAGCAACTCCCTTGACTCGGCCGAGCACCTCGCATATCAGCCAAAAGGTGCCTTTTCGCAAGAGATGTGTCCCTAGCGTAGAATGCCTATATAAAGGCTATTTCTACTCAGTTTAGACAATCCGAAAATAGTGATAAATACATCCATAAAGGATCATATTATACTTAGAATGTATAGCAAAAATATTTTAGCAATTTATATACAATGTTCAATGTGTATCAATGATTCGTGACAAGTCTTGTACACTCTTGAAGATGGTGAATGCAATACAAGGGTTATTTTCCAGCCATTGTCTCTCTTTTTTATGAATAAGTATCTCTTTCCTTATCTCTATTTCTTACTTACTTCTTTTATTATTCCAATGGCTTGAGTAATCCTCCATTTTCTCGGAGTTGGAAACTCATTTATTTACATTCATGCTTCCCTTACTTGTCATTTCAATTCTCTTCTTATTAATCTTAACTACTTGCAATTAGGGAGACGTTCTTAATTATATAGCCTCAGTTAATCGAGAGAAGGACCTAGCGGAGAATCTCGATTAGCGGAACTCTAAGAGTAAAACTAGGTCAATAAATTACGGAAAGTATTTTAAAGACCTAGGGATGATCCTTTATTGGAAAATACGTGAGATTGATAAACTTAATGGATTTTGATTTATACGGTACCCTCGAAAGGTGAGTCGGATTTCCCGCGTGACGAACGGGATTACACTAAGCCGGACCCTCGAGAGAAAGGCCGGTAAGTTTTAAAATACGTGTGCTAGTTAGCACAACTTAGCGTATCATCCTTGAACTTGGCACTTTATCTTAAAACAATTTCTTTATATTATTCTTAAATTGCCTGCAAATATGAAGACGTTTATATTTGTGGAATCCTAGTTAATTGAGAGAAGGACCTAGCGGAGAATCTCGATTGACGAGACCTTATAAAGAAACTTGTCCATTGGTCACGAGAAGTCGTAGAACGGCCTAGGGGTCTTCTTTGAATGGAAAGTATGTTGATTTTTGACCTTAATGGGTTCTTTCTAATTGTGATTAGCTAAAGTTAAGCCGGAATGCCCGCTTGTGACAGGGCGGGAGTATCATAAACGGAAATCTCAACAGTTAGGGCATAATTAGTAAAGAATACAATGCTACTGTCTTAACCCGAAGTAGTGTAAGCCTAGCATACCATCCTTGTTATTTTGATAAAAGCCTTTATCTAAAGCATATTTATTTATTTTCAATCCCGAGAATACTATCATTATATGTTAGAGTAGTTTTATGTATCTTCCTAGTATTTCCTCATATAAATTCTTATCTCCCCCCAATCATTTTATCTATATATTTATATAAAGACAAATATCATCCCAAAGTAAACCCTGTCTCTGTGGGATCGACCCGTACTTGCACCCGCTATATTACAATAGCCCGTGCGCTTACGGATATTAAATAAACCGTTAGGTTAACACCCCAATAAGTTTTTGGCGCCGTTGCCGGGGACAACGGTTTACTTTTTGATATCTGTCTTTATCATTTTTTTATTTTTTTTTATGTTTATATTATACTCCCTCCGTCCCGCTAATATTAGCACAAACACTGTTTGCGTGAGAATTAAGGAATATGATATTTTAATAAAATGTTGTGAGTGTAAAAGAATGAGTGGAGAGAGAATGAGTGGAGGGTGTAATAAATTATAATGGTGTTGTGAGTATTAAAATAATGTAGGAGAGAGAATGAGTGGGGTTGGGTGAATATTTTATTAATATAAAGTTTCCTTTTTGGGAGTGTGCGGATATTAGCGGGACGCCCAAAAAGGAAAGTGTGCTAATATTAGCGGGACGGAGGGAGTATATATTATTATTGTATTGTCTTCTAACTCTGTTTTGTAGGAATATAAAAAAAAATAATAAAAAAAAATATATATATATATATATATATATATATATATATATATATATATATATATATATATATATATATAATGAACAGTGTTGGAGCGGCTGTGCACCAAATATTGGAGCGGCCGTGCATTCAGGAGCGGATGAACTAAATTGAATCAACCAAGTGGAGCGGCAGCACACTCTGTTGATTCGATCAAGAATTTCTTCATGAATGGATACGTTGTTTCAAAAAAAAAAATTTGCAGCAAAAGTGCTCGGCCGAGCAGTACCTTGACTCGGCCGAGCAAGGAGGGACAGAAGCTTTGTTAAAATGGAAGCTGATGCTCGGCCGAGGCAAGGCCTATGCTCGGCCGAGCAGTTTGAATTTTCAGAATTTTTTTTTGTCAAATTGGGGCTTTTGGCTGGTGACCCTTCAATCCCTCCCTAAAACCTCTTCACTCTCTCTCTCTCTAAAACCCTCCATACCTCCGCCCCTTCCCACCATAAAACCACCAAATCCTCCATAAATTCCGGCCATACAACCATTCCTCCACCCAAATTTCATCTCCTAACCACATCTCCAACCATAAAACCCAAAAATTCCACCCAATTTCTCCAAAAATCCGAAAGCCCTAAGTTTTTCCCCAAATCTCAAAAGTTCAAAATCTACCCAGATTTGTGAAGAAAGGTGATTTCTTTTGGGTATTCAAGCTTCAGTCAAGAAGGGGAACAAGTTTTCAAGGCGATTCTCCTCCTCCATTTTCGGGTATCAAAAATTCTCTCTCTTAAATTTTTGCTTTTAGTTGGGTTTTGAAATTTTTGCCATGGAAAGAGGTAGGGGAAGAGGAAGAAAATCATCTAGGACCACAAAAAGGTCCCGGAATGATGATTCTTCTAGTTCTAAGCCTATCCCTACTTTGAACACTATGGGAATTGATTTTCAAACCGAAGATGAGGCAACTAGGTTTGCCAAATTAAATGGAAAGAACATCAAGCCCACGCAATTTCCCGACTTAGAGACATTAAGAATTATGGGAATTAGGGGCAATATCCGGGCTTTGCACCAAGGTTTGAATTGTGAAGGTTTTATGCGTTTAAGCGAAATGACCTACGAAGGTATCACCTTGGAGTTCCTAAGCTCTTTAACTAAGAGAAATAGGGATTTGATTGATGATAATATGGGGGAAGAATTTGAGGATGTTCAGTTAAAATTTCGGCTCCTAAACACACCTTATACCCTTAACCTTGAAGAAGCCAATGAAATGCTTGGTTGGCCTTCCCCCAGAAATGCCGCAAACATTCCCCCTCCTCAGTTTAATGCAGATTTGTTTTGGTTGCAAATTACGGGTCATACTCCTTTTCTACCCAAAACATCCAAAACCTCTCTAATAATCCACCCCGTCCTCCGTTACATACATAGGATGTATGCTTGCACTGTTTTTGCAAGAGAAGATAAAGGGACGATAAATAGGGCGGAGTTGTTTCTTTTATGGGCATTTGTGACAGGGTATGAAGGGATAAATCTAGGAAAATGGTTGTTTGACAGGCTTTGGGATCACATCTCCCCAACTTTTCCCGGTGATATTCATATCGGAGGAATTATAACCCTCATAGCAATCTATGTTGGTCTTGAACTACCGGAGGAAGGCGAAAATGCTTGGGTGCATGTTAGAGGATCTAGGGTGCTTGATGTAGCAGCCCTAAAAATGATGAACATGATCTCCGAAGAAGGGCATGGGAGGTATACTTGGTTTGTGGGAGGTGGTGCTAACAAGACACCACATGCCATCTTGCCCAATGCCAATATTCCGGTGGTATTAGTAAACCAACCGGATACTTGGTCCTTCCCTCTTTTGTTGGGGCAAGCTGAAGTAGGAAATGAAGATGTGAACATGGGGCAAGAAGAAGAAGAAGGGCAGGCCAACCTTAACCAAAATCAAATGCCACCCAATTTTTACCAACAATTCAACCAAATGGCCCTCCAACAAACTCAAATGCTTCATCAACTCAACCATTTCAATCAAAACTTCAACCAATTCTAAGAGAATATTGAAGGGCGTGTGCAGCATATTCAAGGAAGGGTTGATTACATATACGATTACGGAGTTAGGCATTGGGAGAACTTCTACCCACCACCACCACCGCCCCCTATGTAAGTCTTTCCTTTTTATTCTTTCCCTATCAATCCCTTTAGAGTCCTTGAATCATTGAGGACAATGCTTAAATTAAGTGTGGGGGAGGAACTTGCGTTTTATTTTAGTCTTTCATTTACTTTTTCTTTTATAACTTAGTTGCATTTTTCTTTTTATGCATGCCTAGTATTTAAAAAAAAAATTCCTATGATGATCCATATTATTAATCTTTATGCTTGTTATATGCCTTAGATTAATGCCTTTATTTTTCCTCTCATATTTTCTATAAACTTAGAAATTAATAAAAATAAGAATATATGGATATTTTTAGGAAATAAATTAAAGACTCATAAGTTAATATAGCAATATATAGTGTTTAGTCAAGGAAAAAGCATTTGATTAGATTAAAATCTTTATTGATCATCTTTTTGATACTTGGTTGTTCTTTTGAAAAATTTTGAAAATATTTCTTTAAATGTACATTTCAAGTTTCATTAATGCTTATTCCCTTATTAGAAGCATTTGCTTTGTTTTTGCATCCCTTGGATCACACCCCTTCAATAAAATTTCATCTTTCCATTTCCACTAATCAAATCAAGGTTAGACATTTTATCTTATTATGAAAAGAGTGACTTAGTCACCAAATCTTCAAAAGCAAAAAGAAACCTATTACTTCCTAAGTAACTCGGGGCACGGCGTTCGCTGCGACGATGCTTCCTTGCCAAATGGAAGTAATATCCAAAGTATTCTTGATCTAAGTATTAGGAACATGGGGTTCGCAGCCACAATGTCTCCTACTTGAAAGGATTAAAAATAACTAAGGTCTTTTGCAAAAATATAACATGTACAAAAATAAGATAAACTTGTCGAAACTTTGATGAGATTTTTCCACTATCATCATCCATTTTCACCCTTGTGATTCAAAAATGCAATTCAAATTCTATGAAAGCTTCTAGTTTGTGAATTAATGTTTAGGCCTCTACTTGTACATTTTAAAAGCAATAAATTCATTTTTTTATGAAACTTTCATTTTTACCAAATTTCTGATCTAAGGTTTGTCTTCCTAACATGCTTTACTTGATCAATTCCTATATAGGCTATATTAGGTTATTGTCTCAAAAATTATTTCTTTTAAATATTCCCAAATTACTTCTTTCTAATAATTTTTAAGCATATGCAAAATATGATTAGAAAGATAAAGGCAATCTTCAAAAGGGCAATATGCTTGCTACAATAAATTTTCTGAGGGATCATTTTCATTTTTTTTTTTTTTGCATTCTTTTTCCTCCCCATGTTTTTATCCTAATCTTGCTTGGGGACAAGCAAGGTTTAAGTGTGGGGGAATTTGATAAGTAGTTTTTATATAGTATTTTATAGTCTTTTTATTATATTATTTACCTTAAATTTTGCACCAATTAAGCATAAATTAGCCTCTTTTTGTATATATCTTCGATTTTATGCTTGGTTGGTATTTTGTATGATTTTACAGGTTTTTAGGTCATTTTCACGAAGTATAAAGGGTTCAGAGCAAAAGCATTGGAAATAGAGGGACCAGAAATGAAAATTTGCTGAAGACCGGTCAAAAAGGCTCTGCTCGGCTGAGCAGATTCATTGACTCGGCCGAGCACCCTCTGTTCAAGTCAAAAGGTGCCTTTTTCAAGAGTTGTGACCAGTCAAAAAGGTGCTGCTCGGCCGAGCAACTCCCTTGACTCGGCCGAGCACCTCCCATATCAGCCAAAAGGTGCCTTTTCGCAAGAGATGTGTCCCTAGCGTAGAATGCCTATATAAAGGCTATTTGTACTCAGTTTAGACAATTCGAAAATAGTGATAAATACATCCATAAAGGATCATATTATACTTAGAATGCATAGAAAAAATACTTTAGCAATTTATACACAATGTTCAAAGTGTATCAATGATTCGTGACAAGTCTTGTACACTCTTGAAGATGGTGAATGCAATACAAGGGTTATTTTTCAGCCATTTTCTCTCTTTTTTATGAATAAGTATCTCTTTCCTTATCTCTATTTCTTACTTACTTCTTTTATTATTCCGATGGCTTGAGTAATCCTCCATTTTCTCGGAGTTGGAAACTCATTTATTTACATTCATGCTTCCCTTACTTGTCATTTCAATTCTCTTCTTATTAATCTTAACTACTTGCAATTAGGGAGACGTTCTTAATTGTATAGCCTCAGTTAATCGAGAGAAGGACCTAGCGGAGAATCTCGATTAGCGGAACTCTAAGAGTAGAACTAGGTCAATAAATTACGGAAAGTATTTTAAAGACCTAGGGATGATCCTTTATTGGAAAATACGTGAGATTGATAAACTTAATGGATTTTGATTTATACGGTACCCTCGAAAGGTGAGTCGGATTTCCCGCGTGACAAACGGGATTACACTAAGCCGGACCCTCGAGAGAAAGGCCGGTAAGTTTTAAAATACGTGTGCTAGTTAGCACAACTTAGCGTATCATCCTTGAACTTGGCACTTTTATCTTAAAACAATTTATTTATAATATTCTTAAATGCCTGCAAATATGAAGACGTTTATATTTGTGGAATCCTAGTTAATTGAGAGAAGGACCTAGCAGAGAATCTCGATTGACGAGACCTTATAAAGAAACTTGTCCATTGGTCACGAGAATTCGTACAACGGCCTAGGGGTGTTCTTTGAATGGAAAGTATGTTGATTTTCGACCTTAATGGATTCTTTCTAATTGTGATTAGCTAAAGTTAATCCGGAATGCCCGCTTGTGACAGGGCGGGAGTATCATAAACGAAAATCTCAACAGTTAGGGCATAATTAGTAAAGAATACAACGCTACTTCTTAACCCGAAGTAATGTAAGCCTAGCATACCATCCTTGTTATTTTGATAAAAGCCTTTATCTAAAGCATATTTTTTTATTTTCAATCCCGAGAATACTATCATTATATGTTAGAGTAGTTTTCTGTATCTTCCTAGTATTTCCTCATATAAATTCTTATCTCCCCCCAATCATTTTATCTATATATTTATATAAAGACAAATATCATCCCAAAGTAAACCCTGTCTCTGTGGGATCGACCCGTACTTGCACCCGCTATATTACAATAGCCCGTGCGCTTGTGAATATTAAATAAACTGTTAGGTTAACACCCCAACAAGCACGCCTCAAAGGCGCACATGCAGATTACTATTAACCAATCATACTCAAATAAGGATTGTTAACAGTTATAATCTTTTTAGGATTATAATCTTATCTCACACACTTTCTTATCCAATAAGGACTCTACTATGCTATGCCTATAAAAACAGAGCATAATTCACATTATTTGAGTAATCTATCTTTTGACTCTAAACTATTGTCAATTGATTTCTCTCTCTAAACACAAATACTTACTTTCACGCCGGATGGCATTCGCCGGTGAACCTTGACTTAGTTTACATGTTTGTTCATCTTTTTAAGGCTATTCAATTATACAGGATACAACCTGCCGATGAATTTGGACTGATTCAAACGTTTTTGGCATTATCAGATAGATTAGAGGTTCCATCCACACCACTAACAGAATTCAATATCCAAGTTTCACATTATAAAAAACATAATTTAAAAGGAAAAAAGAAAAAAGTGTGAAGTCGAAATTGTTCATTTTACTGTATAACAACTAACCTTCAACTATCAAGCAAACAAAACTCAACAACACAATCACAGATTCAAAGACACTTCCACCTGAACTTAATCCTTCATGAACAGATTCACAAAAGAGAAAAGAGGGCTACTATTACAACATACCTAATACTTCCTCTGTCCCGCCCGAAAAGCCACAAATTTCCATTTTGGGTGTCCCATTTAAAAAGGCACTTTCCCAAAAAGGAAAGTTTTTATTACTATTCCACTCACTCATTCTCTCTCCTACTTTACTTTTACACTCACAACATTCTCTCACCTAACTATTCCTCCCACTCATTCTCTCTCCTATTTAATTTTTCATATTCACAACATTTAAACTTTTTCTCTTTCCTACATCATTTTCCTTAATTTGCGTGCGAGGTTTGGTTTGGGCATTTTCGGGCGGGACGGAGGGAGTATTTCCAGATCCTTCTGACAGAATAGGAAGAAACTATGATTGTTGCCTATGGAAAATCATTTCCGGGTATCATTAACAGCAGCAGTCGCAGCATCGAGATCTTCATCCAAGAAAATATCCCAATGCCCATATTACTTGATGAAGAACTCAGTATCTTCCAAGTATTTCACCCTATGAATGTCACCTGTCGGGGTATACAAGAAATCCCCTGCTCCTAGATCATACTTCTCCCCTTTGCTCAGATTCCAAACAGTTTTGCTCCCTTTCGCCACAATCAGGTCGTGACCGAATGTATGATGATGAGCCGGCTCCAAACTTCCCGCCTTGAATCTCACCACAGCCGACGTTGGCGTTTCTCTCACTATCTTCATTGACCCACCAGGCATGATGTCGATTTCATCGAATTCACGGCCCTTGGCCAGATTGCAGATCGCGCAGGAATTGGAATCCGAAAAGCTATCTACAGGTTTTGTCGGTGATGATCCGATTTTGGACATTTTAGCAACTGAATCGGCTAGAAATGATTGGATCTCCGGTGGCCAGGGTTGGTGACCCGACGTCGGGAAAGGGGATTTGAAGGGCGTATTGAGCCAATTGTCGATAATCTCAATTGCAAGGTCAGGAGAGGTGTACATACCGAAAATCGCGACGACGTTAGAGCCACTGATTGATCTGGCGTTGATAGCGTCGGCCGGGGTTAGACAGGTTGCCGCAAAGAAGCCGGGGAATTTGTTGGCGAAGATAGAGACGCCTGCGTCGGTACCGCAGGCGACGAGACCGCGAGTTTCGATACCGGATGGATTTTTGGCGGCAGAGCTGACAAGGCGGTCGACTTTTTCTCCGGCGGAATAATAGTCGTCGGTGCCCAGATCGTCTACGTCGATGTTTAGTGTGCGGAGGTGTAGGACTAGTGCATCCTTAATGGCGCAGCCGAAAGAGTCTGCGGCTGCTATGATTTTGAGGCGGCGGTTGCTGTCTTGTGCCATGGGGTGGCGTCGAACTTCAGTAAGATGTGAATAGTAGTGGATTCTTCTGGTATGGAACAAACCAATATAGAGAAAGACCGGCTAGATGGGATTTGGATTTGCTCCAAGGAGAGTGCTAGGCTACAACGCTACTCCACTCAAAAGATTAAGAGAGTAAGAAAATGTATGGCCTAAATACATTTATCCTCGTCCTAGAGTGTACGCCAAATCCCATTTTGCATTTATGAAATTTTTGTCTAATATCACATGCTAAAATTATCTGCCTTCTAAAATCTAACAAATATTAAAAATTTACCGAAATTTATTATTTGCTTATCATGAGATGGATATTTACGACTTTTGACTATAAATTTTAAGGGTATAATGCTATTCTAACCATGAAAAACTTTCAAGTCAACCATAATGCCATCTCCATGCTATATTATTTGCTTATCATGAGATGGATATTTACGACTTTTGACTATAAATTTTAAGGGTATAATGCTATTCTAACCATGAAAAACTTTCAAGTCAACCATAATGCCAGCTCCATGCTATCCTCAGGCCGTCAACACCATTGCCACCAGGCCGCCAGCACTATCACCACCAAACTACCGCCCCTAAACCACCTTCACAAAAACACCATCAAACCACCATTATCATAAACCCGAATTATACACCTATTTCATTTTTATTATAAAATTCAAATAATCTCTCATAAAATAATAAAAAGATAGGAGTTGAAAAAGAATCTGATCTGAGCTACTTGCTATTGTTGTTTAAGGTGGTTACATGTCACTGGAGGGAGCAAGTGAAATGAAATGGATGGAGGGTAAGGGAAAGGGCAGTAGGAAAGGAAGGTGCGAGGGGTGACGAAAATGGGATGGGGAGATGGATGACTGGAAAGTGGCTCGAGGAAAGTAGCTCGATTATTTTGTTTTGTTTTGTATTTCTTTTTTCTTTTTTACCTTTGTTTCTCTTTTTCTTTATTTTTCTTTATTTTTCTTTATTTTTCTTTCTTTGGGGTTAATTAAGAAATTTTACTATTTAAGATATTTTATGTGTAATATTTTATTATTAATTATATTTTTATTGTAATAAATAATGATTAAAATATTTATTTAATTTATTGTAAAATAAAAGAGTGAGAAAATTAAATCAAAGAGAAGTTAAAAAATGAGAATGACCAAAATACACATCACATGACATGCAAATAACCATTTTCGTCAAGTTTCTAACATTCATTATGATTTAAGGGCAAAATGAGATAATTTTAATGGGTATCACTTAGACACAAATTCGTGATGGGATACATCTTGTGTATATTTGTGGGGGGGGGGGGTTAAACGTATTTAGGCCGAAAATGTAAAAGAGCAAATATAAAACGTAAAACATTTTAGAAAAATGTTAAAAAATATTTTTGTACTAAGTAATATAAAAAAATCTTAAGTTTTTTAATTCTTTGAAATGTTTTACATTATTTAGTAGACTTTTTATATTTTCTTTTCCCATTTTGACTGCAACAAGCTGTAGCAAATCCATATCTATAGTATTTGGCTAGATGTTGTACAATTAAGATGTTTAGACATTACAATACAGAGAGTAATATTATGTTCACAAAATCATGCTCACACAATATTAGTTGTTAATCATTGATTAATGATTTAAATGTGGGCATAGATGGTAAATGATTTCAACACCAATCGTTAAGTGTCAATTAGAATTTTGTGCCCCTATCATTGCTTAGAATATTCTCATCAGTGACCCTGACCCAACCCAACCTCTAATAAAATATTAATTTTTCTCACTTTCATATACACAACCCCAATCTTATATAATTTATACTCCCATCAGTGATTAAACCCCAACCCAACCTTTTAATAAAATATTTATTTCTCTTTACTCCAACTTATCTAAAATATTTATCATTTTATTTTTTTTAAATAATGTATTAGTAATAATATTTCTAAAATTACCCGTACAATTATTAAAAATAATTATCCATACAATTATAAATTCATAATTTATAATTTACTTGATATATTTTTTATTTTATTATTTTATATAATTATCATTTTATTTTTTTATATAATGTATTAGTAATAATATTTCTAAAATTACCCATACAATCATTAAAAATAATTGCCCATACAATTATAAATTCATAATTTACTTGACAACAAAATGAAAATAAAATAGATAAAATAAAATCAAAAATAAATTATAAAAGTTACAAATATAACACTTGAATTTTAAATACATAATATGCAAATTACATATTCAATTATTAGTGTCGAATTTCTCCCATATGTGCTCAATCAAATCATTCTGAAGAGCGCTATGAGCCTCTCTGTTGCGATGTTGATCTCTATTAACCATATAAGTCGACAAACTTGCAATGCGTGCAGTAGAGTATTGAGGAAGTTCGATCTCTCCTCCTGAAGGTACATCCATCAAAAATTATGTGGGATCATAATAGTGTAGGTATGTGTCTCGTTCATCCTCTACAATCATATTATGCATGATGATACAAGCCATCATAATTTTTCCCATCAAATCCTTGTCCCAAACAAGACATGGACGTCGAATAAATGCGAAGCGAGCTTGTAGAACTCCAAAGGCTCGCTCTACATCTTTTCTAGCAGCCTCTTGGCGTTGAGCGAACAACTTATGCTTTAGAATCATAGGACTTCTAATTGACTTGACAAATGCAGCCCAAGAAGGATAGATGCCATCAGTGAGATAATATGCCCTATTATTTTGGCGACCATTCACGATGTAACTGACCTTTGGTGTTCGGCCTTCTAAAATATCACTAAAAACTGGAGATCGATGGAGAACATTAATATCATTGCATGAGCTTGGTTTTCCAAAGAATGCATGCCATATCCATAAATCATATGATGCAACAGCTTCCAAAATGATTGTTGGCTTTCCACTTCTCCCTGCATATTGCCCAGCCCAAGCAGTAGGACAGTTTTTCCATTCCCAATGCATGCAATCAATGCTACCAATCATGCCAGGAAAACCACATTGTTCCCCAACATAGAGTAGTCTTTCCAAATCTTGTTTATTAGGCCGTCTAAGGTATGTGTCACCAAAGCAAGAAATGACACCTTCTACGAAATGGATGATAGCATCTCTCGTTACCGTTGCACTCATTCGTAAGTATTCATCAACAACATCTGCTGATATCCCATAAGCCAACACCCTCATGGCTCCAGTACATTTTTGCAATGGTGAAAGAGATTTTCCACCTATGCAATCATTTCCCTCTTGAAAATATGTATCGTTGATAGTAACAGCATCCACTATACGAAGAAAAAGCAATTTATGCATGCGAAATCTACGTCGGAAGAGCTTCGGAGAATACGTTGGATTACAGACAAAATAGTCTTTCATCAAACGTTCCTCACCAATCTCGCGTTCCTTATCAATAAACCTTCTTTTGACTGTAAAATTTTGAGCTCCTAGAATCAAATTAGGATTGTTTAGTAGCATATTCTCGATGATGCTATCAATTTGATGAGTTTGTTCATGAACTCGTTCTTCCCATTCATCAAGAGTGTTGGAGTCAGAAACATCAGAACTTGAGTCTGATTCTACAGAAGAGTGAGAGTTAGCAGACATTTTTCTGAAGTGAAATGGTAAAATATGGTAAAAGAAGTAATACTATGGACAAATATTGAGGATTTTGAGTGAGTTTATTTTGCATTTTTAAGAAAGAGAGAAAGAGAGAAAGAATCCAATGTTTGTGTAATAACCCGAATTTTTGGTTTCTTTTCTTTTATTAAATTTTCTCCTCAATTAATAAGTCGTATTTCTTTTCCTAGTTGGATAAGGATTTTGGGCGTAGTCTATTCAACTTGGGTTATTTTTGGGTTGGACTCTTTTACCTTGTGAGGTTAGGATTAGGAAGCCCAAATAAATAAATGTATTACCTTTTTCTAGATGGACTAGGTTAAGTGGGTTTATTAGTTATTAAAATTGGGTTATCTTTTTTGAGTTGGACTTTTAACATTATGGGCTTAGGTTTAGGAAACCCATTTATAAATATCCTTTGTAAACCCTAGAAGCCTTATTGTTTTTTTTAAAACCCTAGCAGCAGCCTTAGGATATTTACGTTAAATAAAAAAAAATAGAGAGAGAGGGCGGACAGGGAGAGAAAGTCTTAGCAGCTTATTTGCCGTGTGTGAATGGTGCTGCCTGCCTTGGAGAATGCCTTGGAGAATCAACTTGAGACGGAGATAAATAGTAGAATTAACTCATAAGTTTGTGAAGTAAAATAAAGTTAAGTTGGGACGAAGTATTAAGTAGTTAATCCGTACTTAACGGATATTATTTATTTGTGTAGATCCGATCGGAGTTAGCAATTGTTCGAGTACAAACAATCGAGGTAAGGAATTATACATCTTTAAGTTAATTGATTTTCGCTCCGTTTCATTTTTAGGCTTTCACATATTTCTTGGGGATGTACGTTCCTTTGATACGCAAAAGCTGACTTCGCGTCAGTATTTGTTTTGACTCCCTCGTTTACTGTTATTTGCTAATCTTTTGTTATTCGTTTGCTATATCGTCCTTTTGGTTTCGTAAATACAAAATTTTATTGTTATTGTGAAAGTTCGTATTCTGTATAAAAATGAGTTTTGATATGATGTGATTTTTGTTCCATTAATGATCACTAAGTTAGAAAACCTGCTTCGGCGGGGTATATTTGATATTTTGGCCTTCGGGCAAACTTAGTTCACCGTTTCAAATAGTAGTGGTGGGGTGTTCTGGATACACTGTTTAGGACTCTGTGAAGTCAACCTTTGTGCCCTTTGTGGGATTTCGAACCCTTTGTGGGTATTAGTGCTCTTTTTGGGCTTTTGTTCCCTTTATGGGATTTTGGTTTGATAAGGTCAGTGGACCACTTATGTGATCATGATGTCTGTGAATGATGTAATTATCTACAGCTGGTATGGGACAGTTGTAGATAACTAGATCATTCGAGTCAAATTTGTTCAATTTATCAGTCCTTTGAAATTCCTAAAAATCTGTGAGTGGTTTAGTTAGTTAAAGCTGGTATGGAACAGTTTTAAATAAGTAAACCATTCGGGTCAGTTTGATTCGATTTTGTCATCATTTGAACCTCCAAAATATTTGTCAACTCAGTTTGTGAAACCGTTGAGATTTTGAAAGACATTTGGTTTGAGATTTGGTAAATAACTATTTTGAATTTGTGTTCTATTATGTCTTCGATTGTTGTTTGGACTTTGTATCGTTTTATATTCCTTCAGGTCAACTCCTCCTCAGTAACCGGAGGGGTTGTATATGAACTTACTGGGCATTGTTCGCTCACCCTTTCATCTTCTTTTCTTCCAGATTTTATATAGGAAGAATGTGAAACGGTTCGGGAGCACTTCATAAGGAGTTCAAGGATCGTTTAGTTTATTTCATTTTAGTCTCTTTAGTTAGTTATTGCAGTTATTTGAGAGTTTGTAAGACTATAAAGATTTTGTTGAGCTAGTGGATTGTACTAGCCGTTGAAATTGTTATCGTTATCCACATTTAAGTTATTTCAAATTGTGGTTAGTGTTTGATTTATGGTTTTAGTAGTCGTTGGAGGTTATTTTATTGTCAAATAAGTATTATTATTGTGGTGAAAATTCGGGGTCGTTACAGTTGGTATCAGAGCTTTGGCTTTAGATCTTTGGGTGTTTAGGATGTGCAAGGATAAGTTTGATTCGAGCCTTAGGTTTGACATCAGTATCATTCTTGGAGTGTTTGGTATAGTTGGATATGATAAGATTAGTTGCTTCATCGGATTATGAAAGTTTAGAGGACTAAACTTCTTTTAAGGGGGTAAGAATGTAATAACCCGAATTTTTGGTTTCTTTTCTTTTATTTAATTTTCTCCTCAATTAATAAGTCGTATTTCTTTCCCTAGTTGGACAAGGATTTTGGGCTTAGTCTATTCAACTTGGGTTATTTTTGGGTTGGACTATTTTACCTTGTGAGGTTAGGATTAGGAAGCCCAAATAAATAAATGTATTACCTTTTTCTAGATGGACTAGGTTAAGTGGGTTTAGTTATTAAAATTGGGTTATCTTTTTTGAGTTGGACTTTTAATATTATGGGCTTAGGTTTAGGAAACCCATTCATAAATATCCTTTGTAAACCCTAGAAGCCTTATTGTTTTTTTTAAACCCTAGCAGCAGCCTTAGGATATTTACGTTAAATAAAAAAAATAGAGAGATAGGGCGGACAGGGAGAGAAAGTCTTGGCAGCTTATTTGCCGTGTGTGAATGGTGCTGCCTGCCTTGGAGAATGCCTTGGAGAATCAAAGAGGAAGAGGTCTTAAGTTGTTTGGTGATCAGGAAGAAAAAAATTAAGTATCCGTTTCGTCTTAAAGTATTAAATTACTGTTCTTGAATTTAAAAATCTAGAAGAAATCCTAGAAAAATCTTGAGATTAATTAAGGTTTGTTTTATGATATTAAGGATTAATTAAGAATAATCCAATGATATTTTGATAAAAGATTATTAATTGAAAACCTAATATTGATCGGATTATTGATTAAATACCTTATGTTGATTAGGTTTGGATATATAATCAAGAGTGTTAACCTAAGGTATTGCATGTATTTATGAGAGTGAGAAATTAGGGTTCGTACCATAATAGAATTGATTTATTTGGGTTGGATCTGAAGTATTATGTTGGAATGGAGTATCTAAATTATTTATTAAAAATAGTGTTATGTATCTCTCTCTGGGTGTGAAACAGTGTGTGTGTAATCTGTGTGTGGGTATTTCAAAAGTTGGTTTTCAAAGTTGAATAAATTAAAGATTGAGTGGATGATCCAAACAAGAAATGGTGTAGCTAAAATATAATATAATAAAATCAAGGAGGTGGTTGATAATGATAGGATTCAATCACCAGTCTGTGGATTTATTATAAGCTAAGAATGTGTCCTTGTGATTTAATAATATATTTTCGACAAGGATGTCTCAAGATAATATACCGTGTGAGTGTGTGTAATATTAGGGTTTTGTGTGTGTGTATGCTGAAAATGTGAAATTAGTGGGTGTAAATGTGTTTTTTGATTAAAGAAAAGGGAATAAAAATGTTAAAAACCTAAGGGTAGTTTGGGTAAACCCTAAGGGTGTTTTGGTATTTATATGAAGGGTATTTTGGGAAACTCTAGAAGTGGAAAGCAACTTGAGACGGAGATAAATAGTAGAATTAACTCATAAGTTCATGAAGTAAAAATAAAGTTAAGTTGGGACGAATTATTAAGTAGTTAATCCGTACTTAACGGATATTATTTATTTATGTAGATCCGATCGGAGTTAGCAATTGTTCGAGTACAAACAATTGAGGTAAGGGATTATACATCTTTAAGTTAATTGATTTCCGCTCCGTTTCATTTTTAGGCTTTCGCATATTTCTTGGCGATGTACGTTCCTTTGATACGTAAAAGCTGACTTCGCGTCAGTATTTGTTTTGACTCCCTCATTTACCGTTATTTGCTAATCCTTTGTTATTCGTTTGCTATATCGTCCTTTTGGTTTCGTAAATACAAAATTTTATTGTTATTGTGAAAGTTCGTATTTTGTATAAAAATGAGTTTTGATATGATGTGATTTTTGTTCCATTAATGATCACTAAGTTAGACAACCTGCTTCGGCGGGATATATTTGATATTTTGGCCTTCGGGCAAACTTAGTTCATCGCTTCAAAGTAGTAGTGGTGGGGTGTTCCGGATACACTGTTTAGGACTCTGCGGAGTCAACCTTTGTGCCCTTTGTGGGATTTCGGACCCTTTGTGGGTATTAGTGCTCTTTGTGGGCTTTTGTTCTTTTTATGGAATTTTGGTTTGATAAGGTCAGCGGACCACTTATGTGATCATGATGTCTGTGAATGATTTGATTATCTACAGCTGGTATGGGACAGTTGTAGATAACTAGATCATTCGAGTCAACTTTGTTCAGCTTATCAGTCCTTTGAAATTCCTAAAAATCTGTGAGTGGTTTAGTTAGTTAAAGCTGGTATGGGACAGTTTTAAATAAGTAAACCATTCGGGTCAGTTTGATTCGATTTTGTCATCATTTGAACCTCCAAAATATTTGTCAACTCAGTTTGTGAAACCGTTGAGATTTTGAAAGACATTTGGTTTGAGATTTGGTAAATAACTATTTTGAATTTGTGTTCTGTTATGTCTTCGATTGTTGTTTGGACTTTGTATCGTTTGATATTCCTTCAGGTCAACTCCTCCTCAGTAACCGGAGGGGTTGTATATGAACTTACTGGGCATTGTTCGCTCACCCTTTCATCTTCTTTTCTTCCAGATTTCATATAGGAAGAATGTGAAACGGTTCGGGAGCACTTCATAAGGAGTTCAAGGATCGTTTAGTTTATTTCATTTTAGTCTCTTTAGTTAGTTATTGCAGTTATTTGAGAGTTTATAAGACTATAAAGATTTTGTTGAGCTAGTGGATTGTACTAGCCGTTGAAATTGTTATCGTTATCCACATTTAAGTTATTTCAAATTGTGGTTAGTGTTTGAATTATGATTTTAGTAGCCGTTGGAGGTTATTTTATTGTCAAATAAGTTTTATTATTGTGGTGAAAATTCGGGATCGTTACAGTTGGTATCAGAGCTTTGGCTTTATATCTTTGGGAGTTTAGGATGTGTAAGGTTAAGTTTGATTCGAGCCTTAGGTTTGACATCAGTATCATTCTTGGAGTGTTTGGTGTAGTTGGATATGATAAGATTAGTTGCTTCATCGGATTATGAAAGTTTGGAGGACTAAACTTCTTTTAAGGGGGTAAGAATGTAATAATCCGAATTTTTGGTTTCTTTTCTTTTATTAAATTTTCTCCTCAATTAATAAGTCGTATTTCTTTCCCTAGTTGGACAAGGATTTTGGGCTTAGTCTATTCAACTTGGGTTATTTTTGGGTTGGACTCTTTTACCTTGTGAGGTTAGGATTAGGAAGCCCAAATAAATAAATGTATTACCTTTTTCTAGATGGACTAGGTTAAGTGGGTTTAGTTATTAAAATTGGGTTATCTTTTTTGAGTTGGACTTTTAACATTATGGGCTTAGGTTTAGGAAACCCATTTATAAATATCCTTTGTAAACCCTAGAAGCCTTATTGTTTTTTTTAAAACCCTAGCAGCAGCCTTAGGATATTTACGTTAAATAAAAAAAATAGAGAGAGAGGGCGGACAGGGAGAGAAAGTCTTGGCAGCTTATTTGCCGTGTGTGAATGGTGTTGCCTGCCTTGGAGAATGCCTTGGAGAATCAAAGAGGAAGAGTTCTTAAGTTGTTTGGTGATCAGGAAGAAAAAAAATTAAGTAAGTATCCGTTTCGTCTTAAAGTATTAAATTACTGTTCTTGAATTTTAAAATCTAGAAGAAATCCTAGAAAAATCTTGAGATTAATTAAGGTTTGTTTTATGATATTAAGGATTAATTAAGAATAATCCAATGATATTTTGATAAAAGATTATTAATTGAAAACCTAATATTTATCGGATTATTTAAAAACCTTATGTTGATTAGGTTTGGATATGTAATTAAGAGTGTTAACCTAAGGTATTGCATGTATTTACGAGAGTGAGAAATTAGGGTTCGTACCATAATAGAATTGATTTATTTGGGTTGGATCTAAAGTATTATGTTGTAACGGAGTATCTAAATTATTTATTAAAAATAGTGTTATGTATCTCTCTGTGTGTGTGAAACAGTGTGTGTGTAATATGTGTGTAGGTATTTCAAAAGTTGGTTTTCAAAGTTGAATAAATTAAAGATTGAGTGGATGATCCAAACAAGAAATGGTGTAGCTAAAATATAATATAATAAAATCAAGGAGGTGGTTGATAATGATAGGATTCAATCACCGGTCTGTGGATTTATTATAAGCTAAGAATGTGTCCTTGTGATTTAATAATATATTTACGACAAGTATGTTTCAATATAATATACCGTGTGAGTGTGTGTAATATTAGGGTTTTGTGTGTGTGTGCTGAAAAGGTGAAATTAGTGGGTGTAAATGTGTTTTTTGATTAAAGAAAAGGGAATAAAAATGTTAGAAACCTAAGGGTAGTTTGGGTAAACCCTAGGGGTGTTTTGGTATTTATGTGAAGGGTATTTTGGGAAACTCTAGAAGTGGAAAGCAACTTGAGACGGAGATAAATAGTAGAATTAACTCATAAGTTCGTGAAGTAAAATAAAGTTAAGTTGGGACGAAGTATTAAGTAGTTAATCCGTACTTAACGGATATTATTTATTTGTGTAGATCCGATCTGAGTTAGCAATTGTTCGAGTACAAACAATCGAGGTAAGGGATTATACATCTTTAAGTTAATTGATTTCCGCTCCGTTTCATTTTTAGGCTTTCGCATATTTCTTGGCGATGTACATTCCGTTGATACGTAAAAGCTGACTTCGCATCAGTATTTGTTTTGACTCCCTCGTTTACCGTTATTTGCTAATCTTTTTTTATTCGTTTGCTATATCGTCCTTTTGGTTTCGTAAATACAAAATTTTATTGTTATTGTGAAAGTTCCTATTCTGTATAAAAATGAGTTTTGATATGATGAGATTTTTGTTCCATTAATGATCACTAAGTTAGAAAACCTGCTTCGGCGGGGTATATTTGATATTTTGGCCTTCGGGCAAACTTAGTTCACCGCTTCAAAGTAGTAGTGGTGGGGTGTTCCGGATACACTATTTAGGACTCTGCGGAGTCAACCTTTGTGCCCTTTGTGGGATTTCGGACCCTTTGTGGGTATTAGTGCTCTTTGTGGGCTTTTGTTCCCTTTATGGGATTTTGGTTTGATAAGGTCAGTGGACCACTTATGTGATCATGATGTATGTGAATGATTTGATTATCTACAGCTGGTATGGGACAGTTGTAGATAACTAGATCATTCGAGTCAACTTTGTTCAGCTTATCAGTCCTTTGAAATTCCTAAAAATCTGTGAGTGGTTTAGTTAGTTAAAGCTGGTATGGGACAGTTTTAAATAAGTAAACCATTCGGGTCAGTTTGATTCGATTTTGTCATCATTTGAACCTCCAAAATATTTGTCAACTCAGTTTGTGAAACCGTTGAGATTTTGAAAGACATTTGGTTTGAGATTTGGTAAATAACTATTTTGAATTTGTGTTATGTTATGTCTTCGATTGTTGTTTGGACTTTGTATTATTTGATATTCCTTCAGGTCAACTCCTCCTCAGTAACCGGAGGGGTTGTATATGAACTAACTGGCCATTGTTCGCTCACCCTTTCATCTTCTTTTCTTCCAGATTTAATATAGGAAGAATGTGAAACGGTTCGGGAGCACTTCATAAGGAGTTCAAGGATCGTTTAGTTTATTTCATTTTAGTCTCTTTAGTTAGTTATTGCAGTTATTTGAAAGTTTGTAAGACTATAACGATTTTGTTGAGCTAGTGGATTGTACTAGCCGTTGAAATTGTTATCGTAATCCATATTTAAGTTATTTCAAATTGTGGTTAGTGTTTGAATTATGGTTTTAGTAGCCGTTGGAGGTTATTTTATTATCAAATAAATATTATTATTGTGGTGAAAATTCGGGGTCGTTACAGTTGGTATCAGAGCTTTGGCTTTAGATCTTTGGGAGTTTAGGATGTGTAAGGATAATTTTGATTCGAGCCTTAGGTTTGACATCAGTATCATTCTTGGAGTGTTTGGTGTAGTTGGATATGATAAGATTAGTTGCTTCATCGGATTATGAAAGTTTAGAGGACTAAACTTCTTTTAAGGGGGTAAGAATGTAATAACCCGAATTTTTGGTTTCTTTTCATTTATTAAATTTTCTCCTCAATTAATAAGTCGTATTTCTTTCCCTAGTTGGACAAGGATTTTAGGCTTAGTCTATTCAACTTGGGTTATTTTTGGGTTGAACTCTTTTACCTTGTGAGGTTAGGATTAGGTAGCCCAAATAAATAAATGTATTACCTTTTTCTAGATGGACTAGGTTAAGTGGGTTTAGTTATTAAAATTGGGTTATCTTTTTTGAGTTGGACTTTTAACATTATGGGCTTAGGTTTAGGAAACCCATTTATAAATATCCTTTGTAAACCCTAGAAGCCTTATTGTTTTTTTTAAACCCTAGCAGCAGCCTTAGGATATTTACGTTAAATAAAAAAAATAGAGAGAGAGGGCGGACAGGGAGAGAAAGTCTTGGCAGCTTATTTGCCGTGTGTGAATGGTGCTGCCTGCCTTGGAGAATGCCTTGGAGAATCAAAGAGGAAGAGGTCTTAAGTTGTTTGGTGATCAGGAAGAAAAAAAATTAAGTATCTGTTTCGTCTTAAAGTATTAAATTACTGTTCTTGAATTTAAAAATCTAGAAGAAATACTAGAAAAATCTTGAGATTAATTAAGGTTTGTTTTATGATATTAAAGATTAATTAAGAAAAATCCAATGATATATTGATAAAAGATTATTAATTGAAAACATAATATTGATCGGATTATTGATTAAAAACCTTATGTTGATTAGGTTTGGATATGAAATCAAGAGTGTTAATCTATGGTATTGCATGTATTTATGAGAGTGAGAAATTAGGGTTCGTACCATAATAGAATTGATTTACTTGGGTTGGATCTAAAGTATTATGTTGGAACGGAGTATCTAAATTATTTATTAAAAATAGTGTTATGTATCTGTGTGTGTGTGTGTGAAACAGTGTGTGTGTAATCTGTGTGTGGGTATTTCAAAAGTTGGTTTTCAAAGTTGAATAAATTAAAGATTGAGTGGATGATCCAAACAAGAAATGGTGTAGCTAAAATATAATATAATAAAATCAAGTAGGTGGTTGATAATGATAGGATTCAATCACCAGTCTGTGGATTTATTATAAGCTAAGAATGTGTCCTTGTGATATAATAATATATTTTCGACAAGGACGTTTCAAGATAATATACCGTGTGAGTGTGTGTAATATTAGGGTTTTGTGTGTGTGTGCTAAAAAGGTGAAATTAGTGGGTGTAAATGTGTTTTTTGATTAAAGAAAAGGGAATAAAAATGTTAGAAACCTAAGGGTAGTTTGGGTAAACCCTAGGGGTGTTTTGGTATTTATGTGAAGGGTATTTTGGGAAACTCTAGAAGTGGAAAGCAACTTGAGACGGAGATAAATAGTAGAATTAACTCATAAGTTCGTGAAGTAAAATAAAGTTAAGTTGGGACGAAGTATTAAGTAGTTAATCCGTACTTAACGGATATTATTTATTTGTGTAGATCCGATCGGAGTTAGCAATTGTTCGAGTACAAACAATCGAGGTAAGGGATTATACATCTTTAAGTTAATTGATTTCCGCTCCGTTTCATTTTTAGGCTTCCGCATATTTCTTGGTGATGTACGTTCCTTTGATACGTAAAAGATGACTTCGCGTCAGTATTTGTTTTGACTCCCTCATTTACCGTTATTTGCTAATCTTTTGTTATTCGTTTGCTATATCGTCCTTTTGGTTTCGTAAATACAGAATTTTATTGTTATTGTGAAAGTTCGTATTCTGTATAAAAATGAGTTTTGATATGATGTGATTTTTGTTCCATTAATGATCACTAAGTTAGACAACCTGCTTCAGCGGGGTATATATGATATTTTGGCCTTCGGGCAAACTTAGTTCACCGCTTCAAAGTAGTAGTGGTGGGGTATTCCGGATACACTGTTTATGACTCTGCGGAGTCAACCTTTGTGCCCTTTGTGGGATTTCGAACCCTTTGTGGGTATTAGTGCTCTTTGTGAGCTTTTGTTCCCTTTATGGGATTTTGGTTTGATAAGGTCAGTGGACCACTTATGTGATCATGATGTCTGTGAATGATTTGATTATCTACAGCTGGTATGGGACAGTTGTAGATAACTAGATCATTCGAGTCAACTTTGTTTAGCTTATCAGTCCTTTGAAATTCCTAAAAATCTGTGAGTGGTTTAGTTAGTTAAAGCTGGTATGGGACAGTTTTAAATAAGTGAACCATTCGGGTCATTTTGATTCGATTTTGTCATCATTTGAACCTCCAAAATATTTGTCAACTCAGTTTGTGAAACCGTTGAGATTTTGAAAGACATTTGGTTTGAGATTTGGTAAATAACTATTTTGAATTTGTGTTCTGTTATGTCTTCGATTGTTGTTTGTACTTTGTATCGTTTGATATTCCTTCAGGTCAACTCCTCCTTAGTAACCGGAGGGGTTGTATATGAACTTACTGGGCATTGTTCGCTCACCCTTTCATCTTCTTTTCTTCCAGATTTCATATAGGAAGAATGTGAAACGGTTCGGGAGCACTTCATAAGGAGTTCAAGGATTGTTTAGTTTATTTCATTTTAGTCTCTTTAGTTAGTTATTGCAGTTATTTGAGAGTTTGTAAGACTTTAAAGATTTTTTTGAGCTAGTGGATTGTACTAGCCGTTGAAATTGTTATCGTTATCCACATTTAAGTTATTTCAAATTGTGGTTAGTGTTTGAATTATGATTTTAGTAGCCGTTGTAGGTTATTTTATTGTCAAATAAGTATTATTATTGTTGTGAAAATTTGGGATCGCTACAGTTTGAATGTGTGTGTGCAAAGAAAAAGAGATAAAGAATTCAATGTTTGAATGTGTGTGTGTAGAGAGAAAGAGAGAAAGAATCCAATGACATGTGATATATTCAAAAGATGAATAGTATTTGCATGTGTGTGTATGTTATCTTTAATTGAGAAAGAGAAAAAGAGAGAAAGAATCCAATGACATGTGTGTGTGCAGTGTTTGCAGAGAGAAAGAGAGAAAAAGAGAAAGACAATGCATGCGATAGAAAGAATCCAGATTGTGTTGCCTTACCTTTTGCTTTCTTTTTTGACTTATCTCTACCAGTTGGACGAGAAATAGTTGAACCTTCAGGAGTTGGAGTTTCTTGATCATCGGTCACATCATCTTCAGAAGTCCTTGATCTTTTCGTGCTGCCACCACTTTCTTGATCATCGTTCAAATCATCTTCAGAAGTCCTTGACTGTCTTGCATCACGATGAGACGTTACAGCCCACCTTGGATGTTTACTCATAACATCATTGTAAATAATCAAGTCTTGAAATTTTCCGCCACCCGCTTCATAAATTGTATGAGCTTCCATTTCAATATCTTTCTGGCTCATTCCACTTCTTTTCCTACGATTTTCTTCTTCCAGAGCAGCAACCCATTTGCCAACAATTTCATTAAGTCATTTAAAACGACCTTTTAGTGATTCGATATTTCTTGGGTTGAGCTCGTCTGGATTTTCTGCTTGAGTTTCGTTATACAATTTGTGCACACGTGACCACATCGCAACCTTTTTTTGGTTTTTTCCGCATACACTATCTTCGCTAACAAAGATATAAGCTGACATAAGAGCTACATCTTCTTTCACAGACCAACTTATATTCTTTGCTCCTTTCTGATTTTGTTTTGGGTGTTGAACATTCCCAAACAAATTGCGAGAAACATTTTCTCTGGTGGGAAGTTCTTCAGAGGTAGGATTTTGAGTGAGGTTTGGAGAAAATTGAGAATTTTGATAATATTGAGAATTTTGTTCACCTTCTGAGTTTGAAAAATTTTGTGTGTGGAAGTAAGATCCAAAGTTTGGAAAATTTTCGGAACCCTGATAATAGTTGGGGTGATTTGGATCCATCACTTAAAATGAAGAAATAGAAGTGTGATGGAGAATAAGTAGAGAAAAAGAGAGTTGTAGGTTGTTTGTAAAAAAAATAGGTTGTATTTATAGATAAAAAAAATTATGAATTTTGATATATTTTTTATTTTATTATTTTATATAATTATATAAAATATATTAATTTTAAAAATATATTTATATAAAAACATGCCACCCAATTATTGGGCGACATGTGGCAAAAGGATGCAAACAACCTGACCCAACTCTTGGGTCGGCCAATTGCCCGGGGCAAGCAAATTACGTGACTTTCTATTTATTTATTTTTTATTTGTGTTTTGTCTGTTCTGGTGACCCTCCCTTGAGGGTCACCGCTGGGAGTAGTCTTATATATAAAAGGTCTATCACTTTTAGTTTTGAGATTAATCATTGTACTCTATCAATTTCATAAAAATTATCTCACCCTAATTTTTATAATCAACTCAGATAAACTTTGCCTATACTTCTATAGAACTTTAACTTTGTCAATTCAAATTTAAAATTTATTATTGATTTATTTTTATGAATATTATCAACTAATTTATTGACCCAATGTCCAATTGACCATGACATCCTGCAATTTTCAATGAATAGAGCACTGAGATATAGATCAATGAATTTGCAACATTCACATTCACGTAAGGTATTTGTTAACTAACCTTAAATTCTACCAAATCTTCTTGATGTTATTAGTGGTGGGGGATAATATTATCCCCCATTTGGAAAAATATAGATTTATACTTTTGTATTTAGCTCTAATATGCGTATATGTGTTTAACTCAATAAATGACACCCTTGCCTTTAAACTCATGAAACTGTCAACTATCCATTCAAAACTTAAAGAAAATGTTGATTCATTAATTTTTTAGACAATTACATGTAAAAAAAATTGTACACATGAATTTGATGATGCAGTATTATAGGGAAATATTTGCATGAATTGCATAGTACAAGAGCATTTTGCGACCACCATCACCGCTCATCACTCACCACCATCATTACACCCATTACAACCAATTCACCATCACCGTCACTCACCATTACCCTCAACACCATCTTCACCACCACATTACCCCCAACCATCACGTTTGTGGGAACCCCGACCCGGAACCTTAGCTCGTGCCCCGAGCGGGAGGGTCCTCTTACTAACTCAAACCACCTAATATTTATAATTTTTGCTTAACTTGAAAAGCAAACCAATTATATACATCTCCACTTGGAGGTAAGATATAAACCAAACTTTGAAAAGACATAACATGTTTTAGTTACAAAATACCACAAATGTAAAGTTGTACAAAAGTAGTTCTATATATAATCTCCACAAAGAAGTAATATCCAAAAGCTACTCCCAACCAACCAAACATAAACATACCCTAGCAATCCCAAAAGAACAATGTCCAAACTCCTTCCCGTCCTCACTGGTTGGGTCCACCTGTCTCAGCACGATCTAAAACAGGAAAGGGAGAAGAGGTGAGAATAAATCTCAATAAGCTATTATGATGCAACAAGATGCCATATAAGATGCAACACATAACAAGGTTGTTCACAATACATTGTTAAAGCGGTAAACACATTACGTTACCTCAGTTTACCTTTCCCGTCTAAACAATAAGTCGTACAACGTGGGAGTAAAACACCCTTCATTTATGAACTGCTTAAGCATATTCACATCTTATAAGACTCATATTTCATAGAACCATATAAGATACTAGCTATCTATAAGGCTTTTAGCTCAATACAGAAGCTATCACCCCAATCTGTAGCCACAGAAGGGGACAGTCACAGGTATGATGTAATCCGATCACCTTAGAGAACATTTTCCATAATTGATCGTATTCCATTACACCCCTAAACATTAGCTGATTGAAACACATTCAAGCACATAATAGATACTTGAAAATAAATCCACCATAGGGATATCAAAGCAACAACATTGTATTCATACTCATGTTCAAACCAATACAATAGTGCAACATATATTTCATACACTATTTGAACAACAAACCATGAATATATAATTAAATATGAGCACAATGTATCACAAGTAAGCCCTACATATTCATTACACAACATTGAGTACCCTTTATAAAGGTTCAAGATTGAATTACCAAGTTTGAACAACTTTTGTTAAGTTCCCATCATGCCTTTCAACCATTTTCAATACATTATTTAAACATCTTCCTCATATCCTTTTTGACACGTTAAGACATCATTGTATAGCTAATATGTTGTACTAAGATTAGAGTCACAAAGGGTTTAAAGATATACTAAGTAGATTAGGTTTTAAGTGCTTGAAAACTGGTTCAGGGGAAAAAGGGCAGGGCACAACTCGTGCCCTATAGCACGACTCGTGCCATTTATCCATGCAGCCTGATACAGTCGTTCCACAGGGCACGGCTCTTCCAACCTGAGGGGACGACTCGTGCCCTTCACAGAAACTGTAATGAGCCGAAACTTCAAAGACATCAAAGCAACATCAACCATGTTTTGAAAACTCTTTTCTTTTATACCTCAAAATGACATTTTTTCAACCCCCAAATTCAGTATAAACTATCCCAATTTACCTCAAGCTATTCCAACTTTAACCAAAAACCATTTCCAACCATATCAACTCATTTCAACCCAAGAACTTTGGTTCTAACTTGCCATGCAACATAAATATAAACTCTTTCCACTCCAAACCAAACCATTACACCAACAGTTCATATACTCATCAAAATCTATTTTCTACTCATTCCAAAACAAATAAAAATGTTCCAAAAATACCAAAACCCATTTATAACACAACAATATTCATTTTAACATTGAATGAGCAAGAATTGAAGGAAAGCCATAATAACTTACCAAAATAATTCGAAAATAAGAAAACTTTATTTGGATAGACGCGATCCCCTCGGCTTCACGAACATTAATATGAAGATGGATCAGGAAACGAACAAGGATTGAATTTGATATGAATTTTGGAAGGAAAGTCTAGGGTTTGCTCTTTTCTTCAAAACGGAGGAACAAGGATGAGGTTTGAATAGTGAAACTTTCCATGGAAATTAAACAAAGGATAAACATTAAACCAAGTTACAAATTAGCTCCCCAAGGCTTTGTTGGAAATAGATAACGGAAAGTTAAGTTTGACTTAACGTTGATCTAGTTTCTAACGGAAGTTCGTTATTTGTTAACGAAACTTGTTACAAAATGTATTCTACATTTGTTGTAGATTATTAAACTCATTTAATGTCTCTAAACCGTTTAGGGTGAATGAGAATTAATGACAAGTGTTTTTTGTAACTTAACGAGAGTTAAATAAAGGGTTAAAGTTAACTTGGGTTGACTTGGACTGATCCAAATTGGTTTGGGTCACAACTGTTCCCAAAAAGGTTTTCGTGACCTTTCAGTTCTGGGCTTCAGCGCGGTCGCGCTCCAGCCTAGAGCGGCCGCGCTGATTTAAGGTTAAATCTTGGCCTGGTCTCGGCATGAGAGCGCGGTCGCGCTCAAGGCAAGAGCGGCCGCGCTCGTGGGCAGAATCTGAACAATTTTGACACCTCTTGAAGTGAAAAGCCATGAACCATTTAAATCTCTTTAAATACCTTCCCTCCGAATTTCAATTTACACATACAGTCATTTGAGCCTTCCAACCCTCTAGAGAGATAGATTAACATAGCCAAATCATATCATCTTGTTGCATCAAATCTTTTCAAGTCCAAAGTTAAAAACATTGAGTTGTTCGTTAGATTAGTTATATTGGAGTGCTCCTTATAACTAATAGTTAAGTCGTTTTATCTTACGAGAGTTTTGTTATTCAACCGTAAGCACCTGTGCGGGACAAATAACTCTTACGGAGATTGTATATAATACAAGACTCGACTTGTTTCTAGTTTTCCCAATCTCCGTTATTTTCTCCGTCAGATTTTCTGTTAAGTTCTTGAGAAGCCATACATAAAGTCCAACAATCGTAAGAGTTATTTAACGCTTCTTCAAGATTATCAAGAGATGGCAAACGAGAAAGACACCACTTCATCAAGTCAAGGGAATGTGACGCCTCCTACACAAGGTGACGCTACATTCAACCATGTTGCTCCCGCTCCTACAACTCATCACATCAGTCATGGTGAGAAACCCGCGAAATTCACCGGTGTGGATTTCAAGAGATGGCAACAGAAGATGCTCTTCTACTTGACCACCCTAAGCTTGCACCGCTTCTTAAAGGAAGATCCTCCGGCAGTAGAAAAAGGTGATCCGGACCCTCAAAGGCAAATGGCAAAGGAGGCTTGGGCTCACGGTAATTTTCTTTGTAAGAACTATATCTTGAATGGACTTGACGATGCACTATACAATGTGTATAGTACAGTCGAGTTAGCCAAGGCGTTGTGGGACACCTTGGAAAGGAAGTACAAGATCGAGGATGCCGGGTCAAAGAAATTTGTCGTCGGTAAGTATCTTGACTTTATGATGGTCGATTCCAAATCGGTAACAACTCAAGTAGATGAATTCCATATCATTCTACATGGGCTTGATGCCGAGGGGATGATCATGAATGATCCTTTTAAGGTGGCTTCCATCATTGAAAAGTTGCCTCCTTCGTGGAAGGACTTTAAGAACTATCTCAAGCATAAACGCAAGGAGATGTCCTTAGAAGACATTGTTGTTCGTCTTCAAATAGAAGAGAACAATAGAATGAATGAGGCCAAAGTTGCTAAAGGCAAGATGGAGGCAAAGGTCAATCTCGCCGAGGCTAGCACGAGTGGCACAAAGAGAAAGCATTCCGAAACTGCCGGGAATGCTAAGAAAGGGAAGAAGAAGACCTCTAAAAGGTTCAAGGGGTCTTGCTATAATTGTGGCAAACCGGGTCACTTGTCAAGGGATTGTCGTCTCCCGAAGAAAGAGGCAAACAATGTTGACCACATGGACCTAGACTTTGGCAAATGGTTGTCTTTGAAGCCAACGTTGCAAATTTGGAGGAGAACCCTAAAGCATGGTGGATAGATACCGGTGCTACCCGCCATATTTGTGGTAACAAGGAAAGTTTCTCCTCCTATACTCCCATCTCCGGAAGAAAGCTTTACATGGAAATTCTGCGACCTCCGATGTTCAAGGCATTGGAAACGTGATTTTGAAGATGACTTCCGGAAAAGAAGTAACCTTGTTGGATGTGCTGCATGTTCCAGACATCCGTAAAAATTTGGTGTCCGGCGCTTTGCTTAGTAAGGCCGGTTTTAGATTAGTATTCGAATCCGACAAATTTGTACTAACCAAGAATGGTTTGTTTCTTGGAAAAGGTTACCTCGAGGAGGGCCTTTTTAAATTGAATGTAATGACTGTAATCCGCCAAAGTGCGATGAATAAAAGTTGTGTTCCTTATGTTTACTTGTCGGAAAGTTCTAATTTATGGCATGATAGATTAGGACATGTAAATCTCGACACCATTAAGAAATTAGCGAGACAAGATTTAATCCAAATGACTAAATCCGACTCGACTAATAGGTGCGAAGTTTGTGTTGAGGCAAAAATGACAAAGTCGCCATTTAATGCCATACAAAGAGACACGACTCCTCTCGAGTTAATTCACACCGACATATGTGATTTAAAACTAGTGCAAACTCGAGGAGGTAAAAAGTACTTCATTACATTTATAGATGATTGCACTAAGTATTGTTATGTCTATCTCTTAAGAAGTAAGGATGAAGCCTTAGGGGCTTTTGAGACTTATAAGAAAGAAGTTGAGAATCAACTTAACTTGAAAAATTAAGAAGATTAGAAGCGATAGAGGTGGAGAATATGAAGCACCGTTTGAAGGATTATGTTGGGAATCCAGCAAAATTCATCAAACAACGGCTCCATATACCCCTCAATCTAATGGAGTTGCCGAACGCAAAACCGTACTCTCAAAGAGATGATGAACGCACTTTTGATCAGTTCAGGTTTACCCGACAACTTGTGGGGGGAAGCAATACTCACTTCTAATTATGTTCTTAATAAAATACCCAAGAAAGGTATTGATAAAACGCCCTATGAATTATGGCATAATCGTAGGCCATGTTTTAAATACCTTAAAGTGTGGGGGTGTTTGGCCAAGGTTGAAGTACCTAAGCCTAAATAAGTCAAGATTGGCCCAAAGACCATTGACTGTGTTTTTATTGGATATGCCAATAATAGTAGTGCCTATCGGTTTATAGTGCATAAATCGGACATTCCAGATATGCACGTAGGAACTACTATAGAATCAAGGAATGCGGTATTCTTTGAAAACATTTTTCCGGTTAAGGACAGGAAAGATGTAGGTTCTAATAAAAGAACACATGAGTCTACATCCGGTCCTTCTCAAATAGAAGATGAAGAGCCGAGACGTAGCAAAAGGGCAAGAGTGGAAAAGACTTTTGGTCCTGATTTTCTATCTTACATGTTAGAAAATGAACCATCAAGCTGTTAAAGAAGCTTTATCCGGTCCGGATAGTTCGTTACGGAAAGAAGCTATTAACGGTGAAATAGAATCCATAATGCTCAACAATACTTGGGAATTGGTTGATCTCCTCCAGGTTGCAAACCATTAGGTTGCAAATGGATCCTTAAACGGAAGTATAAGGCGGATGGATCTATCGAAAAGTACAAAGCTAGGCTAGTTGCCAAAGGCTTTAGACAGAAAGAGGGATATGATTTCTTCGATACATACTCCTGTCACAAGGATCACATCTATTCGTGTTCTCATAGCTATTGCAGCGGTGCATAATCTTGAGATACACCAAATGGATGTGAAGGCCGCTTTCCTTAATGGAGAACTTGATGAAGAAATTTACATGGAACAACCCGAATGGTTCGTGGTTCCCGGGTAAAGAACGAAAGGTGTGTAAACTTGTAAAATCCTTGTATGGACTAAAACAAGCACCTAAACAATGGCATGAGAAGTTCGATAGAACCATGTTATCGAATGGATTCAAGATCAATGAATGTGACAAATGTGTCTACATTAAAGGAACATACGAATCATTCGTTATCGTTTGTCTTTATGTAGACGACATGCTCATAATGGGAAGTAATCATGATTTAATCATGAATACCAAAGGCATGTTAAAGAAGAACTTTGACATGAAAGACATGGGATTAGGCGATGTAATATTAGGGATAAAGATCTCTAGAACATACCGAAGGATTAGTTCTTTCACAATCCCATTACCTAGAGAATGTTCTTCGGAAATTTAATGTCTTTGATGACCCTCCGCTAAGACACTGTAGACTTGGCTCTACATTTAGCCAAGAACAAAGGGGAACCAGTTTCTCAACCTGGAATATGCAAGAATAATTGGCGATCGATGTACTTAACAAATTGTACTCGTCCGGACATTGCATATTCGGTGAGCAAACTAAGTAGGTTCACAAGCAATCCTAGTACCGATCATTGGAAAGCACTAATGAGAGTACTAAGATATTTAAAGTATACATTAAACCATGGGATACTTTACAATAAATATCCAGCAGGTATTAGAAGGATCTTGTGATGCCAATTGGATATCGGACACGAAAGACTCTAAATCCACAAGTGGATATGTATTCACTATAGGTGGAGGAGCAGTGTCATGGAAATCCTCCAAACAAACGTGTATAGCCGGATCCACTATGGAATCGAGTTTATCGCGTTAGATAAAGCCGGGGAAGAAGCGAGAATGGCTTAAGAACTTCCTGGAGGATGTTCCTTGTTGGAGCAAACACTGTGCTCGCTTTGTACTAATCCATTGTGATAGTCAATCGGCAATTGGAAGGGCACAGAATAGTATGTACAATGGTAAGTCTATACATATTCGTCGTAGACACAATACCATTAGACAGTTGATCAAGAATGGCGTTATCACCATTGATTATGTAAAATCATGTGATAACTTAGCGGATCCATTTACCAAAGGTATAAATAGAGATCAACTGTATAAACTGTTAAGGGGAATGGGTTTAAAACCCACAACAAAAGAACTTATAGCGGACACTCAACCTTGAGAAATGGAGATCCCAGGCCCTTGGTTCAATGAGACAACCAAGTTATAAGTTCTAGTAGAGTTACTTGGAAATAACAACTCGGTTTATTAACCTGGAGATGTTGAATACTCATTCCCAGAACATCCAAGTACAAGCACATGCAGCAGTGGTAAGGGTAAGTTGAGAAAACATTTAATGATTTCTATACCTACGGGTGGAGTAGTGCATGATACTCCTTATAGTGAGAATCACCTATATAAGCGAGAGGTAATTAGGCCGCCTCTAAATGAACGCTTATGAATGAGATACGGTCCAGGGCCAAAATGGACAAAACGTGAGAACAACAATTGTTAGAGCTGTTATTATGTGAGTATTATTGTCTTGGTATACACCCGACAGTCACTGGTTCAAAGCGACTCGCTACCAAATGGCTAGTATATCCGATAATATTTCACTAGGGAAGATTCAAGGCCACAAGCTATCTATCCCGATGTAATAATAGTTCGCCGGAACTTTGGACGAAATTGCATACATGCATTAATTGTCATTCATGTGGGGGATTGTTGGAAATAGATAACGGAAAGTTAAGTTTGACTTAACGTTGATCTAGTTTCTAACGGAAGTTCGTTATTTGTTAACGAAACTTGTTACAAAATGTATTCTACATTTGTTGTAGATTATTAAACTCATTTAATGTCTCTAAACCGTTTAGGGTGAATGAGAATTAATGACAAGTGTTTTTTGTAACTTAACGAGAGTTAAATAAAGGGTTAAAGTTAACTTGGGTTGACTTGGGTGATCCAAATTGGTTTGGGTCACAACTGTTCCCAAAAAGGTTTTCGTGACCTTTCGGTTACGGGCTTCGGCGCGGTCGCGCTCCCGCCTAGAGCGGCCGCGCTGATTTAAGGTTAAATCTTGGCCTGGTCTCGGCATGAGAGCGCGGTCGCGCTCAAGGCAAGAGCGGCCGCGCTCGTGGGCAGAATCTGAACAGTTTTGACACCTCTTGAAGTGAAAAGCCATGAACCCTTTAAATCTCTTTAAATACCTTCCCTCCGAATTTCAATTTACACATACAGTCATTTGAGCCTTCCAACCCTCTAGAGAGATAGATTAACATAGCCAAATCATATCATCTTGTTGCATCAAATCTTTTCAAGTCCAAAGTTCAAAACATTGAGTTGTTCGTTAGATTAGTTATATTGGAGTGCTCCTTATAACTAATAGTTAAGTCGTTTTATCTTACGAGAGTTTTGTTATTCAACCGTAAGCACCTGTGCGGGACAAATAACTCTTACGGAGATTGTATATAATACAAGACTCGACTTGTTTCTAGTTTTCCCAATCTCCGTTATTTTCTCCGTCAGATTTTATGTTAAGTTCTTGAGAAGCCATACATAAAGTCCAACAGGCTTTATCTACCACAATTAACTTTCCTTAGGTTTCCACTATGACACATTAGCACCTCAATAACTTGTACAACTTTTTATTTAAAATTTCAAATATTATAATTTCACTACACACTTTCCTATTTATTTCATTTAGACATTAAATCATTAACTTAAATTTATTAACATCCTAAAATCACATAAGTTATCGAGATATCAAAATAAACACATAAACATTGCAAATATCACGAAATGCATAGAATGAGATGCTACATACCCCACCCCCACGTGCTCAACATGTGCTTAAAATGATGCCTAGAATGAGGGTCGTGACACTCACTCCCCCTTAAAGAAAATTCGCCCCGGATTTTAAATTGATTTACTTGCTCGCTCAAACAACCAAGGGTACTTTTCATGCATTTCGGACTCCAACTCCCAAGTAGCTTCCTCAATGGTATGATTCTTCCAAAGAATTTTCACTACCGGAATACTCTTGGTTCGCAACTCCCGGACTTGTGATTCTAAAACTCTCAACGGCTCTTCCACATACGTCATATCCGCCTGAACATCCTCGGGAGGAGAACTCAAGACATGAGAAGGATCGTAGCAATACTTTCGCAACATAGATACATGGAACACATCATGGAGAGGCGAAAGAGATGGAGGTAAAGCCAATCGATAAGCCAACACACCAATCTTTTCTAAAATTTCAAACGGACCAACAAATCTCGGTGCCAACTTACCCTTATTACCAGACCTCTTAATCTCAGTCCTCGAAGAGATCTTCAAAAATACAAAATCACCAACTTGAAATGACAAATCTCTTCTTCTGTTGTCGGCGTAGCTTTTCTGTCGACTTTGAGCTGTCTCCAATCTATCTCGGACCACCTTAATCTTCTCCGTTGAATCCCTAATCAAATTTGGACCCCAAAGCCTTGCTTCACCAACCTCATCCCAATACATTGGAGATTGACATTTTCTCTCATACAACGCCTCATACGGTGCCACTCAATGCTAGACTGATAGATGTTATTATACGCAAACTCAACCAACGGCAAATGATCTTCCTAAGATGAGTGGAAATCCATCACACACGCCCGTAACATGTCCTCAATAATTTGAATAGTTCTCTCGGTCTGCCCATCTGTCTAAGGATGAAACGCCGTGCTAAAACTCAACTTGGAACCTAAAGCCTCGTGCAAAGCCTTCCAAAATCTCGATGTGAATCTCGGATCCCTATCGGATACAATGCTAACCGGTACTCCATGAAGTCTAAAAGTCTCTTGCATATAAAGTTGTGCTAACCTCTCCATCGAATACTTTGTTGACACCGGTAGAAAATGAGCCGACTTTGTCAATCTATCCACTATTACCCAAATAGCATCCATCTTCTTCGAGGACGGAGGTAATCCAGTCACAAAATCCATCGAGATTCCTTCCTATTTCCATTCCGGAATATCTAACGGTTGAAGTAGCCCCGCAGGTCGTTGATGCTTGGCCTTGATTTGTTGACAAGTCAAACATTTTAATACAAACTCCGCAATCTCTCTCTTCATTCCATTCCACCAATAACCCCTCTTCAAGTCTTGATACATCTTCGTACTTCCCGGATGAATAGCAAATCTGGATTTGTGGCCTTCCTCTAAAACTTGCCTTTTGAACTCCGGTGAAGAAGGTACGCAAATTCTGCCTTGGAAGGTTAAAATCCCAACTTTATTCAACCCAAATTCCCCAGTCTTTCCATCTTGCAATTGCCCCAAAATTTTCTTCAATTCTATATCATTTTGTTGAGCTTCCATAATATCTCCATGTAAGGTAGGGATTGCTCGGACATTCGCAAATAACATCTCACTTCTCGACTCTCGGGACATCAATGTTGATCAATAAGCCTTCCGGCTAATCGCATCCGCCACCACATTAGCCTTTCCCGGATGATAAGAAATAACGCAATCATAATCTTTCAACAACTCCAACCATCGCCTATGCCGGTTGTTAAACTCTTTCTGGGTAAACAAATACTTCAAGCTCTTGTGATCGGTGAAAATATCAAATTTTGCCCCATGTAGATAATGCTTCCACTTATGCAACGCAAAGAAAATCGCAGCCAACTCCATGTCGTGAGTAGGATAATTCGGCTCCGCCGGAGTTAACTTTCTCGAAGCATACGCAATCACTTTCTCATTTTGCATAAGAACACAACCCAATCCTTTATTTGACGCGTCACTGAAGATCACAAAATTATCGCATCCATCTGGAAGGGTAAGAACCGGAGATGTAGTCAATCTCTTCTTCAATTCGGCAAAGCTAGCTTCACACTTAGCATCCCACACAAAAGATATATCCTTTCGAGTCAACCTTGTCAACGGGGTTGCAATTCTCAAAAATCCTTCAATAAACCTTCGGTAGTACCCCGCTAACTCAAGAAAGCTACGGACTTCAGTCACTGTTGAAGGCTGTTTCCAGTTGACCATGGCCTCAATCTTCGAAGGATCCACGGCAATACCCGAACTTGACACCACATAACCCAAGAAAGAAATCTGCTCTATCCAAAATTCACACTTGCTAAACTTTGTAAACAATTGTTTCTCATGAAGCACGGATAAAACAATTCGCAAATGCTTCTCATGATCTTCCCGGGACTTTGAGTACACAAGAATATCATCAATACAAACTACCACAAAACTATCAAGGTAGGGTTTGAAAATTCTGTTCATCATATTTATAAACACCGCCGGTTCATTAGTCAACCCGAAAGGCATAACAACGAATTCATAATGGCCATACCTCTTTCTGAAAGCTGTCTTTGAGATGTCATCCCGTCGGATCTTTAACTGATGGTATCCGCTATGCAAGTCAAGCTTGGAGTAGATCACGGAACCTTGAAGCTGATCAAACAAATCATCAATGTGCGAAAGAGGGTACTTATTCTTGATAGTTGCTTAATTCAACAATCTATAGTCAATACATAATCTCAATGTGCCATTCCTTCTTCCTTACAAACAAGACCGGTGCTCCCCACGGTGAAACACTCGGACGAATGAAGCCCCTATCTAACAACTCTTGAAACTGAACCTTCAACTCTTTCCACTCAGCCGGAGCCATTCTATAAGTTGCTTTGGATATTGGTGAAGTACCTGGCACTAAATCAATGCAAAACTCCACTTCCCTATTCGGAGGCATAGAATATTCAGTTAAAAACACATCTACGAATTCATTCACAACCGGAACATGAGATAACTTGGGGGATTTCTTACTTGAGTCTAACACATAAGCCAAATACCCTTCACACCCTTTAGACAACATTTTTCTAGCCTTTAATGCAGATATAACATGAACACCAAATAAGGACTTATTCGCATCAAACACAAACACAGCAAATCAGGCATAGAAAAGGAGACTCGCTTCTTACAACAGTCTACCAAAGCATGACAACCACTCAACCAATCCATACCAAGAATAACATCAAAACCACGGATTGGTAACTCTACCAAATCAACTGGCAATACATGCCCACATATAACCACATCACAACCATGATATACCAAAGAAGATTAAAGGCACTCTCCCATAGGAGTAGAGACCTCCAGCACATAAAGCAAAATCTTAGGCAGTTTATGCAAAGTAAATGGAAAATGCGATGCCACAAAAGAATGGGATGACCCGAGATCTATAAGAATGCGGGCCTTAACTCCTGAGACAGGTACTATACCTCTAATGACAGCGGTGGGATCTACCTCTCCATGACCCAAGGCAAAAACTCGCCCTTGCACTTTCTCCTTTGGTTTCCCTTCATTCACACCACCTCTTTGTCCACCTTGTTGTCCGCTACCCGAAGCTTGCCCCCGTTGCAACCTAGGACAATTCCTCCTGAAGTGACCCATTGCTCCACACTCAAGGCACTTGCCTTGCTTGCTCCAACATCGATCCTCAGAATGGCCCACTTTCTAGCAAAGGTTTCACACAGTCCCAAACTAGCTTGTAGCTGGATGAGTTGTAGGGGCTGCCACATTTCCTCCTCGAACCACCCCCGGAGCTGAAGACCTTGGTTGTCCTCTATTCTGCCCGGAGCCTTGACCTTGAAACCTTGGTTTTCTTCCACTACTACCTTCGAGTTTTCCACGGTGCTCCTCAATATCATTTTCAATCCGGTACGCCCTATTCACTGCCGCCTGAAAGTCGGTGAATTCGTGCGTCATTAGTTGCTTCCTAAACTCGAGCCTCAAACCTTTTACAAACCGGTAAAATCTTCTCTCCTCCTCCGGTACCAAGTGAGAACAATACCTAGCCAACTCCGTGAACTTTGTTGAATACTGAGCCACCGTCATCGTTCCTTGTTCTAGCCTCAAGAACTCAACCTCCTTCTTGTCCTGGGTAACCATTGGAATAAAGTGTTCTCTAAACTTTCGGGTGAAATTCTCCCACGTCTGTGGCGTGTGATCACGATCCCAACTCTCCTTCATAATATGCCACCAATGTTTCGCTGGTCCTTCAAGTTTGAAAATGGCACATCTCACCTTCTCTTCATTTGGACTTTCCATAGCCGCAAATATCTTATTCATCGCCCTAGCCATCTTTATGCCTTTAGAGGATCTGGATCCCCATTATAACTTGGTGGAGCCATCTTCACAAACTTCTCCAATCCATGCCCTTAGTGTCCCTCCGGTTTATATTGAGCTTGACCTTGAGTTGCCGTATTTTGCAAGAAGACTCTGAACATGTTCATCATCTCTACGTTCTAATTACCACCTGCCTCGGCATTACCCTCATTCTCCAAAGCTCTATGCTGATCATCATCATTTCCCGCCATGATACAAACCCCTGCATCAACCACTTATCATCAGTTATCACACACTCCCCCTTATTCTAGACATCAACCTTTGACTTCTAAACCGAGCTCTGATACCAACTGTGGTGACCCCGACCCGGAACCTTAGCTCATGCCCCGAGCGGGAGGGTCCCCTTACTAACTCAAACTACATAAAATTTAAAACTTTTGCTTAACTTGAAAAGAAAACCAACTATATACATCTCCACTTGGAGGTAAGATATAAACCAAACTTTGAAAAGACATAACCTGTTTTAGTTACAAAATACCACAAATGTAAAGTAGTACAAAAATAATTCTATATACAATCTCCACAAAGGAGTAATATCCAAAAGCTACTCCCAACCAACCAACCCCAAACATAAACATACCCTGACAATCCCAAAAGAACAATGTCCAAACTCCTTCCCGTCCTCACTAGTTGGGTCCACCTATCTCAGCGCAATCTAAAACAGGAAAGGGAGAAGGGGTGAGAATAAATCTCAATAAGCTATTATGATGCAACAAGATGCCATATAAGATGCAACACATAACAAGGTTGTTCATAACACATTGTTAAAGCGGTAAACACATTACGTTACCTCAGTTTACCTTTCCCGTCTGAACAATAAGTCGTACAACGTGGGAGTAAAACTCCCTACATTTGTGAACTGCTTAAGCATATTCACATATTATAAGACTCATATTTCAGAGAACCATATAAGATACTAGCTATCTGTAAGGCTTTTGGCTCAATACAGAAGCTATCATCCCAATCTGTGGCCACAAAAAGGGACAGTCACAGGTATAATGTAATCTGAGCACCTTATAGAATATTTTCCATAATTGATCGTATTCCATTATACCCCTAAACTTCAGCTGATTGAAACACATTCAAGCACAAAATAAATACTTGAAAATAAATCCACCATAGGGATATCAAAGCAACAACATGGTATTCATACTCATGTTCAAACCAATACAATAGTGAAACATATATTTAATACACTATTTGAACAACAAACCATGAATATGTAATCAAATATGGGCACAATGTATCACAAGCAAGCCCTACATATTCATTACATAACATTGAGTACCCTTTATAAAGGTTCAAGATTGAATTACCAAGTTTGAACAACTTTGGTTAAGTTCCCATCATCCCTTTCAACCATTTTCAATACAATATTTAAACATCTTCCTCATATCCTTTTTGACACGTTAAGACATCATTGTATAGCCAATATGTTGTACAAAGATTAGAGTCACAAAGGGGTTAAAGATATACTAAGTAGATTAGGTTTTAAGTGCTTGAAAACTGGTTCAGGGGAAAAAGGGCAGTGCACGACTCGTGCCTTATGGCACGACTCGTGCCATTTATCCATGCAGCCTGATACGATCGTCCCACAGGGCATGACTCTTCCAACCTGAGGGGATGACTCGTGCCTCAAGGCACGGCTCGTGCCCTTCAGCAGAAACTCATAACAGAGCTGAAACTTTATCACATCAGCAACATCGACCAAGTGTTGAAAACTCTTTTCTTTTATACCTCAAAATTACATTTTTTCAACACCCAAATTCAGTATAAACTATCCTAATTTACCTCAAGCTATTCCAACTTTAACCAAAAACCATTTCCAACCATATCAACTTATTTCAACCCAAGAACTTTGGTTCTAACTTGCCATGCAACATAAATATAAACTCTTTCCACTCCAAACTAAACCATTACACCAACAGTGTTGGGTTTTACGGGTCCATGCGCAGCAGAATTACGCATTAAAACAAAAAACCCAAGAAGCCCTAGGATCCGTTCTATACAATTAATTTAAATTCCTATGAGATAGAATTAAACCAACCTTGAAACGCTTTCCGGTCTTGAGCTATCGAACGATTTTAATTATGTGATATCGAATCACAAACTTCGTTCTTCAACTTGCTTGAACTCTAGGCCTTGATCGATGAACGAGCGAAGACCCTCTTTCGGTATCCACACCTTTGAATGAATCCAAGAACAACTTCTTGATGATTGCTAGATCTAAACCTTGAAGAATATTGAGAGTATTTAATTATAAATATTGCTTGAAAAATTTCGGCTGACCTTTTAGGTCTGACAGAACCCTTGTATTTATACTACAATAGTAGGAATACCTCTCCTAATCGTATTAGGAGAGACAGGCTGTCAAACCGCGTACGAGCCTATTATGTCACGCGGTATATTAAGCCATTGGCTTAATATGTCGCGTGACATATATAGCCAGATACTGAAACTCTCAATCATTCTTCCTCCGGTTCAACCAATTCATTCTAGTTGTGTGTGACCCAATAGGATTACATTATGTTGGCAATGAGTTCGATCATATCGAACCTCATAAGACATAAGCAGACTCTAGCAAGCCATTATGTCTACCCAAATAATGTAACGTAAGAGTTCACGTTTCCAACGGTGTACTTCCATTTCTCCCTTTGTCTCACGATGTTATATTGAACACAAGTCATGGTCATTGTCAACTTGTCTAAGTTCAATGCTTTCTCGATTCCTTGAGTATAATTATAATTCCAATCATATTGGGGTACGGCCATGCACTTTCATCATTATCACTCATCGAGGGGCCCAAGCAAAACATCTCTCTTTCGAGGGACAAATTCCATCTTGACTTATCATCCTTCCCATCATGAATCCGATCATGCCAAAGATAGCCTTTATGGATATCGTGTTAAGATATCATTTGACTAAAATCAAACATGATTTTTCATCATATGTAAGGTCATGATAATCTCAGGTCTAGGGACTAAATGAAGTAACCTTATGAGATTTACTTATGACACTTGACCATGTCATAAATCTCATGCGGGTCATGTCCAGTCATTTGTTCTCTAACAAGTACTCATAATTTCAATGTGCATCTCTATGCATATAATCATCACATGATTATCCATTGACAATTATACTAATTATTCTCTTAATAATTAGGGACGCAGATTATTATTAACAAATATACAAAACATATAATAATCAAATAATAAATATCTCATATAATAATAATTAATGTCAACACATAAGTCTATGAATCATAGGCCTAGGGCATAACACCAACAGTCTCCCACTTGCACTAGGCCCAATCTACCATGTATCGAATACCCATGGACCTAACATGACCATCATGTTTAGCTTGCGAGAGAGCCTTAGTTAGTGGGTCCGCCACGTTGTCATCAGTGTCTACTCTGCATATCTTAACGTCTTCCCTTTCACATATCTCACGGATAATGTGGAAACGTCGAAGTATGTGTTTGGATCTCTGGTGTGATCTTGGTTCCTTTGCTTGTGCAATGGCACCATTGTTATCACAGTAAAGTTCAATAGGGTCTCTGATGCTTGGAACGACTTCCAAATCACTAATGAACTTCTTGATCTAAACTGCTTCCTTAGCTGCATCGGATGCCGCTATGTACTCAACTTCGGTTGTAGAATCAGCGATGGTACTTTGCTTGGAACTTTTCCAACTCACAGTTCCTCCATTAAGCGTAAACAAAAATCCAGACTGCGATCTGAAATCATCTTTGTCGGTTTGGAAGCTAGCATCTGTGTAGCCTTTTACTACAAGATCTTCTTCCATTCCTCCAAAGACCAAGAATGCATCCTTAGTTCTTCGTAAGTACTTAAGGATATTCTTGACTGCTATCCAATGTGGTTCACCGGGATCCGATTGGTACCTACTCGTCATGCTTAGAGCACACGAGACATCGGGTCTAGTACATAACATAGCATACATGATAGACCCAATTGCCGAAGCATATGGAATACCATTCATTCTCTTTCGCTCATCATTAGTCTTAGGACTTTGATTCTTGCTAAGAGATATACCATGCAACATTGGCAAATTCCCTCTTTTAGAATTTTCCATTTGGAATCTTCTAAGGACTTTGTCAATGTAAGTACTTTGACTTAAACCAATCATCCTCTTGGATCTATCTCTATAGATCTTGATACCAAGGATATATGCGACTTCGCCCATATCTTTCATTGAAAAACACTTTCCTAACCAAGACTTAACAATCAGAAGTGCGAAACGTCATTTCCAATGAGTAAGATATCGTCGACATACAACACTAAAAAGAGTGCTACGCTCCCACTAATTTTCTTATACACACAAGGTTCATCTTCGTTCTTGATAAAGCCAAACTCCTTGATTGCTTCATCAAAACGTAGATTCCAACTCCTAGAAGCTTGCTTTAATCCATAAATGGATTTCTGCAACTTACACACCTTGTTAGAATTTTACGGGTGACAAAACCTTCAGGTTGTATCATGTATACATCCTCAAGTAACTTCCCATTAAGGAAAGCTGTTTTGACATCCATTTGCCATATCTCATAGTCATAATATGCGGCTATGGAATTCTAATAGACTTAAGCATAGCTACAGGCGAAAAGGTTTCATCATAGTCTATGCCATGAATCTGCCTATATCCCTTAGCTACTAGCCTAGCCTTATAGGTGTGCACCTTCCCATCCATGTCGGTCTTCTTCTTGAAGACCCATTTACACCCTATGGTTTTTACACCTTCGGGTGGATCAATCAAGTTCCAAACTTGATTATCAGCCATGGATTGTAATTCGGACTTCATGGCCTCTTGCCATTTTTCCGAATCAGGAGCGGATATCGCTTCTTGATAGCAAGTGGGTTCATCATTTTCGATTAACTCCACTTCATCACTTTCCGTAACGAGAAATCCATATCTCTCGGGTTCGGATCGTGACCTACCACTTCGGCGAAGAACTTGTGCATCTTGAACCGGTTCCACAACGGTTTGTGAACTTGGTTCAATTTCTACCATTGGTTCAATGTTGTTTTCGGGTTCTCGAATTTCTTCGAGATCTATTTTACTCCCACTGGTTCCTTTGCGAAGAAACTCCTTTTCTAAGAAAGTACCATTTCGAGCAACAAACACTTTGTTCTCATTTCGGTTGTAGAAATAGTATCCTTTGGTTTCCTTAGGATAACCCACGAAAACACATTTATCAGATTTAGGTGCTAGCTTGTCAGAAGTTAACTTCTTGACATATGCATCGCAACCCCAAATCTTCATGAAAGACAAACTAGGTTTTCTTCCATGCCACATCTCATATGGGGTCTTTTGAACCGATTTGGTAGGAACTCTGTTTATAGTGAAAGCAGCAGTTTCTAGTGCATGTCCCCAAAAGGATAAAGGAAGCTCAACTTGACTCATCATAGAACGAACCATGTCCAACAAAGTTCTATTCCTCCTTTCAGACACACCATTCCATTGTGGTGTTCCGGGTGGAGAGAGTTCTGAAACGATTCCACAACTCTTAAGATGAGTGTCAAATTCTTGGCTCAAATATTCACCACCTCGATCGGATCGAAGTACCTTAATAGTTTTGCCAAGTTGATTTTGCACCTCATTTTGAAATATTCGAAATATCTCAAACGATTCACTCTTATGTTTCATTAGATAAACATACCCAAATCTACTATAATCATCAGTGAATGTTATGAAGTACCGAAATCCTCCCCTAGCATCGCTACTCATAGGCCCACATACATCGGTATGTATGAGTCCTAATAAGTTGCCCGCCCTTTCACCGGTTTTGGTAAATGGGTCCTTGGTCATCTTGCCAAGTAAACAAGACTCGCATGTCTCATATGATTCATAATCATGTGAGTCCAAAAATCCATCTTTGTGGAGTTTAGAAATGCGTTTCTCGTTTATATGGCCAAGACGACAATGCCATAAGTAAGTTTGGTTTACATCATTGGGTTTAGATTTCTTGTTAATGTTATAGATATCATTATCTTGACTTTCAACATCAAGAATATAAAGGCCATTGAATGAAACAGCAGTACAATAATGCATATCACTCTTGTAAATAGAAAATTTCTTATCACTTATAAGAAAATTAAAACCTTCATCATCCAATGCTAAAATCGAAATAATATTCCTACTTAAAGCTAGAACGTAATAACAATTGTTCAAAACAAGTATTAGTCCACTAGGTAAAGTAACTTCATAAGTTCCTACGGCTAATGCAGCAACTCTTGCTCCATTCCCCACACGTAGGTCCACTTTGCCCTCCTTAAGCATCCTTCGTTCTTTAGACCACTCGCACATTTAGACAAATGTGAGTTCCACATTCGGTATCCAATACCCAAGAACTAGAAGTAGATAGGAATATATCTATAACAAAGATACCCGAAGTTGAAGCAACTCCTTTGCTCTTCTTCGCTGCTTCCTTGTATTTTGCGCAGCTTTCTCCTCCAATGTCCAATCTCATTGCAATGGAAGCAGATCAAGGCCCTTCGGGACTTAGGCTTAGCCTCTTTAGGCTTGGAAGCCTCTTTGGGTTTGGCAACCTTTGCCTTAGGATTAGCAACCTTTGCTTTTCCTTTACCCTTGAACCCTTTCCCCTTGTTAACCATTAGCACTTGATCGGTTTTCTTCTCGACAATATTGGTTTCCGCAGTAGTCAACATTTGAACTAACTCGGAAAGGTTTCTATTCATTCCACCCATGTTATAGTGCATTATGAAATGACTAAAACTTTTAGGTAATGAATTCAATATTATGTCGGTAGCCAACTCTTGGCTAATTGGAAAACCGAGCCTTTCAAGATGCTCAATGTGGCCCTTTAACTTGAGAGCATGGGGACCAACAGCTTGTCCTTCACTCATCTTGCATGAGGTCAAGGCTGCAACTGTGTTGTACCTTTCTTGCCTAGCTTGAACTTGGAAATTTCCATCGCCCGATTGTTTAATTCGATCGTCCCCAAGTGTTCAAGATCCTTCAAGGTTCTTGCACATGGCGGAGAGCATAAGGCAACCAACATCCGTAGAGTCACGCTTGTGCTTCAGATATTGTTCCCTTATTGCCCTAGCAAAAGATTGGGCAAAGCAGGTTCAGGTGGAATAGGTTCATCGAGAACGTATAGTTTCTCCTCTTGTTTGAGAACAATTCTCAAACTACGGATCCAATCCATATAGTTTGTACCATTCTCTTCCAACTTTTCCTTCTCAAGGACAGATCGCAGTGAAAAGTGATTATTGTTTGATGCCATTTATTCTACAAAAAGATATACATAAAATATGAACACATATAAGTAAACATATTATATGAGAAGTATAATGCATTTAAATAAATGCTCCCACTAAATTATACACCTTCAAATGCAAATAAGCATAATATACATTTAATGGGCTAAGATCCAACTTTAATTCAATTTCAAGTTTGCTATGGCAAACCACTCAAAATTAAATTAATTAGGTAGAAAACATCAATCATATCACATATATGACTCTTAGATCTTTTATGAGATCAATTAAATACATCATATGTCTAGGCATATTTTAATCTCATCTTATGCCTTGGGTCCAAAACTATTTTGATAACCCAATTAAGTTCATTCATATTAAACTTATAGGAACCACCATTTCCTCATCTTGCTCGCATTCGAATAGAATCAAAGCACCTTGCTATGGCAAGCCTACCCAAAACTATCCGAATGGTCTCAAGTGTTTAATCATGAATTGGCATAAAGAACTTAAAAGTTAAATGAAGGTTCTTTAAAGGTAGATTATAAGCATATCAGAAAGATAGTCAAAATCATGCACCAGGTAAGTTCCCAGGAAGATAGGTGAGCCACAAGGACTTCTTAAGTACCAACTCTTCCTTAGACAAAACTCTCCTAGACATGCATAATTTAGAAATCAACTCTGATTAGGCAACATAATCCCTACCTTTTATAACCAATCAGTTTCCTTTTAAATTTCGCGTATTTATGACTTGTTTCCATAAACAATCATAAGATCCAAAATTTACAATGTCTAAATCTAAACATATTAGGAAACTAAATATCATGTTTCAACTAAACATCTAATTAAAAAATTCTTAGCATGTAAGAACAATTAAAACATGCATCGCAATAATTATTAAAATCACATTTTAATCAATTAATCATGCATATCAATGAATCAATCTAGCATGGCATTATAAACTCAATTTTATAACATCCAGATTTTCATATGAACATATCAGATTGTAAACACAATCACGTAACAGCGTAAAAATTGAACAAACCGATTCTACCCAGCTTTGGCTTATTATGTCGCGTGACAACATCGCCCGAGGCTTGATATGTCGCGCGACCTAACAGCCGTATAACCCGAATTCCTCATGGCTCATCATGTCGCGCGACTAAAGTAGCCAAGTAACAGGATTTCCAGATTCGAACCAATACAGATTACAACCAATTAAATCATATAAAACAGCCTTTTACATATTTAATTCAGCATAATTCGAAAACGATTTTCACATTGTTTCACATAAACAATTAAAAATTATATCGCATACAAAACATGCAATAAGCATATAAACAATTTATATCTTAAATCTAGCATGTTAATTCAAACTTAATCATACGAACGGGGCTCTGATACCACTGTTGGGTTTTACGGGTCCATGCGCAATGAATTAAGCATTAAAACATAAAACCCAAGAAGCCCTAGGATCCGTTCTATACAATTAATTTAAATTCCTATGAGATAGAATTAAACCAACCTTGAAACGCTTTCCGGTCTTGAGCTATTGAACGATTTTAATTATGTGATATCGAATCACAAACTTCGTTCTTCAACTTGCTTGAACTCTAGGCCTTGATCGATGAACGAGCGAAGACCCTCTTTCGGTATCCACACCTTTGAATGATTCCAAGAACAACTTCTTGATGATTGCTAGATCTAAACCTTGAAGAATATTGAGAGTATTTAATTATAAATTTTGCTTGAAAAATTTCGGCTGACCTTTTAGGTCCGACGTAACCCTTGTATTTATACTACAATAGTAGGAATACCTCTCCTAATCGTATTAGGAGAGACAGGCTGTCAAACCGCATACGGGCCTATTATGTCGCGCGGTATATTAAGCCATTGGCTTAATATGTCGCGTGACATATATAGCCAGATACTGAAACTCTCAATCATTCTTCCTTCGGTTCAACCAATTCATTCTAGTTGTGTGTGACCCAATAGGATTACATTATGTTGGCAATGAGTTCGATCATATCGAACCTCATAAGACATAAGCGGACTCTAGCAAGCCATTATGTCTACCCAAATAATGTAACGTAAGAGTTCACGTTTCCAACTGCAGTACTTCCATTTCTCCCTTTGTCTCACGATGTTATATTGAACACAAGTCATGGTCATTGTCAACTTGTCTAAGTTCAATGCTTTCTCGATTCCTTGAGTATAATGATAATTCCAATCATATTGGGGTACGGCCATACACTTTCATCATTATCACTCATCGAGGGGCCCAAGCAAAACATCTCTCTTTCGAGGGACAAATTCCATCTTGACTTATCATCCTTCCCATCATGAATCCGATCATGCCAAAGATAGCCTTTATGGATATCGTGTTAAGATATTGTTTGACTAAAATCAAACATGATTTTTCATCATATGTAAGGTCATGATAATCTCAGGTCTAGGGACTAAATGAAGTAACCTTATGAGATTTACTTATGACACTTGACCATGTCATAAATCTCATGCGGGTCATGTCCAGTCACTTGTTCTCTAACAAGTACTCATAATTTCAATGTGCATCTCTATGCATATAATTATCACATGATTATCCATTGACAATTATACTAATTATTCTCTTAATAATTAGGGACGCAGATTATTATTAACAAATATACAAAACATATAATAATCAAATGATAAATATCTCATATAATAATAAATAATGTCAACACATAAGTCTATGAATCATAGGCCTAGGGCATAACACCAACAAACAGTTCATATACTAATCAAAATCTATTTTCTACTCATTCCAAAACAAATAAAAATGTTCCAAAAATACCAAAACCCATTTATACCACAACAATATTCATTTTAACTTTGAATGAGCAAGAATTGAAGGAAAGTCATAATAACTTACCAAAATAATTCGAAAATAAGAAAAACTTTATCTGGATAGACGCGATCCCCTCGGCTTCACGAACATTAATATGAAGACGGATCAAGAAACGAACAAGGATTGAATTTGATATGAATTTTGGATGGAAAGTCTAGGGTTTGCTCATTTCTTCAAAACAGAGGAACATGGCTGAGGTTTGAATAATGAAACTTTCCATGGAAATTAAATAAAGGATAAACATTAAACCAAGTTACACTTTAGCTCCTCAAGGCTTTATCTACCACAATTAACTTTCCTTAGGTTTCCACTATGACATATTAGCACCTCAATAACTTTTACAACTTTTTATTTAAAATTTCAAATATTATAATATCACTACACACTTTCCTATTTATTTCATTTAGACATTAAATCATTAACTTAAATTTATTAACATCCTAAAATCACATAAGTTATCAAGATATCAAAATAAACACATAAACATTGCATCACGAAATGCATAGAATGAGATGCTACACACCCCACCCCCACGTGCTCAACATGTGCTTAAAATGGTGCCTAGAATGAGGGTCGTGACAACATTCATCGCCATCATTACTACAATCATCACCGCTACTCCCCATTACCACCACCAATACCAATAACAACAACATCACTACTCACCACAACCATTACCACTACTATTTTAGTTGGGGTTTGATATTGGCAGTGGTCTTGAAGTTAGTGGCTATGGTAGTGTTGGTGATGGTAGTAGTGGTGAATGGTGGTAATGGTGGTGAAGATTGTGTAGGTGGTAGTGGAGAGTAGCGGTGATTGTAGTGACGTGGTTGTGGCGATAAGTGGCGGTGATGGTGATAGTGGTTAACTGGTGGTAATGATGGTAATGATGGTTGTAATTGGTAAGTGTTGGTGTTGGTGGTAGTAGTGATTGGTGGGGATTGTGTTGGCGTGGATGATAGTGGGTTTTGATATACTTTCCTTTTTTGGCGTCCCACAATAATATATAACTTTCCTAAAATGGAAAGGAATCTTTACTATTCCCTCCACTCATTCTCTCTCCTACATTATTTTAATACTCACATCACCATTATAATTTACTATTCTCTCCACTCATTCTCTCTCCTATTTTATTTTCACACTCACAACACTTTCAATATAATAATTCCTCCTTAATTCCTGTGAAAAACTCAAAAGTCTATAAATATATGGGACGGAGGGAGTATAACTTTTTTGATTAATTATGTAAATATGTTCATGTTATCCCATATTAGCAATTTCATATGAGCAATTTTTTTCCCAAGTGTTACATCCTAATTTTCATCTAGGCCACTTATTTAGTCATCTATTTCGTTAGGCTTTTGATAGGAATTTGATGGTGGTCAAATCTACCCTCATTTTTTGTATGTTAAAGAGTGAATATGTCAATTAATAAGTTTAAGGGTATATCTGCATCTTAGCTCTAAGTACACAAACATAAATATATATTAATATTAATATTTTTATTTTTATTTTGCTTTATTTCCCTACAAAACACACACACGCACACAAAAATTTCTCTCTAAAGAAGGGTGGCGACGTTAGGTGGCTGATAGATGTAGTTTCACCCATCCAAAGGACATACTTCTAGGCCTATTTCTCGCTCGATTCTTAGGAATTTGATGTATTTCTAGTGTTTTCGTAAGTATAGGGGCTAAATTGCAAAAGGAGAGAAAAGGAGGGATTAAAGGCTAAAAAATAGAAGAGGGCGACCGCACCCCTAAAAGGGATCGGCCGCGCCCTTTATACAGAAGCTACAGAGAGAACGCGCGTATTTTCCAGAGCTTTAGGGAGATCGCCCCCAACTAGGGGGAGCGACTGCACCCTTAGGGCGAATTGGTGGATCGTGGCAGGATTGCTCCAATGACAAAGATTTGAGGATAATTAAATAGAAGGCAACATAAGGAATCCTCTCTCCCTCCTCCACTACTATATAAACACCCTTAGATTAGGTTTTAGAGTATTACCTCTTACATTATAATTTAGATTTACAACTTTTGTAAAGATTTCAAGGATTCAACCAGATTTTTATTCTTTTATTTTTATGCCCCTTCGCGACTAAATATTTGGTTCGTGTATTGAGTGATTAACAATTGAATCTTTATGATAAGGTTTTAATTCTTCCTATCTCTTTCTCATTCTTGTTCTTCTCAACATTCTTAACTATCATTCTTAGGTTTCAATTGTATGTTAAGAAACTTTTGGCCTTTGAATTTAATTGGGTATAAATTGTTGCACTCTCGTGGATAATTTATACATTAACCATTGTTAAAAAGATTTGATTCAATTGATGACTGGCCATGAAATCAAACGAATCTAGGTTCTAATGATCTTATTATTAAATTGAATCTCTTTAATGTTTGTATTAACCTCACGAAAGATATTAACAAATAGAGAAATTATTAGGGTTGCAATCCGCAAATCAAACGTCCAAACCCTAATCTTTTTTGAATGAAACCCTTGAAAGTCATTGATTCCTTTTTTATGATTTAAAATCGCATAAAGTGACAATTGTTATGATCCCAATCCATGAGTCCTTTGCTTCCTTGTTTTCTTTATTTGATTTTAATTCTTGATTTCTTAGTTTAATAAATAATCCAATAAAAAAATCCCCTTGGTTACATTTGCACTAATAAAATGTACTTGTTCCACACGAGTCTCTGTGGATTCGACCATTGCATTGTGCATATTACTACAGTGATAAACTAGTGCAACTGCTAGGTAATTTTAATAAGAGGGAGATTTCCTCCATCATGTTTTTGGCGCCGTTGCCAGGGACTTGAGTAGCGAACAAGTTAATTTTGTTAGTGTATGTTCGGTCAACATTCTTTGATTCCTACCTTGGAGCCATTAAACGGCGACATTGATAAATTAGGTCGGCGTCTGAAAGAGCTTGAATTAAAAGAGGGCAATCCCCTCGAAAGTGACCTAGTTCCTTCTACCACCTGGGTAGAAGAGGAAAAAGCCGCAATGGTAATCCCACCGGCCAAACAATGAATGACTTTTGTACATCCTAAAGTTGAGGGTCAATATTTTAATATGTTGCCATTTATCAAGGTCTTGCGACCGAGGACCCTTTGACTTTCTTGCGTGAGTACATGATGTTAGTGTCTCACTTTCCAGGTAAAGCAGGTGTAACTGATGAGAAGATTAGATTAAAATGCTTTCCCTGCACTCTGAAAGGGGCGACAAAGACATGTTTATGATGTTAACACCTAGGAGCATTAGCACGTGGGATCAACTGCATGATGTGTTTTTACAAAAATATTATCCCTATCCCACGTTGGCTAACATGAGGCAAAAGATTATAGGATTTGTCAAAGATGTAGGTGAGCCTTTTCATGTGGCTTGGGACAGATTTAAAATGACACTAGTGCAATGTCTCCATTATAATTTTCCTTCGCCCTTGCTAAATTAGAATTTTTATGATGGCTTGAATCCTGTTAATTAAGCCATGGTGGATAATGCATCGAGGGGCACACTAGGAGCTAAAACTCCCAAGAGACTTATGATTTATTTGAGATGTTGGGTGCTAATTCCCAACAAAAGAGTTCTAGGGGTAAGGCTAGAGGAGTACATGAGTTGGAAGCTAATAATAAAATTGTCTAAGCAAGTATCCCAATTGTCATGTTTAAAGCTAAAGGCACTTCTTTTGGTGCCAATGTTTTATAAGATACTTATTCTGTATGTGGTTTACATACTCATGCTACTAACTTTTGTCCTAGTGGTGCACATTTTATTTCTAATGATGAGAAGGTACATACACTGAATGTATACAACCTAAGGCCTCCGCAAAACAATCCTTATAGTAATACCTACAATCTGGGGTGGAGGAATCATCCCAACTATTAATGGGGAGGAAATCAAGGTAATCAAAATAAAAACCTACATACTCCACCACCCCAAGGGCAACATGAGCCTATGAAAGAGCCTCGGGAAGAGGTCATGGAAAAAATGAGGTTGGAGAAACAACAAGAATCAAGGCAAAATAGTGCCGCAATTAAAAAACTTGAAACTCAAATAGGGAAACTTGCTGAAGCCCCCCAAAGCTACAAGTCAGAAACTTTTCCGAGTCAAGGGCATCAAGCTATGACCATATCCACACTACGGATGGCAAGGTGGTAAGTAATGAGGTTAGTTCTCCTTCATCTCCTTCTTCTCCTCTTCCTATTTCTAAGAAAGATGCCGAAAAGAGTACACATGGATTGGAGAAAAATTTGAAAGACACTTATATACCCCCAAGCCATATGTACCACCTTTAAGTACCCCAATCTGGACCGCTCTCCATCCGAGCATACAGAAAACACTAAGGTTACACTTCCCCGTGATCCCGAAGTCCCGTGGCTTCCGAGGTCCAAACGAACCAATCCAAAACATGGAAGGACCTTTCAGGCATTTAAAAAATTTGAAAGACTTCTAGGAATGGCACAAAAGTAAAAAAAGCTGACATATTAATGTCTAGTCCTTGTGGACCTCTCTGTTGCATGGTTGGTCCGCACGGACCACCTTGCTGACATGCCACATGACACAAAAGTCAAGACGTTTGATTGATTAAAGTCAGAACTGTACGGACCAAATGACTGATTAAAGGTCAATCAGTGCGGACCACATTGTCTAGGCCCAGACCCTATAAATACTGGCCTCCAGCAGCTTCATTTTCATCAACAAACATCACAAATATCATCCCCCTTTCATTCCCTCTCATTTCGAGCCATTCCGAACCATCCCGAGCCATCCGGGTCCATCCCAATTCATCCCAATCAACTCCCGACGCAAAATAACCCCCACTCATCCGCAATCAATCCCCATTGATCCACACTCACTCACAAATGCCAACAAACACAGACACTAAAGCGGTCAAAATCCGCAAGTTCATCAAGTGTGAAACGAGAGTTAATTAGGGGAGGTTCTGCCCAAGTGAGAGTAGAATTTCATTCCTCTTTAAACCACCACAAATCAACCATATTCCCCCGAGGAAGATAGAAAGAAACCAACATTGGTGAGATCTCCTTCCGAACCCCAAATAACCGCTTTAATTTCCGAGTCTTTAAATATTACTGTTTAAATGCATCGTTTATAATGTAGTCTTTACTTACTACATATAGACCCAAACCACCTAAATGATCCTAAAAGATCTTCCATGCACAATGTGCTCAAGAATGGAGGTCTGACGGGGATAGTGGTTTGCTCCTGTTCCGTGTATTGTCCTTTTATTCAAATATATTTTATTTCTTAAAACACACACACACACACACAATTTTCAAAGAAGGGTTTAGAAAGACTCATGTATATGAGGCATTTCGGGTGAGCACAAAAATCTCTTCCCGAGGCGTAACCTGACCTCTGAACTAAAAAATCTTATCACACAACAAAAAAGCCCTTTTTCAATGTTTTAGGCATAATCAAAATGGCGTGGCAACTCTCTCTTTTCAAGGAAATTCATCCGTCCAAATCCTTGGAGCCAGGCCATCCGCCTCCCTCGGGGGAGGGCGCGACCGAATCAAGTAATTTCAGCTGGCGACTTTGCTGGGGACAAATTGTTTTAAAAATTATAAAATGATTTTTAAAAGATAGTGTGGGTCAAACTTTCGTTTTACCCTTTTCTTTGATTGTTGTGTGTGTGTGTGTATGTTTTACTTTTTCTTTTTTGTCTTACTTATTCAAAATACAAAACAAAAATGATGCATTATAATATATCTGTGTACATACTTTTAAAACACATTTTGCAAAATACTGTTTTACTAAAAAAAGGAATTCTAGTGACCGCACTCTACACGCACTCTTACCATGTACACTTGCACACTATAACCCCAAACCCGAAATGGTCTTAGTAGCAGTTCGAAAGGTGTTCCTATGCCTCTCTTGCGTGCATGGGATCATTCCAAATATCCCATCCTTGCCAGTGTCAACCATGCACTATTTGCATCACACTCTATCCCAGACTTGGTTGGTTTTTGACCCAGTCCGTGTCATAAAGCCTAGATATATATCCCATGTCCATCATTTTCTGAGTCAAAACCTAAAAGTCAAGGTCAGTTGCGAAAGCAAGCTCGACAGAATCATCTGACGACCTGATCTTGACTTATAGCATTAACTCAGATACTGACCTATATTGGATATACGTCAATGCCCAATATGACACCACGTCATCAAGACTTTTAATGCGTCACCCACGAGAAATGTGACTTATTCAAAACCTAAAGTCAAAGATCCCTTGCGAAAGCAAGGCAAAGAAAGGTCATGCCAAATTTTTGACCCGATCTTGACTCAAGGATGTTGGCTTTGCTCACTATTTACATGGCGGAAACATTGAAACTTACATGACAGGCTCGATCCTTAGGTTGGTTTCTCTTTTCGGTTGGTGGAAATCGCTTGCCCTATAGGACCCTCACTCGGGGTTGTTTGCCCTGAGAGGTCAAAATATAGGTGAAAAACAAGGGGCTTATAGACGTAGTGATGGTTTCCACTGACCCAGGATCCAGAATAGTTGCGAAAAATAAGAGCAATCTTTTCCAACCATTTAGGATTTTGAGAAAACATGTTTTAAGCAAATTGAAACAGCCAAAAATAATAATAAAAAAGAACTGGATGTCGCATGAGCTTTCCCCTTCATCCAAAAAAAACCCTTCCGAGCCTAAACCCTGCCTTTCGTCCACTACAACGAACCGAGAGTGGTTGAGGGTCCCCGATTGCCATCTTTTCAGCATTGAGGTCACAAGGTTCGACAGCCTGTGAGTACGCCAATCCAATTCGCGACCCTTCATAGGTGAATTTTAATATGATAAAATTGCACTAAGGGGTGTTTTGGTAAATTCTCGGTCCGTTCCGAAACTTCCGAAAACTTTTTATATGTTTCTTGCGAAGGAAGTACTTTTAAGTATTTTTCTCAGGCAAATGGACCTATAAGGTATTATTCAATTTGGACCTATTGGGAATTAGCTTGGAATGTTCCAGAACCAGGTCTTTGGCGCCAGAAACGGTTATTGGCTTGCTTAGCCGTGCGACATCATGAGCCAGGGAAAACACAACCGTTGGGTCGTGCGACATAACTTGCCCATCATCAGCAGCCTATAAATAAGACCGTACCCCTCTCATATCTGGATCCCTTTTCCATCCATTTTGACATACTGTTACTCTGCCCATTTATTTACATAACACACACTCCAAAACACACACAACCCTCCTCTCTCTCTCATACCCAACTCCCTCCTTCTCTCCTTCAATCCAATCCAACCCACACACCACCACTAGATCTCCAATCCACCACTACTCCCAAGCTCAATTCAGTCCAAAAGCTGTGTTGAAGAATTCTATACCTGACTTGGGTATAGAATTTGTGGATCTACAAGGGTAATCACTCCATCCCTCTCTTCTCTTTCACACACTTTGTCATTTTCATAATTCATGCAATATATCTTCATCTGATTCAATAATTATACTCCATTTGTTCCTAATTGTTGAATCACAATCGCCATCTCTCTGTTTAATTGATTTGTTTGGATTAATTGTTTGTTCATGGTTTGATTTCATTGTATTTGTGGCTTGTTTGCCAAGGGTTTGTGGATCTCCCCATATCCATACCCCCTTAGTCAATTCGTTGTTGGTTCGTGGTCTTCTAAGTTGATTTGATGTTGTATTTCGATCTAGTTTGATCTCTGTTAATTCTGATTTCATCATGTAAAGTTTCTGCAGAAAGGCAACCTGTGTCACGCGACACAATCTGCCATGATGAGTCCTGTGTCACGCGACACAACTCGCCAGGCAGATCCTGTGTCACGCGACACATCTTGCCATTCTGTAGAAACTCCTTTTAAGTTGTAAGTTGTTCTTAGATTTGTAATCTGGGATGTGGCCCCCATTGAACTAAGTGGCTCACAAGTTGTAGCAATCTCACGTTATCAATAAAATTCATTTGTCACATTTATTGTCATTAATGTATGCACACACTATGAATGCTTTGGATGTTTAATTTCGAAAGACTCATTTGGGAACGAGGCATGTTGGGTGAACTCTCAAGTTCTTCCCAACACGTAACCTGACCCCCGAACCCTTTTCTCTCTTTTCAAAGGTTTTTCAAAGTGTACCTTAAACATGGCGTGGCGACTCCCAAAAAATGGAATTTTTCCACAAAAATTTCGGCGAGCGTACATTTACAGCCCTTCCGGTTCAGCAGTCTGAATGGTCCGTTATTCCCCAATGGCAGGGTCGACAGATAATAGAGAAGGGAATGGCACTCCGCCCCTGGTAAATCTCCAAACAATGGAGGAGGTGCTGCAAGCTTTCGAAACCCTTAAGAAGCGCCAAGAAGAGCAATACGCTTGGATAGTAGATACCATGGGTTGTCGTGGAATAGTTGCGGTACCCTAGCCAGATGGAACCTTTGTCCTCATAGAAGACGAAGACGTACCTGTTCCCCCAGCTTCCCAAAATTATCAGCAAGTCCCTCCTCCACAAAGCTATGAAAACTCGACAATGCAAAGCAGCTCCCGCTCAAAGCATCATTCAAGCACCAGTAAAGAAACTCCGACATTCCAAATTCACAATCAGTTTCCCGACTCCGCTTCGCAAACTCAATATCACAAGCACACCTATGGGCCCGCTCCCTCAGATCCCAATGCCTCTCGATATCCCCCGGGATTCAATCCGTTGCCTCCATACGAGCACCGAAGCTACAACTTAAAGTCCCAATTCCTTCTAGGGACAGACATACTGAGCGGATACCCCGACGTTTCGAATCAGCTACCCGCCAGATTGCCTCTCATAGCTAATGAAACATTCCCTCAGCTCCCAAACACAATCCAGCATGGTCCGGGTAATCACATATTCGACTCCAGTTTCAGTAATCCAGGATACAGATTGGTATACACTCAACTGCCTCCCCAAGATTCCCGAATGGCAATCCCGTCAGCCAATCCACCACCATTTTCGATTTCCATCCCGGAAAATGGCAACCTACCTTTGCCTAATGACCCCCATGTGGCTTGGTTAGTCAAGCAGATAAAGGAGATGCAAGGGAAAATGGCCAACTCTCGGAAAGACTTGCTCGTGCCCTCGGATCCAAGCGAGGTGGTTCCTCTTCCCCCGAAGTTCATAATGCCGGAAATGAAGAAGTTTGATGGGATAGAATGCCCAAAGACTCACATCGACACCTACGTCTTAGGTATGAGAGCCAGAGGTGCTACTCCTCAATAAATGGCGGATCACTTCCAACACTCCCTAAAGTCTACGACCTTGAGATGGTTCCTCAACGTAAAAGCAGAAAACCGCTCCACCTGGGAGCAAATCACTAATATCTTTCTGGAAAAATACCGTGCCATCCTTGAGTGGGAAACAAATCGCCATGACCTGCAGGCCACCGAGCAAAAGGATGATGAGTCGATGGGGGAATTCTACAGAAGATGGAACTGGAAATTGAGTGAGATAATGGATCCCCTTTCCAAGGAAGAGCAAATGGATATATCCCTACCTACGTGCCAAGGTCAATACCGGGACCAAGTTCGAAAAGACTTTGAGCCTACATAAAATAGTGGCCACTCATGCTTCTTCCCACCGATACCGAGCAGCCCTGCCAAATCCAGCACCTATCCCAAGCAAAGGAAAAGAAGCCACCGGAGTAGTTCACTACATCCAGAATGGAGTCTAGGGAAACCACGACCAATCGCCCCCAAGGAGTAATAATCCCCCTCAGTAGCAGCGTTTTCAGCACTTTAACAACCTCAAAATGCCTCTAAGACAAGTGTTCAAGGCATTGGTGAAACGAAACATGCTCAAGCCCCTTGAAAATTATCAACCGAGGAATCCTAACCCTAACATGGATATGAGCAAGCGGTGTGCCATTCACAACTACCCCGGCTACACCACCGACAATTGATTCGTACTAAAACAAGTGGTCCAAGGGCTAATTGAAGAAGGAAAGTTGGAACGCCCATGCGGTCCCAACACAGTCTGAAATCCATTCCCCAGAAATGATAGGGTGAACATGGTGGCATTTAGCTCACCCTCCGGATGTCTGGGAGCAACCTTGAACCAGTTTGAATGGAGGAACTTCATGGGGCACAATCATCCAGAAGATAACCAAGACAAGGTCAATGAAGAAGACGATGTCATCCTTTGGAAAGGATTATGCCCAAGATCGTGAACCTATCAAAAATGCTGTTGAAGAACTGGGTTACCTTTTCCGGACCCACAGCCAGCAAGGAAGACATGGTTGAGAAGCTCGATCTAACCCCTTGTCTCTTAGAGTCTAAATTTGAAAAACATCCAGAGTCTATTGTATTTGAATTTGAGTCTCTCGAGTCATCTGACGGCCTTACGCCTGAAGATTATGAGTTTGTAGCAGACACTGTGTTCCCCTACGCTTTGAATTAAAAATTGGACCTTTTTTAGTATCCCCTCATTGCCACTTTAACAAATAATAAATTAACTAACAAACTAAGAATAGTTAATAATGATTCACTTGATAAAGATGCAGACACATTAAATGAACATTACATTAAAGAAATCTTTAAGCATGTTGTCAAACGAGAAGAAAATCGGGCCCAAGCTGCCGAGGAAATTGTGATCAAAGTGAATTTGGGGACTGTGAAAGAGCCTAAAGAGACGCAAATCAGAAAATTCTTCGTCAATACCGAGCAAGAAGCACTGATCGCCTTGCTCAAAGAATTTGTGGACGTGTTCGCCTGGTCCTACCAAGACATGCCTGGCCTAGATCCCGCCATTGTAGAGCACCGGATTTCCTTGAATCCCAAAGCCAAGCCCATCAAGCAGAAGTTGCAAAGGATCAAGCCCCAATGGTCTTTACAAGTTAAGGAAGAGGTCAAAAAGATGCTTCACATCGACTTCATAAGAGTGATCGAGTACCTGACTTGGCTCTCCAACATAGTCACGGTCACCAAGGCTAATGGCAAGGTGCGCTGCTGCTTAAATTTCTGGGATCTCAACAAAGCAAGTCCAAAGGATGATTTACCGCTGCCAAACATAGATATGTTGGTCAATACCATAGCCAATTTCGAGTTTAAGTCCTTCGTGGATGGTTTTTCCGGCTATGATCAGATCAAGATGGCTGAAGAAGATCAAAAGAAAACCACCTTTACCACCCCATGGGGAACTTACTGTTACACGGTAATGCCGTTCGGGTTGAAGAACGATGGGGCTACCTACGAACGGTCAACAACATCACTTTTTCACGATATGATCCACGAGGAAATCGAGGTGTCATCGACGACATGATTATTCACTCGAAAGGATCAGATAGAAAACATCTTACCAACTTGAGGAAGTTCTTCAATCATCTTCGAAAGCATTCAATGAGGTTAAACCCTGCTAAATGCACATTTGGAGTAACCCGGGGACAAAGTCTTGGGATACATGGTCACAGAGCGAGGCATTGAGGTCGATCCCCAAAAGATCAAGGCTATAATTGAGATGAGACCACCCCAAACCCAGACGAAGGTTAAAAGCTTCATGGGGTGCCTGCAGTACATCAGTCGCTTCATGAATCAGTTGACTTCCATGTGTGAGCTAATTTTCCGGCTAATGAAAAAGAACGCAGACATCAAGTAGAATCCAGCATGCCAAGACGCTTTCGAAAAAATAAAGGCGTACCTTGTGAATCCTCCAATCCTCTATCCTCCCCACAAAGAGAAGCCACTCTTGCTGTACCAAACTGTAACCGGCAGTGCAGTTGGAGCCATGTTGGGCCACGAAAAGAAAGAATCAAAAAATGAGAATGCCATCTACTTCGTGAGTCGAAAATTCCAAGGCAGCGAGCTCAACTATTTTTCTTTAGAGAAGACCTACGCAGCTCTAGTATGGGTGGTCGGAAAATTATGACACTACATGCAATCGCATACAGTGCATCTGGTCTCCAAGATGGATCCTGTCAAATATCTCTTCAACAAACCCTCACTGTCAATGAGACTAGCCAAATGGTCTTTCTTCCTAGCAGAGTTCGACATCAAATACGTGACCCAGAAGTCAGTCAAAGGGCGCGTAATGGCTGAACAGTTGGCCGACTTCCCAAGTAATGAAGCCAAAGGTCCCGAACCACAATTTCCGGATGAAGGAATTTTCACGCTTGAAGGCGAGAATCGATGGCAGCTTTTCTTCAACGGAGTATCCAACAAGAGAGGTAATGGCATTGGAATGCTCTTGGTAGACCCAAAAGACGAGCACACCCCAATCGCCATAAAGCTGAATTTTGAGGTTACCAATAACGCGACCGAATATGAAGCATGCATCGCTGGTTTAGAGGCCGCCCTCGAAAGGAACATCCGAGAATTGGAAGTCTACGGGGACTCATCCTTGATCATTAACCAGGTCTCAAACAAATGGAAAACAATAGATCCCGGTTTGCAAAAATACCACGCATGTATGGAAGACCTCATCGCGCAATTCAAAGAGGTCACTTTTCACTACTTGCCGAGAGATCGGAACCGGTTCGTAGATGCTCTAGCCACTTTGGCCTCACTTGTGGAGATCCCCGAAGGAAATTCGGTAAAGCCATTCAAAGTGGGAAGGAAAGAAATCCTGGTATACTGCTACAAAATCGAGGCAGAGCCTGAGCCAATCAATGAGCCATGGTACGACCAAATTTACCAGTACCTCAAAGGAAAATACAAAGGAGTCAAAACCAAAAGCATGGCAGCCCTGAAGCACCTTGCCTCTCATTTTGTCATTCTGGGAGATATGCTGTACAAGAAATGCTATAAAGGGCCGCTCCTCCGCTGCATCTGGAAGGAAAAGGAAATCGAACTCATGAACGAAGTCCACAATGGGGCTTGCGGTCCCCACATCAATGCTCGAGCCCTGATGTAAATTATCCTTCGAATGGGTTACTACTGGATCTCCATGGAGGCAGACTGTATTCGTTTTATCAAAAGCTATGACAAATGCCAGCAATTCTCCAACCTTAACCATCTTCCCCCTCATGACCTCTATTGCATGACCAGTCCATGGCCTTTCGCCATTTGGGGAATCAATGTCATTGGGAAAATCACTCCGCCCGGTAGCAACAGCCACGAGTTCGTTTTGGTAGCCGTCAACTACTTCACAAAATGGGTCGAAGCTAAGTCCTGCAATGTTTTGACTTCCAAGAATGTTGCCCAGTTCGTCAAAGAAAACATCATATGCAGATACGACATCCCGAATGAGGTCATATCAGATAACAAATCTCACTTTGAGGGAGACTGTGACAGGTGTAGCGTTGTGAGGAAAAAGAGAATTTTATATCCTTTTCGTTTTGAGTCGCCACCTATATTATTCGATTGGAGAAAATAGGAAAACCATTTTGAAAGAGATTTGGGTTCGGGGCTTAGGTTATGAAATGGGTAGGTCAAGGAGCATCCATTTCACCCAATCCGGAGATCGGTCTTGCTAAAGAAAAGAGAGGTTTTCAAAAGAAGAGAAAAACGATTTTAAATATTATAAACAAAGGTCCATTTAACGGGGTTAAACGGAATGTAGGATCGATTGCTTCGAGACCGTCTCCATGATTTGGAGAGGCTCTAGGCCGATCCTAGATTCTATTGACTTATACCACTATAACAATCAATTAGAAAGGGATTTAGGGGTTACCTTGCGTGAGGTGATTTGGGCAGAGTTTCGACTCAAGTTTAGAATCGACTCTTGACACGGACAGAGCTTCGCCTCGGTCCTTGACTTGGAGCTTGATGTTTGTTTATCAACAAGGTTGACAAACAAACTATGAGGTGAGTTTTAGGGTGATTTTATAGGGTTCTTTCAGGGAAAGAAGCCAACAAAATGTGTGTGTGTTGTGAAAATTCGCGGTCCATTATAGGGGGGTTTTCAACCTTGGAAGTCACCAAGTATTTATAGGGAATGGATAGGAAGAAGTGGAGAGATAAAACCCTATCAGATGGTTCTAGACCCCAAATCTTATTGGTTGGCCGGAGAGATAAAGTTTTATCCCGAAAAGAGGTTGAAATCGATGAGGGAACCGGCTGCCTCGCAATCTGCAGAGGGGGGATATCTCGCACGAGACACGCCATCTCGCGGCGAGATATTGCTCCTGTGGACAGTTTTGTCCTTTCCTCGTTATCTCGTATGCAGTTTAGTCCCAAACTAACGGTGGTTAGTCAAAACTTAACGAAACATGACGAAATGGTGGATTTCTACTTCTTGACTCAAAGCGAGACTTAGAGTGGTATAAGTATGTTCCGATGTGTTCAGAATGGGGTGTCTACAGAGCCCCTCGGCGACATCTCTTATGAAAGAAGTCATGTCGACGATAGAAAAGACATCATTCTGAACATCGGGATGGTCGGATCGCACGGCTTCCTACGTATCTCTATCGGAGAATCAGACCATGACGTAGTTCGACTCCAAAACACGAAAAGGCTGCTTTAGGCATTTTGAAAATCATTTGAAAATTGCGGAGATTTTGTTTTTGAAAAGGTAAATTCATACTGAGGAATCAAATCAAGACCCAATTCAGAATATACATGCCTGTCTGAAGATTCGCCTGTCTAGGCTCCGAACCTACGGAAACTATGTTAGAACACAAAGGCTTACCTGTCCGATCCCCTGAGTCCTGTCGGTTTTGTGACGATTCGCCTTTCTGGGCTTCGAATCGGGCTTTTTGTTGTTGGGGATGACGATTCACCTATTTGGGCATTGAATCGGGCTTTTGGTTCGACGATCCACCTGTCTGGGCATTGGACCGGGCCTTTTGGTTTGACGATCCACCTGTTTGGGCGTTGGACCGGGCTTTTCTGATGACGATCCACCTGTTTGGGCGTTGGACCGGGATTTTCTGATGACGATCCACCTGTTTGGGCATTGGATCGAGCTTTTGGTTTGACGATCCACCTGTTTGGGCGTTGGACCGAGCTTTTTTTTCTTTGATGATTCACCTTTCTGGGCTCTGAATCATGTGGATTGAGTCGATCTTTGGACCACTCGGTTTTCTGGCGACTGGTGCCGTACCGGGCGATCGTGCGCATGTCACGTTTTGGCTCGTTCCGCGACTTGCGGTGCTGGTTTTTCCACGTTTCCTTGCTAGTTTATCATTTCCAAGGGTAAATGTGTCAAAATTTTGAATTTTGACGTTGCGTAGACGCTTATTGTTGAGGACAATTTGGTCACTTTCCAGAAGGTATATCTCGTATTCGTCTATATAAGTGTATATGTCCGACTTCATCTGAACATTTTCTTTTTCTTTGGTTGTCAGGTCACTCTGTCCGTGGCCGATTACAACCGTGGCGCGACTAAGATGGCGGGACTGATGGCCTTGGTGTCGGACCTGTCCGAGAGGCTGTTTCACAAGGCTTCTTTGGCGGCCTCGACAGTGGCCTCGGCGGTGACCCCTACTTGCGGAGCCAAGAGATCGAGGAGGGATGGTAGCCCCCGTGGCGGTGATGGCGGAGGTGCCGGCGGCTCGAGCGACTTGATGGTGTGATCCCCTCCTTTTCCCTTTATCTGATTTCTGATGATTTGTACATATTGGCCATGTGGGCCCAGACAATTTTTCTTTTCTTTTGGTACCTGTTAGGAACAAGTAGGTAGCACAAACAATGGTTTTTCTTAATCCCTAATCCTAGGTCTAATTAGTTAATTAATTAACTTTCTCGACTTTCCATGTTTTTGGAAATGGAATGGAATGGCCGCTAGGCCACAATTTTGAGCCCTCATCTTGGTGTTTTTCTTGCATGTTATGAGCTGTACACACGGGTTTTCGAGACTTGCTTCGTCAAGTCGGGGCTAGATTGTTGTTTGAGCGGAAGCTGTTCTTTGTTTTGCCGTAGGGATATCTCGCGCGAGATAAGGTGTCTCGCACGAGACACGCTATACGAGCGAGAAATCTCTTCCTTTTCGAACAGGATTTTGTCGGTTTTCCCTATAAAATCACCACGTAGTCCGGCCGAGATAACTCATTCTAGCCTTTCAAACTCTAGAGATATTACGTTAGGGTGAAACTCTTGTCTTTTTCTTCAACCTTGTGATCCATGGCTTCCAAGGAGATTTCCCCAACGTCAATGATTGTCGATGATTTTTCCCTGTCATCTGAAGTGATTGCTTCTTTCAAGCAAGCATCAAGGGATTTTGTGAGGTCGTTTCGCAACCGATCTCGTAATAGGTTCATAGCAGAATTTGGATTCAGAATTCTTTTCACTTTGAAGAACCTCCAATCGGATTGGAGCCTTTTGCAGGGTGCTGCTCGATTTTGGGATCCCTCTTTCACCTTTTCAATTTTTCTTTGAATGAGATGGTACCTACTGTGGAGGAATTTGCTATTATCTTGGATATGCCTCTGACTGGCGAGATCGCCGTTCCCAAGTACCATAGGAATCATTCGGAGGCTTTGAATGAATTGTTAGGGATCCCCCTTGAGACTTGCTATGAGTTGGTTCACCGTAAGTGGGTTGATTGCTCTTCTTTTCCAGGACGCTTCAGCGGTGATTCAGATGATGACGCTTTTCATGTCTATAAACGGAACTTTCTAGCTCTTTTTCTTTTTGGAGATGTTCTGTTTACATATAGGGACGGCTTGGTCGACTCCCAACTTGTGGAAATTGTTCTGCAGGCTAGAAAACGTTCTAGGAACATTATTCCGCTAATCTTGGGTGAGACCCTGCATGGTCTTGGCGAAATTTAGCCGCATAGGACCGGTGTCATGACTCAAGGGAGTCCTCTTACATTGACTATTTGGCTTAGGGAGCATCTCAAGTTGGTGGGTCCCCCTATTGGAATATTCCCCTTTCACATATCATACGCGAAAGTTATTGATCAAGGATCTTTCGGCGGATGAATGGGGTGAGTTGATTGCGAAGACCGAAGCTAGCGACATTCTTTGGTGTCCACCTTATTAGAGGTTGAAAAAGTATGTTGCCAATACCGAGGGTTTTTGACAGGGTTGTTCTTCCATGTTTGCGAGATTCCTCCTTTTATTTTCCCAAGCGGGTGCTCCGTCAGCTTGGTCAGCAGCAGGACACTTATTTTTTCGAAGGAGCTTCTCGTGAAGTGTCTTATAATGGTGTAGAGTTTGCGCAGGCTCTAGCTCAAGCATGGGGTGAAGGAACTAGTCGGGATCGCTGGTTGAACCTTCGGACTTTTAATGCAAGTATCTTCTTATCTGATAAGTACTTGGATTGGTTCCTTCATACCGGTCACCCTAGTGCAGAGAAGATTGATGATCTGCGGCTTTCACTGCTTGGAGCTTCTTTTGTAGCTAGCAGTATTTTGCGAAGGAGCGAGGCTCGGTCGATCCTGCTAATGTGCGAACCGATCCAACTCGGGATTTTCTCGATGGGGATTGGTACGAGAGGCAAAGCAAGGGGATGCCTGGAAAGACGCAAGCTTTAGATAGGCCCCATGTCTTTAAGAGGCTCTCGGGATCTGTTTTTGATCGCCTTGACTCTGTTTTTGATCGCCTCGAGGGATGCTCGCCGCGGGGCTCAAAGCGCAAGGAGGATCACAACGACGGTGGAGATCATGTCCGCCGGCCTACCAAGTCAATGAAAGGCTAGATCTTTTAGGAGTACGAAGAGATTGCTTTGATAGATCAATTGTTTTGCTTTTATTAGTATTTTTTTTTCGAGTTTGTTAGCTTAGCAAATTAGTCGTTGTGGTTAGGATTTCCCTTTTGTCATTAATGAAAATGCATTTGATTAATAAAGGATAAAAGTAGATTCATTTATTTGATTAGACCGAACCCGAAGGCTGCCTACGTTCCTCTTTTACAGCAATTAAATAAGAGGCTCAGGTCTAACGTAGTTCATTTTTTGAGAAAAGGACAAAATACGGCTCCGTCTTGAGGGTAATCTCGCGCGAGATAAGCCTTCCCCTCTTTTTTTTTTTTTTTTTTTTTTTTATACACACCCTTTCTTTTGCCTAGACCGCCCTTTCGGGTTTTCAATCTAGCGGGCTTCTTTTCTTGTGCTAGCTCTAATTTTTGCCTAGGCCATCCTTTCCGGGATTTTCAACCTAGCGAGCGATTTCTTTTGAGGAGGCCAAGTCACGCGAAGTACTTCTTGAGCTTGTCCATGTTGACCGGCTTTGGTAGTTGATCTCCGTCTAAGTCCACCGGTGAAGGGCTCCCCGGAAGAATATCTTCTTCACAATGTAGGGTCCTATCCATCTTGGTCCCCACTTGCCTAGCGAGTTGAAAGGTCCAGGACGGTGCTCACGGAGAACCGGGTCACCTACTCGATGTTCCTCGTCTTGACCTTTTTGCTGAAAGCTCTTGCCATTCTTCTTTGGTATGCTTGAGTATGTTCGGCTGCTTTCAACCTTCTTTCGTCCAACAGGGCCAACTCTTCGTATCTGCTTCCTAGCCAATCGACCTCGTTCACTTGGTTTTCTAGGAGAACCCGTAGTGATGGTACTTCCAATTCTATCGGTAAGACAGCCTCCATTCCGAATGTGAGGGCGTAGGGAGTCTCTCCTGTAGCTGTTCGGACTGAAGTGCGGTATCCCTATAGTGCGAATGGTAGCTTGTCGGGCCAATCTTTTCCGGTGTTGCCATTTTCGATGATAGTCTCGATCGTTTTGTTCGCGGCTTCAACTGCTCCATTCGTTAGGGGCCTGTAAGGAGACGACTTGTGTCTTGTGATTTTGTATTCGGTTAGTAGGCGATCGGTTTCCTTCTCGAAGTGGGACCCATTATCGGATATCATCTCTTGCGGAACCCCATACCGGCAGATGATGTTGTGCTTGATGAATTCTGCAACCTTTCTAGCATTCAGAACTTTGTAGGAGGCGGCCTCAACCCACTTAGTGAAGTAGTCGATGGCTACTAGGACGAAGCAGTGTCCGTTGGCTCCTATGGGTGTGACCTTTCCAATCACGTCTATCCCCCATGTAGAGAACGGCCAAGGAGAAGTCTTAGGGTGCAAGGAAGGCGGTGCATCTTTGAAGATTGGCGTGTATCGACACTTGTGGCACTTCTTGACCATTTTGGTACGGTCGGCTTCCATGGTCGGCCAAAAGTACCCTTGTCGATGATCTTTTGGCGAGCATATTTCCGCTCATGTGGGTTCCACATATGCCACGATGAACATGGTCCATTATTTCTTGGGCCTCTTCCTCGGTGGCACAAAGGAGGTTTCCTTGGGAATGCTTCTTGAATAGGCGGCCAGCGGTGATGACGTAATTAGCAGCCAACCTCTTAAGGGCGATCTGAGTCTTTGGGTCTATCTCAGGTGGGATGGTTCCATCTAGGATGAAATGCCAAATGTCATGGTACCATGGTTTCTCTTCGGAGTTCCCAACGATGGCACATTCGGATAACCATTTGTCTTTGCGGTCATGGAGATCTATAACGGCGCGGTAGGCAGGAGTTGCACGTCGTGTTATTTTGAAGGGTTTGACTGCTTTTCCTTTAGGGATTTCGACCAAAGAAGCAAGTGTGGCCAATGCGTCCGCAAACCGATTTTTTGTCTCTGGGGAGGTAGTGGAATGAGACATCTTGGAATTGTTGCGCCAACTCTTGGAGATGGGCACTGTATCTTTGAAGGGTTGGATCTTGGATCCTCCACTTCTTCAATGTCTGATTGATGATCAATTGGGAATCCCCTAATACCTCGAGTTCAGTTACGTTGCTTTCTAGAGCTGCCTCGAGTCCCGCTATGCAAGCCTCGTATTCTGTGGTGTTGTTGGTGGCATCAAAGTCAAGACGTATTGCCAGTGGAGTGTAGATGTCGTTAGGGTCTACTAATAACATTCCAATGTCGAACCCTCTCATGTTGGCTGCGCCATCGAAAAATAATTGCCACTTATTTTCTTCTTCTATACTCATGATGTCCTCATCAGGGAATCGCGGGTCTTCCCCCTTCACTTCGTCGCAAGGAAATTTGGCCAGCGATGCTGCGAATACACTCCCCCTGACGGATTTCTGAGTGACGTAAGTGATATCATATCCCGCGAGCATGAAGTACCATTTGGCCAGTCTCGAAGACAAATTTGATTTGTCTAGGATATATTTCAATGGATCCATTTTTGCAATGAGACGGACCGGGAAGGCTTCCATATAGTGCTTCAGCGTTTGTGATACCCAAACAAGAGCAGCACAGGATTTGTCGAGCGGAGAGTAGTTGATTTCGCTGCCTTGGAATCTGCGGCTGATGAAATAGATGGCATTCTCTGTGTGGGAGGCTGGCTGTTCTTGAGCGAGCATAGCCCCTAATGCGTTGTCTGTAACCGTGAGGTATAGCCTCAAGGGCTTCTCCTTGTGCGGTGGAACCAGGATAGGTGGGGAAGTCAGGTAGCGCTTAACTTCCTCGAATGCTTCTTGACATTCTTCGGTCCACTCTTGAGGTGCATTTTTCTTAAGTAGCTTGAAGATAGGATCGCACATCGTAGTCAGTTGATTGATGAATCGACTGATATATTGAAGCATGCCCATGAATCCCTTTACTTCTTTTTGTGTTCTGGGTGGAGGCATGTCTGTAATGTCTTTTATCTTGGCGGGATCTGCTTCTATGCCACGCTCTGTGACCATGTACCCTAAGACTTTCCCTTTGACCACTCCGAATGAGCATTTGGCGGGGTTGAGCCTCATCTTGTGCTGTCTCAGTCGATTGAAGAATTTTCTGAGATCTCTGAAGTGTTGACCATCTGTCCCTTTTGAGTGAATAATCATGTCGTCCACATATACCTCTATTTCCTTGTGGATCATGTCATGGAATAGTGTCGTGACTGCTCTTTGGTAAGTAGCCCCAGCGTTCTTGAGACCAAACGACATGACCGTGTAGCAGAACGTTCCCCAAGGTGTGGTGAATGCTGTTTTGTGCTGATCTTCCTCTGTCATGAGGATTTTGTTATACCCTGCGAAACCGTCGACGAATGAGCGGACTTCATATGCAGCTGTGGCATCGACCAACATGTCTATGTTCGGTAGCGGGAAATCATCTTTAGGGGATGCCTTGTTCAAGTCTCTGAAATCAACACAGACTCGTATCTTCCCATTCGACTTGGCTACTTGTACCGTGTTTGCTAGCCATTCAGGATATTCAATCACTTTGATGAACCCTACATTCAAGAGCTTCATGATTTCCTCTTTCACTTGCATTGACCATTCCGGCTTGATTCTGCGTAGTTTCTGCTTGACTGGCTTGGCGTCGGGTAGCAGCGGTATCTTGTGCTCTACAACTGACTGATTCAACCCAGGCATATCTTTGTAGGACCAAGCGAAGACGTCGACATATTCTCTGAGGAGCTGCGTCAAGGTTTCTCTGTCTTCCCCCTTGAAGAAGCTGCCGATCTTTGTTTCTCTGGGGTCTTCCGTTGTCCCAAGATTAACCGTTTGCATTTCCTCGTCGTCAACGAGGCCATTCTTTCCACAACGACCTACTTGCTGTAAGTACCCAAATCTGGCTCATGCCTTCCGGTTAAGTTTCCCGGCAATTCCGGAAAGTTTTTCGGTAATTCCCCGGACTTTCCTAGAGTTCCGGAACAATTCCGGAACTGTTTCAAATCACCTTAGGGGATAAGAGATTGCTTGGAGCCAAAGAAACACGTTTTTATTTCATGAGGAATTCCCTTCTAGAAGACTGCCACCTTGCATGTTTCTAGAAGGATCCAGATGTGGCTACTTATGTCGTGCGACATAATAGGCCATGAAACCTTCTAGAAACCTGCCACCTTGCATGTTTCTAGAAGGAACTGCATGTGGCTACTTATGTCGTGCGACATAACCAGCCAGAGAGAGTTCTAGAACCATGCCACCTTGCATGTTTCTAGAAGGAATACGGTTATGGCTTATCATGTCGTGCGACATAACAAGCCCATGCAGGCAGCCTATAAATAGAGGCCTTCACCTCTCATTTTACACACACCTCTTCCACCCCTCAGTCCCCCTCTATAGGAATACGCCCAGGAAGCCTCCTCTCTCCTCACATACCCCCCAAATCACCCTAATCCTCCCAAAATCCATCCCACACACACTTCCCACACACACACTTCTCACATACATCAAGAACCCAAGGTTCTCACGGTTTCAAGGCTGGACATCAACTCCGGAGGAGGACGCTAGAAGGCTCCTATATCTAACTTGATATAGGAGTTGTGGATCTTCAAGGGTAACGAGTTTCTACCCTTTTCCACTCTCTATTTTCGTTCAAATGTGGAATCTCTATGCTAAATGCTTTAATAATGTGATATTCTGAATAAAGTTGCATGCTTTAGATTCATATTTCATAGATCCACATCTGATTTCATTACATTTCCTATAAAAGCCCCGGTTTGGCTTGGTTTTGCATGAACACTCAAGATGAGTGTGGATCCCTCATATCCACACCCTCTTGAAGTGTTCATTATTGATAAACATGCTCCCTGAGACTTGTTTGTGAAGTAACTTGACCATTTTGGTGCCTTGTTACCTCTGCAAATCTCAGCTGTAAAGCCTCTGCAAAATGGCTAGTTATGTCACGCGACATAGGCAGCCTATGTCACGCGACATAAGTAGCCGATTTTGAAGCTTTCCACGGTTTCAAGCTGTAATCTGATGTTAACCCCCATAATGCTAATACCTGATGTTTAGATAATATCTATGTACATAATATGTCATCTTTTCATTAAAATACCACTCTCATACATAAAGGTGCATCCTTTGCACCTAAATCCCATTTTTCATGCATTAAAATCATTCCTTTTCCATTTAAAATCCCTTTTCACATTAAAGATGCACTCTTTGCACAAAGATCATTTCTTTACATAAAAAGCACCCATTTGCAATCAAATGCATCATTTTCAAACCAAAAATGCCATCTTTTCACTAAAGTATCATTTTTACATGCATTCCCCCATGTCCCCATTAGCAACCTTGGAACGGACCGGTGTAAAAGTTCTCATCTTTGCATCGTTCCTTCCATTAAAGGTTCACGACTTCTTTAGAAAGGGATAACCTTGAACCCTATATCTCCAATTATCGCTTAAGAAAGAGTATGAAGCCTCTATACGAGCTCGACCGTCTTAAAGCGTAGGATTGATGGGCTAAGGATCCTCCTTTTCTAAATAACCTCATCTTTGACTATAAAAGAGACATTCTCTCGATCACGCAAGTCCCGAGGGTCCCGAGGTTAAAATGCGATGATCACAAGTCATAAGATGAGGACGGGATCATAATCCCAAATACATAAAATTCCAAGGAATCGGCGACAACCAACAAATGGTTTGTACGTCCGGAAGACAACTTGGGACATTCCCCCCCTTTTTTTTCTCAAACACATGCACATAAGAAAGCACGCAAGCAAGCACGATTAATGAAATCATGGGAGACTTGCTCCGGCAAGGCACCTTGGGTGAACGCCAAACGTTCTTCCCAAGGGGTAACTTAACCTCCGAACCCAAGTAAAAACCTTTTTTTCAAAGTTTTGAGGTAATCAAAATGGCGTGGCGACTCCGTTTTTCAAATAACTCGGATGTCTTCAAACTCGCGTGAATCCAACAAAACAAAATTTGGGCACACATTCACAGTTTGGCGACTCCGCTGGGGACTACCCAAAGGAGAAAAGCTTTTATTTTCAAAACAAAAAAAAATCGATACTCGGTATATAGGTGGAAACCACTTACCCTTCCTGTACACTCCCTGACGTGGGAGTTGGGATAACCGGTGGTTTAACAATCCACGTACCAGTATCCCTTTTCGAAAAAAAAAACAATTTTGAAAAAAAGCTTTTCCCTTTGAGCGGGTTAGACTCCCATCGCCGATTTCATTAATCGTGCTTGCTTTCTTTACCATGCATTGCATCATTTGCATCTTGGAACCTGTGCTTACTTTGAAACGGGAAACAACCCGAAAAATAGCAAAAGGAGTGGAACCTGGAAAATTGATCCATGCGGTCGTGCGGCTCAATCCTCCTTGGATTCGACCGGGCGACCTCGGTGGCAATTCCACCGGGAAAAATCATGATTAATCGCGATCCTAGCGGCTTGGGGCTACTCGGCTCCATGGCGGCGGGGCTCCCGAGAAAATTTACGTGCTTACGTGTTGCATTTTCCCCGTCCCGAAAATCATTCCTTTAAAACACATTTATGAAAATCTCTGTTTTAACTCAAAAAGGAACATTTTTAGGAGACCGCACACTACGCGCACCTGATATATCTGTACACTTTGCACGCACGTCCTTCAAACCCGAGGGTGGTTCCAGTGCGATCACGGACGGCCTTACGATGCTCCGGGCGCGCACGGAATCATCCCAACCTCCCCATGGCGGCCCGGTGTCGACCAATGCACGGTCCGTGTCACACGTTTCAAAAAACCGTGACTTTTGGTTGGTTTTTGGTCTAGTCCGTGTCATATAGCCCGGTTGCATACCCACGTAAAGGTCAAGCCTTAGCTCATAACGGAAGCCAAGATTTTCGCTCAAGCGAAATTTGAAAATTCCGACAAGGAAGAATCGGTGGGATCTTGACTCTGACATTGACTATTGACCTTGACCCGCACGGAATGCGTAAAAGTCAAGACCGATTCTTTGCCAAAAAATCAAAAGATCTTTCGCTCAAGCGAAGCTCTGCCGAAATTCCGACAAGGAAAAATTGGCAAGATCTTGACCGGCATTGACTTCGATTCTAACTCGCGCCCGTATGCAACGAAGTTCAATGTGACCTTTGTGTCATCCGGCTTTTTACCGCCCTACCCATGCCTATTATTCTCTCAGACATTACCGAAAGTCAGAAACCGTCATTCGCTCAAGCGAAACTCTGCCAAAGATCCGTCAAGGCAGAGAGACGAGACTTTCCCGGTATTGCCTTGACTATAATCCGCATCGCTAGTGCGTTGAAAGGTCCTATGACCCGCTAGACCCGATAGGAGCATTCTTTACTCTCGGTCGGTGGGATCCGCGTGCCCTATAGGACCCTCGCCCGGGGCTGTCCACCCTGGGAGGTCGAAATACAGGTGGAATACGAGGGGCTTATAGACGTAGTGACGGAACCCACTGATCCAGGATCTAGAGTAGTTGCGAAAAAAGAAGGGCAAACCCCCCTTTTCCAACCAAATAGAAATAAATAAAAGACATTGTTTTAAGTAAATTTGAACAATTAATGTAATCATAATTGCATTTTCCTATCTCTGATATCCCTAATCGAGACCTCTTCGGTCCGATTTCCGATTTTCTATTCCGACCTTTCACGGTCAAACCCTAATCGAGACCTCTTCGGTCCGATTTCTGATTTTCTATTCCGACCTTTCACAGTCAAACCCTAATCGAGACCTCCTCGGTCCGATTTCCGATTTTCCCATCTCAACCTTTCGCGGTCAAGTCCTTAATCGCGACCTCCTCGGTCCGATCTCCACTTCCAATCTTGACCTTCCAAGGTCTCATCTTTTCCGATCAATTAGGATTAGGAGAAAATGTGTTTTGAGTAAAAAAACTTAAGCGATAAGTGCATGTTACTTGAGCCTTTAGCCTAAACACTTACCTCCAAGTCTAAATCTTACCTACCTTACCTATCCCCGAGCCTAAACCTTGCCTGTCCCTTTCCCGGCGAGAAAGAAGTGGGCTAGAATACCGGGTCGGCGGCTTTTCGAAAACCTTAGGTTCGGGCAGGTTCATCGGCTCGGAGAGTCGAATGGCGGATTTGACGAGAAACGGTGAGGGTGCGGGGAATCGAGATGGTTAGGAAGGAAGAGTTAGTCCTAGCTTTGGAAAGCGCCCATAAGGTTCATCAAGAACAGCAAGCCATGCTCATTGACGCACTCCGTCGTCATGGAGTTCAGGTCACGGTTGAGTCGAACGGTTCTGCGGTGGTAGTCGAAGATGAGACTTTGGAAACGGTGATTTCGGTCCCTTCATCCTATGACCAAGACCCCACTGCCTATAACCAATACCTTCCTCCATCCACATACGATCCCTTGCCAAGGACCACTCCTCCTCGGTCCTTTCCAACATCCCGGCTCATCCGGGCTCCATCGCCCTCGGCTCCTCGGAAACGGATTGGGCTTCACCTCACCTGTTCCTCGGTTTCGGCAATACTGCGGTTTACGCTCGGCTTCGCATAATCAATTTGAGTTATGTGGCTATGTTAAAGCCCCTACACCCACCTGAGTGCGATCATGAGTTGCCAAAGGATGATTCAAGTCTCAGTTTGTCACCTACCGGGCTTAATGAATTCAGCCGTCGGTTTGCTCTTGTGTTTCCCTCCGCCGATAAAAGTCTGTTGCGATTTCCAATAACTCGAGAGTCCCCGATTGACCCCCATGTGGCAATATTGATGGAACAAGTGAAACAAATGCAAGAGAAGTTTGACTTCATGATGAGTATCAATACTCCCTTGACCCCGGACGTCGAACCAAGCAAGGAAATGACTCCACCAAACATGACCCAATGTCATGGCACTGAAACAAAGAACCGTACCCATGTCGGCACCAGGTTCCTCACAAAGGAAAGAGTGTCGTAGCCTCCTTGACCAAATCCAACAATGGAACCAAGCTGGACAATGGAACTCCGAGTCTTGAGAACAACAATGTCTCCCGAAAACTCCGCAATACGGATATGCCTTTAAGCAAGATTACGGAAGAGCTGATAAAAGAAAAGGCGATAAAGCCACTGGAGAATTGGAAGCCCGGGAACCCCGGTATTCGGTTGGATGAGTCCAAGCCTTTGTCTTTTCCATCAATACCACGGGCATAACAACGATGATTGCACCTATTTGAGGCATGAGATCCAGAAGTTGATAGAAAATGGGAAGCTCGAGAACCTCCATGGGCCAAAAGCAGAAAGCTATGGTAAGAGGTCGATTCGGGATGTACAAGGTCAGGAAACGTCGGTCGATGATTTTGGGATGCCCATGAGCAAAGTTTTCGATGATTTGGTGAAACGAGGCCTTCTCACACCTCTCGAGAATTATAAGCCAAGAAACCCTAGTAGAGTTGACAGGACCAAGTTCTGCGAGTACCACAAGCATTTTGGGCATGTGACAGACAAGTGTGTGGATCTGAAGAAAGAAATTCGGTGGGCTGATCTACGAAGGAAAGCTCAAGTTACGGCGAGTCCAACCCGCGAAGAGTAGCTAGACTAGGGTCTACCTATCCTTAAGTATAAAAATAAAAAAAAAAGAAAAAGAAAATAGTCTCTCAGTCAACTTTCGTAGGTTCTAGTACTTTTCTCTTTCAATCAAGTCCTCTACGGACATTGTATTTAATCTTCAATTTTCTATAAAAGAGTCTTCTTCTTTTCTTGCTAGACTTAAGACATTATTTGCATACCTACATTACATTTAATGAAATGGTTTTATTTTGTATGATCACTTGCATTGCTCATCAAATAATCTCTCGAAATAATTAACATTTTGATTAATCAGTGTAAGAAAGTCAACTAATGTCATCAAGCCATACACTTTCCTCACCCCGCAAAAGGCCTTCATCAAAGTCATACACTTTCCCAAACCATGTCCTCCCCATCACCTTGACCAAGTCAACGACGGCGGCATCATCAAGGGACAGCAAAAGGCCACTCAGCTTCAAAAGATTGACCCCGTGTCGGCAACAACCTAGGAGCTTGGCTTAGACCTCAAGGGTATCAAGAATGTTCAAGCAGGGGCTCGCCTTGGTCCTCATGTGCTTCAGAAAATAAAAAAAAAAATGTAGTGCAAAAAGAGTAATACCCAGCTAGGCTGAATATCCCAAAAAAAAGGGGCAGTCTAGGCAAAAAACAGGGTTGCACATATATAAAAAAAAAAGGGAAAAGGAAAAAATCTTAGTGCAAAAGAGTAATACCCAGCTAGACTGAAAATCCCAAAAGGCAGTCTAGGCAAAAAACAGGGTTGCACATAAAAATAAAAGAAAATGAGGCCAAGGACCCAGCGTCACCAATCAAAAGCTTGACGGACAGGCAAGACCAAAGCTCAGAAAATAAAAGTTGGCGATAACAATGGGACGGTCGAAGCAAAGACAGAAGCATTTAGGCACGTGCAAATCCTTTCTCCCCCAATGAAAGAGGAAGCAATCAGAAGCAGCCGTCCAAGAATGACTTGGTCAAGAAATCATCCCGAGGCCCACGCTTCATCATCTCATCCTAGCCTTTTCACTAAAAGGAACCACAAATCCCATTTCCCCAAACACAGTCCGGCTAAGGCCGAACTACGGCGACCTGAGCTCCTCACAATGAGGGGAACGTAGGCAACCAGCAATGGTCCGGTCATAAACACATCCAAATTCCCGAAAACCCGGTCTCATCAAATGACCTCTCCCATAGACACAGTCAGATTCCAGAAAACCCGGTCTCATCAATGACCTCCCTATACACAAACTTTTCTTTCACACCAGCCAACCTTGATCCACGACATTGGTTGACTTTCCCCTCATGACTAATAAGAATGTTTTTTCATATCGAGATTAGTGGTTGAATAACCCGAACATCAATAAAGGGTTTTAAGCAATCTTGTGATCATTGTAAATAAAACAAGTTTTCAGATGTCTTGACAAGTCTTCCTTTTCTACATCTTAGGAAAAATAGTGCTAAACAGCGATTTTACGTCGGCGAGGGCTTCTATACACTTTTACAAACCCTTCTACGCTTATACTCTCTCAAAAGAGTCAAACCCAAAGCGAGTTTTTGCGCCTACATTGAATAAGGCCGTCAAAATAACACAAAAATCGGGATCTATTCCCACTTTTCGAAAAAATATGCCCCTGCATGTATACATTTCTAAAATCTTTTCTTTCACATCTTCTTAAGGTTGACTGATTGACTAAAAAAAAAAAAAAAGAAGGATAGGTTTTCCCTCTTCTGCTACAATTCGCATTAGGGCTGCCTTGGAACTCTTCAAAGTTGGGTCTTTGCCAAGTCATTCCTTTAAACTGGGGCTTCTTTAGCCATGTTTGGGGTTCGCATCGAGTTCTTCACTAGGTCCCTAGATGGATTCAGTCTTGGTCAGATTAACCCCAAGATCACGTTCGCAGTACCAATCAGATTGGGATTTTTGCTAGGTCACCAGACTGGAGCTTCGCCAAGTCACTTCGCCTACTCAGTTCATTCAACCGGGGTTTTGCCAAATGAAAGGATCTTTCCTTGCTTTAGTAAGACATGGGGCTTTGCAGAAAGTTTTTTTTCCTCAGACCGGGGCTCCGATAAGTCACATCCATCCCTAGAAGAGAGGTTTGGTCACTTTAACATCTGCTTTGGTTATAAAAGCCTGTCAGCATCAGCTTCAAGCGCCAGAGTTTAAGAAAAGGAACATTCATCGAGACCCGAGGTTTAAACCCAGTTTCAGCTCAAGAGAGAATTCTAGTCCACGTTGACAAAATCTCAGCAACAACAGCAGTTCAGTCCGCACCCAAGGGATACGACCCCACCTGCTTGAAACCCGTCTTAAACAATTTTCAAACACATTCCATATGTACATCCAGACCCAGTCCCTACCATGTTTCCAAGAAAAAAAAATCACCCCTAAGCTCAAGTAACGTGCCAATTGCTAATGATAACATTTTCTCCCAAAAAAGCGCCTCCGTTATTCCCTTTATAATGAGATAACGCCAGGCGACAGTTTCCGGATTGTCAAAATCCAAACTTTAGATACCCATATCTCTGATTCGAAAGAGATTGAGAAGTATGCTCAAGTTTTCCAAACTTTAGCTACCCATATCTCTGATTCGAAAGAGATTGAGAAGTACACTCAAGTTTTTCCAAACTTTAGATACCCATATCTCTGATTCGAAAGAGATTGAGAAGTATGCTCAAGTTTTTCCAAACTTTAGATACCCATATCTCTGATTCGAAAGAGATTGAGAAGTACGCTCAAGTTTTTCCAAACTTTAGATACCCATATCTCTGATTCGAAAGAGATTGAGAAGTACGCTCAAGTTTTCCAAACTTCAGTTACCCCTATCTCCTCGATAGTGACGTAATGCCCTGTAGCCTATTTTACAAATTTACCCCTGTGGCATTTTATTTGCCTTTGACATTTTTAATTCACTTCTTTTACAAAAATTATCAGGATACGTCCTACTTTCTTTACAAAAATCATCGAGTCCTTCTTACTTCTTTAGTCTCCGTTATTTCCGTCATAAAGAAATAACGTCATTTAGTTTTAGTCTCCGTTATTTCTGTCATAAAGAAATAACGTCATCTAGTTTTAGTCTCTATTATTTCCGTCATAAAGAAATAACGTCATCTAGTTTTAGTCTCCGTTATTTCCGTCATAAAGAAATAACGTCATCTAGTTTTAGTCTCTGTTATTTCCGTCATAAAGAAATAACGTCATCTAGCTTTAGCTCCCTCTATCTCCGTCATAAAGAGATAGCGCCGTAAGCTTTAGTCTCCGTTATTTCCGTCATAAAGAAATAACGTCATCTAGCTTTAGCTCCCTCTATCTCCGTCATAAAGAGATAGCGCCGTAAGCTTTAGCTTCCGTTAGAATGAAATAATGTCAGGTGACAACCTCCATTAATTGTCAAAATCTCAAGGATCCTAGACATCGTTCTTAACCTATCTAGTGATGCTCGAACTATGACCCGGCTTGATTCCTCCGGGTTACGTAGGTAGCCTCCTGTAGGTTCAGCCAACTTGTCACATATGACGCCCCCTTTCCCCAGTGGATTCCGAACTACGATTATGGCTTGATTCCCCACTCGGGATACGTAGGTAGCCTTTTATAAAAGGTCCAGCCACTCGACCAACTTGGTCACCCAATCCGTCTCGGCATTCGCCAGATTAGATCCTTTTCTATCGACAACCCCACTCGCCCTGCAAGTGACGTTGCCGAGGGCTTGTAAGTACCCAAATCTGGCTCATGCCTTCCGGTTAAGTTTCGGCAATTCCGGCAAGTTTTAGGTAATTCCCGGACTTTCCTAGAGTTAGGAACAATTCCGGAACTGTTTCAAATCACCTAAGGGGATAAGAGACTCGCTTGGAGCCAAAGAAACACGTTTTTATTTCATGAGGAATTCCCTTCTAGAAGACTGCCACCTTGCATGTTTCTAGAAGGATCCAATGTGGCTACTTATGTCGTGCGACATAATAGGCCATGAAACCTTCTAGAAACTGCCACCTTGCATGTTTCTAGAAGGAGCTGCATGTGGCTACTTATGTCGTGCGACATAACCGACGAGAGAGAGTTCTAGAACCATGCCACCTTGCATGTTTCTAGAAGGAAAACGGTTATGGCTTATCATGTCGTGCGACATAACAAGCCCATGCAGGCAGCCTATAAATAGAGGCCTTCACCGCTCATTTTACACACACCTCTTCCACCCCTCAGTCCCCCTCTATAGGAATACGCCCAGGAAGCCTCCTCTCTCCTCACATACCCCCCAAATCACCCTAATCCTCCCAAAATCCATCCCACACACACTTCCCACACACACACTTCTCACATACATCAAGAACCCAAGGTTCTCACGGTTTCAAGGCTGGACATCAACTCCGGAGGAGGACGCTAGAAGGCTCCTATATCTAACTTGATATAGTAGTTGTGGATCTTCAAGGGTAACGAGTTTCTACCCTTTTCCACTCTCTATTTTCGTTCAAATGTGGAATCTCTATGCTAAATGCTTTAATAATGTGATATTCTGAATAAAGTTGCATGCTTTAGATTCATATTTCATAGATCCACATCTAATTTCATTACATTTCCTATAAAAGCCCCGGTTTGGCTTGGTTTTGCATGAACACTCAAGATGAGTGTGGATCCCTCATATCCACACCCTCTTGAAGTGTTCATTATTGATAAACATGCTCCCTGAGACTTGTTTGTGAAGTAACTTGACCATTTTGGTGCCTTGTTACCTCTGCAAATCTCAGCTGTAAAGCCTCTGCAAAATGGCTAGTTATGTCACGCGACATAGGCAGCCTATGTCACGCGACATAAGTAGCCAGTTTTCAGAAGCTTTCACAGTTTCAAGCTGTAATCTGATGTTAACCCCCATAATGCTAATACCTGATGTTTAGATAATATCTATGTACATAATATGTCATCTTTTCATTAAAATACCACTCTCATACATAAAGGTGCATCCTTTGCACCTAAATCCCATTTTTCATGCATTAAAATCATTCCTTTTCCATTTAAAATCCCTTTTCACATTAAAGATGCACTCTTTGCACAAAGATCATTTCTTTACATAAAAAGCACCCATTTGCAATCAAATGCATCATTTTCAAACCAAAAATGCCATCTTTTCACTAAAGTATCATTTTTACATGCATTCCCCCATGTCCCCATTAGCAACCTTGGAACGGACCGGTGTAAAAGTTCTCATCTTTGCATCGTTCCTTCCATTAAAGGTTCACGACTTCTTTAGAAAGGGATAACCTTGAACCCTATATCTCCAATTATCGCTTAAGAAAGAGTATGAAGCCTCTATACGAGCTCGACCGTCTTAAAGCGTAGGATTGATGGGCTAAGGATCCTCCTTTTCTAAATAACCTCATCTTTGACTATAAAAGAGACATTCTCTCGATCACGCAAGTCCCGAGGGTCCCGAGGTTAAAATGCGATGATCACAAGTCATAAGATGAGGACGGGATCATAATCCCAAATACATAAAATTCCAAGGAATCCCGAGCGACAACCAACAAATGGTTTGTACGTCCGGAAGACAACTTGGGACATTCCCCCCCTTTTTTTTCTCAAACACATGCACATAAGAAAGCACGCAAGCAAGCACGATTAATGAAATCATGGGAGACTTGCTCCGGCAAGGCACCTTGGGTGAACGCCAAACGTTCTTCCCAAGGGGTAACTTAACCTCCGAACCCAAGTAAAAACCTTTTTTTCAAAGTTTTGAGGTAATCAAAATGGCGTGGCGACTCCGTTTTTTCAAATAACTCGGATGTCTTCAAACTCGCGTGAATCCAACAAAACAAAATTTGGGCACACATTCACACTTGCTTAGCTAATTCTTTTAAGATTTGTTCATTTTCTTGATCTATCTCATCGTATGATTCATTATTAACGTGTTCGTTATATTGATTATTATTAGTTAATTCATCATTCACGATGTTAGCAATCTCAGGGTACTCGGAAAGATCAAAGTTTTCATTAAGGATGTAAGGGAATACATGTTCAGCCACTGCCTCGATTTCCTCTTGAGTGAGTTCATCGGAGGTGGAGCCTGCCTCTAATGTAAAAGCTACGGGGCCTATCTTCCTGCGGGGATGGGGAGTGCAACCAAGCTCTTTGATCATGAAGTCTTCATCAACAACTGGTCCTCCAGTGACGTGCCCGTTTAGAATTAGCACATCACATTTCTGTATCAGTCTTGTGTAGTCAGTAGTTGGAGCGTCCCCCTTGGATATTGCATGGATCTGGTTGTCTTCTAACCGGCACAGGTCTTGGAACTGTCGCAGCATGTCTTCTCCCAACACAAAGTCCCTTTCACTTGTCATTTCTGTCTTCGTGACCCACAAATCATTAGGGATTAGTGGGATGGATTCTGTTTCACTTGGAGAAGCATCACAGTCGCTGAAGATTTCAAAGCCCGGTTGGTGCTTTCCTTTATCGTGGTCCATGGTTCTGAAAAGATAAAGTAGGGAATACTTTCCCCTTCTCGAACAAAGTAGCCATTGAGTGTCTTTCGATATGGCTTGAGGTTGCCATTCTTGGGCTTTGGGTCGTCGCAGCCTTTGTAGGTGGTTCCTTCCCACGTGATTTGAGTGAAGCCCCACTCTTCTTCGTCATCTTCATCGTGGATGGAGATGATGTATCCTAGGCCATGCTTTGTGTGAGGCGGGGGGACCGGTGGCGATTCCGTTATCCCTTGTAAGTGCTTTCCAAGCCCCAATCCAGGAAAGTACCCTTTTGCTAGCATCATTCTCCAGACAGGAAGGCTTCTGGAAAACCAAAGTGCCTTGGAGTAGTCATTCTCGTTGCAAGTTTCTATGACATTCACAGTGCTTTCTTTCTCAATCTCAAAGCCACTGAACAGGAAATCAGAAGTGCTATGTTGTAATTCGAGGATAGGACTAGCAGTAACCATTTCTCCGTATATGGTGACTATCGTATTGTTGTGTCTGAACTTGATGCATTGCATTATGTCGTGTAGCCAAGGGCGACCAAGCAGCAAGTTGAAGGATGTCGGGATGTCGATGACTTGGAATTCGATGCTCATAGTGACTTGCCCCATTTCTACAGGTATCACGAATGATCCCAGAGCAGTTCTAGCAGTACAATCGTACCCCCTTACAGTATGCCCGGATGGCTTGAGGTCTTTGTGGGTGAGGCCTAAGGATGATAAGGCTTTCTTTGGGAGGACATTGATTGCAGAACCATTGTCGACCAAAATGCGTGGCATTCGGTACCCATTCACCTTAGCAGTTATGTAGAGGGCCTCATGATGATTGTTCCCATAGGACGAGAGGTCCAAGTCAGTGAAAGTGATGACGTTACCAAATTGCACTTGGCCAATCATTTGAGTGAGCTCTTCGGGTGTTGCTTCCGAGGAAATGGTCATTTGAGCCAATGCCTTTTTCAACATTTCACGGTGCTTGTGAGATGCTCCTATGAGATCCCAAACTGAGATGTTTGCTTGTGTCTTCTTTAACTGAGTTAAGAGAGGATCCCCCGGTTCGCTTGGCGATGAGGCTTTGGCTTGTTTTGGAGGATTTTCATCCCTTGGGTCTTTGTTGGTGATCACACGACCGGATCGTGTGAGTAGGTTGACTATTTTAGACCCTTTTCCCTTTTATTCTAGGATTTCCTCCCAAGACATCATATAACAGAAAGAAGATTTATTAAATTCAAGAGGGCTCTCGTCCACAATTGTGGCTAGACGAGTAGGGTCCTCGAAGCTACTTTCTATCTCTATCAGATTGACCTCATTGTTTGGCAAAGGATTAGTAACAACATTAGGTAATCCTATCTCTTTATCGTCAAACAAATCTTGGATGACATCTTTCAAGTGGAAGCAAGAGTTGGTGTCGTGACCGATGAAGTTGTGGTACTTGCAGAAGAGGTGATGAGCATGGTTGGCAGGAAGATCTTTCTTTGGAGGCCCACCTTCTCTTGGTTTGATTTTCCCGTTCTTGACAAGCACTTCGAAGAGTTCTTCTTGGGTGATTCCTTCAAGCTTGTCATAATGTCTATCCTTCTTCTTCTTTTGTGGTGGAGGTACTACAGAGTATTTACCATTTCCGGGATGATTGAAGACAATAGCATTGACGGATGCATCCTTGGGATTGGAAGAGGAAGAAGAGCTCTTGTTGTAACGGAATCCACTTTCTTTCTTGACTTCCCTTTTCTGTTTGATGAGGTCATCTAACCGTATGCCCGACTTGTGAAGTTCGGCGAAGCTAGGAAAATAGTTGCCGGCTAGCTTGTCTTGATATTCCTCTCTAAGGCATTGTATGAGAATGTGAATTTGCTCGTCTAGGCTGGGCCTATCAACAATTTCGGTTAGTTTGGTTCTCCACCTTTTGAAAAAATCTGTGAAGGATTCGTTCGGAAGCTGCTTGGTTTGCTCAAGATCCCTTCTAGTGGTGCGATAAGTGGAGTTGTCCTCGTATTGCTTTTGGAAAGTACAACTAGCGAGTGGCTAGTCAAGTCTTGTAGAGAGTGGAAGGGTCATATACCAATCTCTAGCGGCACCATCGAGAGTTTGTGGAAAGCATTGGGCCAACAGGTTGTCATTGACACCCATAGGCAGCATGGCCCAAGAGTAAGTCTCCAAATGTGATTTGGGACAGGTGGTGCCATTGAACTTTGCAATGTCGGGTGTCTTGTACTTTCTAGGAAGCTTTGACATGGACTGACGAAGGGTGTCGTAATCAATAGAGAGCGAGGCTCCCTTACTCACATCGAGGGATGCAAGTTTCTTTTCTAGCATGGCCATGGTAAGGGGTTCATTCTTGCTTTCCCCCTTGCTTTCTTTCTTGGATGTGTAGCTTTCATTGTCAGATGAGGAAGATGACGAGCTAGACTCGTACCTCTTTTTCTTGCCTTTGCTTTTGAAGCGACCCTTGGCCCTTTTGGTGTATGACTCCTCTTCTCCGGAGGAAGAATCATTTTTCTTCTTCTTTTCTTTGTTGGCTAGTGCAGCCCTAAGCTCTTGAATTTCTTCCACGAGAGTGTGGATTTGGGAAGCTTGCACTTCTAGGCGATCATTGGCTTCTTCCAGAAGTTTGTGGTTGTTTTCGGACGAGTTTCGTTACCGGAATGTTGTCGATGTCGGACATTGTGTTGGGAGTCTTGGAGTTGAGTAGCTTCGGAAAACTGACAGAAGAGATGCAGATATCAGGATCTAGCCCCAACGAGTCGGAATCAGGCTCAAAAATGGCTCAGGCTCAAATTCAGCAAACAGAAGCATTATCCCGCGCGAGATATGTTGTCCCGCGCGAGATAACCACACGGAAAGTCGATTTTTATTTAGACCTAATTTTTGGTCGGAACGGAAAGTCCGTTTTGAGGGGTTTCTAAGGCCTTTATCAGAACCTAACGACTAAGCAATCAATCCGATTTTTGTAAAACAAAGCCATGTAAGATCGTTTTTTCGAAGGATTATACATATATGTATTTTTTTTCAAAGGGACATCCGAAAGGGTCATTCCGAAGGGACTTTTTCCGAAGGGACTTTTTCGAAGGGACTTTTCCGAAGGGACTTTTCTGAATCCTTCTTTATTGTCAATTTTGCATGGCTTTGTTTTGGTCAAAAACAAGAAAAGATCACCGAGTCAAAACCGACCGGTCACGGAGTGATCCTAAAAGGACAATCTACATGAGTATGTGGCGATGCAGGGCTGGAAGGCTAGGCTCCCCGCGATATGACAATCTAGGTGGATTGAATACGCGGAGTGGGATTGTCCAACTTCGGAGAGACCGGCGACTAGGTGGTTACCGTCATCCGTCCTTAGTGTGGGTCCCGGGTTTATAGAGGGTATGCAGTGCAAATGACAGTTATAATATGAGTGCGCGTGTGTGATAGTCAATCTAGGTGATAGAGTAAAATAGAGAGTTTTTTTTTTTGAAAAATCAAAAGGAAAACAGATAGTGGCCGCACCAAGTGGTTGCCTACGTTTCTCACAAATTAGGAAGACTCAGGCCATCGTAGTTCCACATAAAGAGAGAGAAAGAGAGATAAATAATTCAGTTTACAACTCCCGAATCCCCAATGGACCGGACTTTAATTAAATAAAACCCAATCGCACGCAGTTTATAAATAATAATCAATTATTTAAAGGAAACGAAGGTTCGAGTTCTACACCTTAAGGGAGGCCTTAAGATGCAGAAACTCTGCAGATAATGAATGCTGGGATCCCCCTTGCATGTTCGGCTCTCGTCTTGGACTATGAGACAAACGGGAGAAACCAGAAAACAATCAGATTGCCGAACCAATATCTCGCGCGAGATATGATACCTCGCCGCGAGACATGCCTCATCTGAGAGCAAAAAATTCGAATTTACAAATTTTTTTGAAAACCTCTCTTTTAATTTTGACGCAAGTTTAAGCCTCTTAATTTTAAATCCCCAGCAGAGTCGCCACTGTAGCGTTGTGAGGAAAAAGAGAATTTTATATCCTTTTCGTTTTGAGTCGCCACCTATATTATTCGATTGGAGAAAATAGGAAAACCATTTTGAAAGAGATTTGGGTTCGGGGCTTAGGTTATGAAATGGGTAGGTCAAGGAGCATCCATTTCACCCAATCCGGAGTTCGGTCTTGCTAAAGAAAAGAGAGGTTTTCAAAAGAAGAGAAAAATGATTTTAAATATTATAAACAAAGGTCCATTTAACGAGGTTAAACGGAATGTAGGATCGATTGCTTCGAGACCGTCTCCATGATTTGGAGAGGCTCTAGGCCGATCCTAGATTCTATTGACTTATACCACTCTAACAATCAATTAGAAAGGGATTTAGGGGTTACCTTGCGTGAGGTGATTTGGGCAGAGTTTCGACTCAAGTTTAGAATCGACTCTTGACACGGACAGAGCTTCGCCTCGGTCCTTGACTTGGAGCTTGATGTTTGTTTATCAACAAGGTTGACAAACAAACTATGAGGTGAGTTTTAGGGTGATTTTGTAGGGTTCTTTCAGGGAAAGAAGCCAACAAAATGTGTGTGTGTTGTGAAAATTCGCGGTCGATTCCGGGGGGGTTTTCAACCTTGGAAGTCACCAAGTATTTATAGGGAATGGATAGGAAGAAGTGGAGAGGTAAAACCCTATCAGATGGTTCTAGACCCCAAATCTTATTGGTTGGCCGGAGAGATAAAGTTTTATCCCGAAAAGAGGTTGAAATCGACGAGGGAACTGTCGTCTGCAATCTGCAGAGGGGGGATATCTCGCGCGAGACACGCCATCTCGCGGCGAGATATTGCTCTTGTGGACAGTTTTGTCCTTTCTTCGTTATCTCATATGCAGTTTAGTCCCAAACTAACGGTGGTTAGTCAAAACTTAACGAAACATGACGAAATGGTGGATTTCTACTTCTTGACTCAAAGCGAGACTTAGAGTGGTATAAGTATGTTCCGATGTGTTCAGAATGGGGTGTCTACAACAGGTTGTTGGCCGAATTCAAGATCACGCATCATAAGTCATCCCCTTATAGGCCACAAACCAATGGCATCGTGGAAGCGGCAAACAAACCCTCGAAAGAATCATCAGAAAAATGACGATACAAGGACGAGATTCGCTAGAAAATCTACATTTGGCACTTTGGGGCTATCGAACGTCAGTTAGGACTAGGACTGCCACAGGAGAAACCCCATTCGCTCTAACTTATGGGATGGAAGCAGTATTGCCCATAGAATTAGAGATCCCGTCACTTCGAGTGCTGTTGGAAAATGAAGTCAACGAAGTGGAATGGCTCCGAAGCTGTCACGACGAATTGGCCCTACTAGATGAACGCCGACTAAAGGCCATGGAGCACATTCGAGCCTATCAGGGTCAGATGGCTAGAGCCTTCGACAAGAAGGTCAAATCTTGAAACATCAAAGAAGGTGAATTGGTGCTCAAGGAAAATCCGACCATCCGAATCAACCCGCTTGGGAAATGGGAACCAATATGGATTGCCCCGTTCATGGTTCAGAAAATCTTCTCAGTAGGTGTAATGAAGCTAACTGACCTGGACGGGAACCCTTTCATGAACCCAGTCAATGGAAGCAGACTCCGCCGATATTTTTCCTAAAAGAATATCGAGTCTTCTTCTCCCCCATCTACACTCTAAAAAAATTAAAAAAAATATAAAGGTTTTGAAGAACATACCCAACTAGATTGAAAACCATAAAAGGACAGTCTAGGTAAAATCAGGGTTGCACTATTCTCCCCCTTTTATGTCTCCCCTTCTCTCACAAAAGAATCGAACTACGGAGACATGAGCCCCTCAGTTCAATTGTGAGAGGGGAAGGTAGGAAGCCTTCATTGGTTCGGTCTAAAAAATAAACAAAACTCCAAGAGTTGATGCCATCAAGGCTCAGACAAGAAGCAAGCAAGAAACTTTGCATCTTGATAAAACTTTAAAAGTAAATCACCAATCATTACAGTTAAAACACTTCTTGATGAGTTCAAGCACTGTCTACTCTCGACTCACAACATGCTAAGGTAACATAAAACATCTAGTAATTAATGTGTCTGCAATGACAATGAATGGATACTCATAGTTTAGAAAGGTCATTCCATGCTGCTCGCGCTTCTCCCTTCTCCATTCTTTCCTTTCTTCCCTCGCCCCCGTTGAGTCTTTTTATGTTCCACAGGAACTATCTCTATCTCCCTCCATCCTAGGCCAGGAGTCCTCCCTGTCATGTTAAGGAATCTGGTCGCTCTCAGAACATCGTTCGCCCATGTCTCGGCTCGGATCTCCTCCCTACGAGTCTATAAAAGGGGACCTCTCTTTGCCAGTCTGTCAGCTCTAGTCTCATAGTCAAACAAAACATCCTCTGTGAAATCTTGAGGGTTAGCCCAAGCTTCTGCACTCCGAAGGCTGTAACTAGAATGGCAAACCTGCCTTAGAATGGCCTCGCGCCTGCTCCCCAGAACCATTTGAGTCTGTCTCAGATGCTGCTCGTACCAATCAAAGTACTTAGTAGTCAGAAAAATACTCTCCCGGCGTCTAAGAAGTACCCCAGGAGGAAGAGCAGAATACTTCCATATCCTCAGTAATAGAAGGAAAACATTTGGGTTTGTCAAAGAGAAATAAGCTAATTCCATAGTAGCGATGTCATTCCAACCCAGCAAAGGCTCCTGCCTCATCCTAAACTGTCGAAAAAATGAGCGACGGGATGTAGAAAGAGGTCCGAGATAGCCTCGGAACCCTGACAACATAGGAAACTTCCTGAAAGGCCCTCCTGGTCTCAATCTTCCAATGAGGAACCCATCAGCGGATATGGTGCGTGCCAAGCCTGGCCATCCACCTCTCCCACTCAGATTGGTCGGTCTCCAAAACCAGAGGATGCTGAGTAAACGTCCACGGACTGAAAGATACCGGAAGCACAGTCATAGCTTGAAGCCTCTCTCGCAACCACAAGGTGAGCAAAGCGGGACTTCCCCCACGTACGAAATAGTTCCCCATTGCCAAGCGGTCTATACCATGGAAAGTTTCCGCCAAACTAAGGGAACGATGTCCTCACCCGCTCGGCAATGGCCTACCACATCAAGCAAAGCACTGTCACATGTCCCGAGGGAGCTAACCATGAAAAGAGTGGCTATCACGCACAGAGCAAACATGTTCCACGAGACATCACTCCCGTCGTCACCCATGAATCTTCCAGGAATTTCAGAAATATCAATGTGCTCGGAATCAAGTATCATACCTTGTGCTTCCTCCAATGAAACTCGAAGAAAGAATGCGAGCTTCATGCTCACGGTCGCACCCCCGACCAAAGGAAGAGAGATGACTTTCACAACAATGCTAGATCCTGGGTCAGTGGAGACCGTCTGTGCGGCTATAAGCCCATCGTTTTGCACCTGTATTTCGACATCCCGGGGTGGACAGCCCCGGGCGAGGGTCCTATAGGGCAAGCGGTTTCCACCGGCCTAAAAGAAAAATCGAACCAAAGGACCGAGCCTGTCATGTTCGTTTTAATGCGTTAGCCATGTGAATAGTGAACCGAGCCAGTCACTGAGTCAAGATCGGGTCAAGAGTTCGGCATGACCTCTCTTTACCTTGCTTGCGCAAGGGATCTGTGACGTTAGGCGTTGGCTGGGTCATATTGTCATGGCTGACGTATTAAAGGCTTGATGACATGGTGTCATGTGAGCATGGATGTATATCCGGGACGGAACATCGTGCAGGTGTAGCCGGAAATCAAGATCAGGTCAAGATTTTAGCATGACCTTTCATCGCTTTGCTTGCGCAAGGGATCTTGAGTTTCGAGCTTCGACTCAGAAAATGGCCGGCATGGGATATGTATCCAGGCTGTATGACACGGACTGGGTAAAAACCAAACGAGTCTGAACAGAGTGTGACTCAAGACTCAAACGTGTAGGGTTGACGCTTGGCTAGGATGGGATGTTTGGAATGATCCCGTGCGCATCTAAGAGGCCTAGGAAGACCAAACGGACTGCAACTGAGACCACTCCGGGTTAAGGGTTGTAGTGTGCAGTGTATCCGAGGCAGCAGTGCGCGTAGCATGCGGTGTAATCGAGGGAGCAGTGCGAGTAGCGTGCGGTGTAACCGAGGCAGCAGTGCGAGTAGTGTGCGGTCTCTAAAATTCTTTTTCTGAGTAAAATAGAAGTTTTTTGAAGAATTTTAAATGTATGTGCACAGATGTATATTGATGCATTTTTTTTTGTATTTTTATTTTTTTTTGTAAATAAAAAGTAAAGCACATGCACACACACACAACAGTTAAAGAAGGGGGGGTGGTAAAATGAAAGTTTGACCCTCATCATTGTTTTAAAAATCTTTTGTTTTGTTTAAAAGTTTTTTTTTAAAAACAAAATATCCCCAGCCGAGTCGCCAACTGAGATTACCCGGATCCGGCTTGCGCGCGGGGCCCCGACATCTCGCATTATGCTCGCGTTTGGAAAGTCACCCGGGTCCGAGAGGCAGCGCGATCGCGCCCCGGCATCAGGCTATTCCGTTTGCGTTTGGAGGTGTCTCGCTGTGTGTTTGCTTTGTAGAGTCGCCACGCCGTTTTTCTTAAGCCCAAAACATTGAAAAAGGACATCAGTTTAAAAATAAACTGTTTTTGTGTGATGAGATTTTAGGTTCGGAGGTCAGATGACTCCTCAGGAAGAGAATATTAGAATAATAGAGCTCACCCAAGTCGCCTCATAAAAACGAGTCTTTCGGTACCCCTTATATTCTTTAACTGTTGTGTGTGTGTGTGTATGTGCTTTTAAAAATGCATGCTGTATCGGATGTCTACATTGTACACTACTTTATTGAAATGTATTGAAATAGTGTAGGAAGGAAGCCTTACCAATGTTGGTTCGTATCTGTCTTCCGCTGGGGAATAGTGTTTGAGGATGGAATAGTGTTCCAGGATGGATCGGGATTGCTTCGGGATGTGCCGGTTGTCTGCGGACAGAGCTTCGGCGTGCCTCGGGATTGTCAAGTGTGCACTCAGGCAGAGTTTCGGCGTGTGTTGGGATCGTAGGGATCTTTGACTGGATTCGGGCAGAGGTTCGGCGTGCGTTGGAATCGTACGTTGGATTCAGGCAGAGGTTCGGCGTGCGTTGGAATCGTCGGTTGGATTCGGGCAGAGGTTCGGTGTGGGCCGGAATCGCCGGTTTGAATCGAAAAGAGCCGGGACACCTCGGGAAAGACCGGGCATGGCCTCGGAGTACCACGAGGGGCCTCAGAGTACCTCAAGAGTGCCTCGAGGCAGCGCGGAAGCGTCACGGGAGCACTCGGAGAGGCTTCGGAGCACCACAAGGGAGCTCGGAAGGCCTTGGAAGGATCCGAAAGGGGTCGGGATTGCCCCGAAGGGTCTTAGAGGGGTGCCTGAAGGCTGGGGGGAGAGGAGAGAAGAGGGAGATATGTGAAATGAGGGAGGGGGAGCCCTCTATTTATAGTGCCCAGATTTGTGCAAGAAGGTCCGTACGGACCTTCCAAGTAATCCAAGATTTTGATTTTCCTCAATTTGAGGGAATAAGTGGACTTTAAGAAGATTCAGCAATGATGGTGTCTGGTAGCAAGAAGGTCCGTACGAACCTCCTTGCATGCATAAAGGTCCGTACGGACCTCCCATGGAGCTGAGTAATGATGGCTTCCGGGATTTGAGGGAATAAGTTGGACTTTAAGAGGATTCAGTAATCATGGCAACAAAGAGGTCCGTACGGACCAGTTATGCATTTTTACATAATTCCTTAAAGGTCCTTTTGTCCCTTTTTGTTCCAGAAAGGTCCCTCCCTTGGTTTGGTTGGTGGTTTTGTGGTTTTTGAGGGTTACGGGTATTCGAGACTGCATTTGTGTGAGTCTGCGGTGTTTCCCGGGTGCTTGGAAGAGGGTGATCCAGATTGGGGTACTTACAGTAACCTCGTTGGAAGAGAAGCTATACACGTGCCTCCTCTTATCCCAGAATCTCGCGACCGCTCACAACAACTCCCAATCAGGAGCCAACTCTTTAAGAGACCACACTGACTTGATTTCGAATTGTACCTCAAAGGCCTGTTCATTGTGCTTCAAATGATCTCTCATCCACACCTTGAGCCTCTCAAGGAAATGCATTTGCTTCTCCTTTGGAAGCTTTGGAAAATTTCTCGAGACAAACGTCGAATTCATGCCTCCAATGGAGCCTTTTTTCTCTTTAAAATGCAGAAGAACTGTGTTGCTGTTTTTTGAAATGGAGTAGATGAACAAACGCCAGATCTACTGCAAGATTTATTTTCCCTCTGCAAAGCATGTCAGATTCGTACAGACCTCTTTGCATGCCAGATGGATCCATAAGGATCACCTTGTCAAAAAAAATAAAAATCGGCAGCAACACAACAGTTGCTGCCCGCTGCAGGATTTTTCACCGAATTGCTCAGAAAACCTGCCAAAGTTGTTCCAGCACACAAATACAATTTCAAGCTCATGCGACATGCACGAAACATAAAAAATAAGAAATAGAAATAACTCCTAAGTTATTGCCAATGAAATACAAATAAAGGAGTTCATTACATGTGAGTACGTTGTGCATATAAATGCATATATTTTGTTGCTCTCCTCACTAATGTACACAGAAAAGAAAAAAAGAGTCCTACTCTGAGTCATCGGCAGCACCACCTGGTGAAGACTTCCGCATCTCGGCGCCTCCGCTAGCCACCTCCACATCATCGGTAAACTCGGTTCCTTCCTCGACTTGATACTCTTTGAAGTCCGCAGAAGTAAGACCTAAGAAGGAAAAAGAAGACGAGCCCTCTTCCTGTGCACTAGACTGAGGAAAGAAATGCGGAAACGGTCGCGCCCCTGGGCCCTCCTCAAAGAAACTCCCGTTATGACTATGCCGTCCTTGAGTCGGTATATCAGGCTGGGAAGCAGGCTGTGGATCCGTGTCCGCACCTGGGAGAAGAGTATCCACCGACCTCCTCGAAGGTATCGGCTCATGAACCACTGCACCTCTCGACGGTCCGCAAGACATCACCCTCATAAGCTTCTTTGCAAAAGACTTCATCCCCAAATACCACGTAGGTGATCGAGTCCACGTTCCACCCCGAGACCTGCATAAAAGAGAAGCAATGCTCACAAAAGATAAAACAGAAACAAGATTAGGATGTCTAAAGAAGGAGTAACAACTCACTGAAGCATCTAGATCAACTCGGTAGGTAGGAGGAACCTGCTTCGGGATGGGCATAAGTACCCACCTCCTGGAAGAATCCTCGCAAACATAGGAGAAATCCGCCCCCAGCACAGGGGCATCTCGAGGGCGCAACGAGCTATCCCTCCTCTCCTTGGCCAGCACCTGTGGTGTCCTCAACTTCCTCCTCACAAAGGTACCTCCTCTTGCAGGTAAACACAACAAAAGTATGTCAATAAACTTTAAATGCAAGACATAGCAGTAATAAACGCTACATAAAAGAAGAATGACACATATCACTCACATTTTCTCACAAAATCCGTCCCAACACGGCACCCCCATGTTAAAAAAGTTCTGTCCCAACACAGCATGTTTCCTTTCTAAAAATTCCCACCCCAACTCTAACAATTTTCTACGCACTTTGGCAACTACAAACAAAGTTTCATACATGATTCACAAAATACACCATCAAATCTCCTAAGGTATAGAGGCCTTCAAACAGTCTCACTTATGTATAGATGCCTTCAAACAGTCTCACTTAGGTATAGACACCTTCAAACAGTCTCACTTAGGTATAAACGCCTTCAAATAGTATCACTTAGGTATAGATGCCTTCAAACTTAGGTATAGATACCTTCAAACAGTCTCACTTAGGTATAGACACCTTCAAATAGTCTCCCTTAGGTATAGACGCCTTCAAACAGTCTCACTCAGGACGAATACCTTCAAATCATTCCCCAGCGGTCGAGGCCCCTTCAAATTGCCCTCACACTCGAACTACGATTGGCTTAATTTCCACTCGGGAAATGTAGGAATCCTATTAAAGGGTCCAACCATTCGACCGACATGGTCATTTCTCTCTCCCTCCCGACAAGCGATCCAAATTGGGATTCTTATTTTTATCGATGACCCCACTTCCTTCATAAGTGACGTCGCCGAGGGGCTTCTGTAAGTACCCCAATCCGGACCGCTCTCCATCCGAGCATACGGAAAACAATAAGGGTACACTTCCCCGCGAACCCGAACTCCCGTGGCTTCCGAGGACCAAACGAACCAAGCAAAACTAAGGAAGGACCTTTCAGGCATTTAAAAAATTGAAAGACTTCTGCATGAATGGCACAAAAGTAAAAAAGCTGACAGATTAATGTCTAGTCCGTGCGGACATCTTTGCTGCATGGTAGGTCCGCACGGACCACCTTGTCAACACGCCACATCACACAAAAGTCAAGATGTTTGATTGATTAAAGTCAGAACCGTGCGGACCAAATGACTGATTAAAGGTCAATCCATGCGGACCGCTTTGTCCAGGCCTAGAACCTATAAATACTGGCCTCCAGCCGTTTCATTTTCATCAACAAACATCACAAATATCATCCCCCTTTCATTCCCTCTCATTCCGAGCCAATTCGAGCCATTCTGGTCCATCCCGAGCCATCCCGGTCCATCCCGATCAACTCCCAATGCAAAATAACTCCCACTCATCCGCAATCAATCCCCATTGATCCACACTCACTCACAAACACCAACAAACACCCAACAACGACTCTACAGCAGTTAAAATCCGCGAGTTTAGCAAGTGTGGAACGAGAGTTAATTAGGGGAGGTTCTGCCCAAGGAGAGAAGAATTTCTTTCCTCTTTAAACCACCACAAATCAACCACATTCCCCCAAGGAAGATAGAAAGAAACTAACATTGGTGAGATCTCCTTCCGAACCCCAAATAACTGCTTTAATTTCCGAGTCATTAAATATTACTATTTAAATGCATCGTTTATAATGTAGTCTTTACTTACTACATATAGACCCAAACCACCTAAATGATCCTAAAAGATCTTCCATGCACTATGTGCACAAGAATGGAGGTCTGACGGGGATAGTGGTTTGTTCATGTTCCGTGTATTGTCCTTTTATTCAAATATATTTTATTTTTTAAAACACACACACACACAATTTTCAAAGAAGGGTTTAGAAAGACTCATGTATATGAGGCATTTCGGGTGAGCACAAAAATCTCTTCCCGAGGCGTAACCTGACCTCCAAACTCCAAAATCTCATCACATAACAAAAAAGCCTTTTTTTTAATATTTTGGGGTTAATCAAAATGGCGTGGTGTAAGTACCCAAATCCGGATCGTCCAAATCCGTCAGAAAGTTAACCGAAATCCGTTAACTGGCCCGCTCCAGGTTAACCGGAACTCGTTAAACTCCCCGTTGCCGTGCCAACGAGACGTCCCGGGACTGCCCCGTGCATCCCGACGTCGAACCGTACTTAGCACGTGACATCTCACGTAAAGTATGGCTTTCCCTAAAACGCATTTTCCGGCACTTTTCGGGCGTTTCGGACATTTCCGGACTGTTATTTTAAAAACGGACAAAACGGGACCGGGGAACAATCTTCCACCTCATCTGGTGACTCAGAGGGCACGTGGCAGCCATGCCACCTCCCTCTAGTCACCCTTCAATCAATTTCAAAGGGAAAAGACCAAAATGCCCCTAGTTTGCAAGCCAAGTCCGGTCGGACTCACTGTGCACATTTTCTGAAATTGCCAGCAAGTCCTTCAAATTCCCAAAATACCACAAAACCCCCTGGATTCAGGCCAAGTCCGTCCGGACTCCTACTGCAAATTTCACCTATAAATAGAAATGGCTGTCAAAGCCAAATGGAGAGGATTTTTACACCAAAATTTCACCACCCCCACGGTCCAAACTGGTTTTCACCCCTCTCGAGCTCCCGTTCTGTCTCGATTCGCGTGAAACCTTCGTATTTCGATCAAATACGCACCCTACAACTTCGAAACAACCTTTCGGATCACTTTCCGTGTCCCGTACACACCTCCCGAGCCAAAGGAGTCGACCCTAGCCATAGGTATAACTCCCTCTCTCTAAATCTCCCGTTCCGTCTCGGTTTACGCGCCAGTCGCTATAACCGTTTCGAACGTCGTTATCAAAATGTAGACGCCTCCGTCTAACGGGGTCCGATACGTTTTAGGCCCTCGATCCTCTTTTCTTTCCGTAAGAGAAGTAATCACGGGTTAAAACGGCGTTCCGACCCCGTTCCGTTTACTTTTATGTCATTTACCATTCCGGATCGATCGATCCGTTGATCGTCATTTACAATTCCGAGCCGTTTGGCCTCGTTGATCGTCATTTACAATTCCGAGCCGTTTTGCCTCGTTGATCGTCATTTACAATTCCGAGCCGTTTGGCCTCGTCGATCGTCATTTACGAATCCGGATCGTTTGATTCCGTTGACACCGCTTTAAATACTGTCATTTACAAGTCCGATCCGTTTGGATTGTGATAGTATTTACTTTTCAAAGTCCGAGTCGCAACCCGATTCGTTGATCGCATGTCATTTAATACGCATTTTCCCGTAAAAATCGTTAACAATGTAATGCCCGGTTCAAAAACCGGAGTTCGTCCGTCGAACTCTCTTTCAAAACGCGCGAAATGACGTTCGGCCTCCGAACGCTCATCTTCAAACTCCAAGCCGCCATTTGACACTTAAAATCATCTAATACGCATTTTTCCCGTAAAAATCGTTAACAATGACATTCCCGGTTCAAAAAACCGGAGTTCGACCTTCGAACTCCTTTTCAAACTCCAAACCGACGTTTGCCACGCAAACGCTCATTTCAAACTCAAACCGACGTTTGTCATTCAAACGCTCGTCTTTTCAAAAATCACCTAATCAATGTTTGTCATTCAATCCAAGATTAAGCTTGTCATCCAAGCCCCCATTTCAAAAGACACACATACACACACACGCGATTTCGAGAAAGGTAGAAAGACTCGTCATGCGAGGCGTTTCGGGCGATCTCGTCATACTCTACCCGAAACGTAACCTGACCTCCGAACCTAACAATCTACGGTACTAAAAGCTTTTACTCGTTTTCTTTGCCAATAAAAATGATCCCCGTTTTCAAAAGCCTTTTCCTAAGTTTTTGCTACCAATAAAAACGACACCTTTTCACAAAAGCCGTTTCTCAACGTTTGGGCTCAAAATACAAAAACCGCGTGGCGACTCCTCATTTTGTTCCTTCCCATGAAGCGAGGTCTCAGACACCAACCCCTCCGCGAAAGACAACCGCCTTTTCCGCGCCCCCCGCGCGCGAAAAGATCGGGTAATTTCAGTTGGCGACTCCGCTGGGAAAAGATACTTTTTTCAAAGCGCCATTGTTTTCTAAAAGCCTTCCGTGGAGTCAAAATTTCGTTTACCCTTCCTCGTTTTCGTGTGTGTGAGTTCCTTTAAACCTCGAACGGTTATTTTCAAAGGCATTACATTGTCAACTTTTCAAAATCATACCATGTTTGTACATCCCCATTCATGTTTGATTTTCATGCTGTCTTTTGAGTTTGTGCATCATAAATTCTTTAAGACACATTACGAAAAATCTCTGTTTTTCCCGGAAAAAGAATTTTAGTGACCGCACACTACGCGCACTTCTTGCCTCGGAACACCGCACTTCACGTGCACTTGCCGCCTCGGTACACCGCACACTACAACCCCTAACCCGGGATGGCCTTATCGGTTGCACTCCGATTGGCACCGCGAGATGCCTTTCGGGGCGCACGGGGTCGTCCCAAACATCCCATCCTAGCCCGTGTAAGCCATGCACTCTTTGTGTCACACTTTGTCCAAGACCCCGGTTGGTTTTTGGCTTAGCTCGTGTCATAAAGCCTAAGTGTATGTTTTTCACGCCGGGCCCCGCTCCGAGTCGGGCTCGAGTTTGAGACCAAAGGTCGTTCCCGACCCGAAGTCTTGAGCTTTTCAGCCTTGACTTTGACGCGGAGCTCTGCCGAAAAATATACCCGAAGGTTCAATGTGACGCCGTGTCACCAAACCTCGCCGTATGTACCGTGCCAGCCACAACTTAGCCAACGCTAAAAAGCTAAGGTCTCTCGCACAAGCGAGTCAGGAGAGGTCATGCCCAAATTTTGGCACGATCCCCGCCTTAACTTAAGGACGTTGACTTCGACCGTGGCCCGTACGTCACACACGTTGAAAGTTTGCGTGATCAGCTAGCCTTAAGTTCACTTTTTCCTTTTTCGGTGGAACTCGCTTGCCTTATCAGACCTCGCTCGGGATAGTCCGTCCTGAGAAAGATGATCTACAATGGAAACAAGGGGCTTATAAGCGTAGTGACGAGATCCACTGATTAGAGCTCTAGGATTAGTTGCGAAAAAGATGACACGCTCTTTTCCAACCAATTAGGACTCTGAGAAAACGCGCTTTAAGTAAACATTAATCGGTAACTGCACATTGCACAAGCCCGAAAACCTTGAGCCAAATACCCTTTTCCGAAGCCTAAACCCTTCCTTTTCGTTCCTGCGGCGAGCGAGAAAGTGGTTCAGATTTCCGGGTCGGCGCCTTGCCGGGATCGAGTAACGGCGGCGTCGAGCAGTTCTTCGGTTCCCTCGGTTCCCTCGGCGGAATTTCCGACATGTCTAGCTCACCGAGAAATCGTGACGGGGAAGGACCCCGCCACCGGTAACGGATATGACATTGGAAGAAGCCATTCGGGCTTGTGAGGTTCACAAGAGGCGAGAAAGAAGATTAGCGAGAATTTCGTGGTACGGCTTACGAATGAGCGAGGTATAGCGGCTATCCCCGGTCGGACGGTACTTTTGTCTGGTCGAGGATGACGATTCCCGAAACCAGTTCACCAAACCTTCAATCGGGTTCCTCCCCGCCAACTTACGGGATGCCTTCCAACCAAGGAAACGGCCGACCTAGACTCCATGTTGCCACCTCTCGGGGCAACCCTGTCAATTTTGGTCGGCCCGGTGCTACACCCATCACTCAATATCACCGGCGCACCGCTAGACCATCTCGGGATGCCAATATCCCTCAATACCCTCCGGGTTCGTCCCGTTGCCTATACACGAATCCCTAAACACCGGGGACAAACCCCGATACAGATCAGAAAAGGCTCCCGTATATGCACATATACCAAGCGTTCCACCTCCAATCACTACCGCTCACGTGGTAGCACCCGGCGCCGAGCCTCACAGTCCACCACTAGACCCAACCTTAGCCTGGATGGTCGAGCGGATGAAAGACACAGAAAGCCACCATGAGCGGCTCAAAGCGAAACGCTCAAATCCACGAGATCCGGGAATGGTCACGCCTCTCCTGCCAAGTTCGAATGCCGGAGATGGACCGATTCGATGGAACCGAATGTCCTCAAATGCACATCGACACTTACGTTCTCGGCATGAGAGCAAAAGGAGCAACCCTCCGGCAAATGGCCGACCACTTCCGGCATACGCTCAAAAGTTCGGCGTTACGATGGTTTCGAGGGTCAAGCTGCGGATCGCCACACACAGGGAACAGATCGGTAACATCTTCTGGAGCAGTACAGATCCAACTTAGAGTGGGAAACAAGTCGCGAGGACTTAATCACCACTTTGAGCGAAAGCGGATGAAAGTGTTGGGGAATTCTACAAGAGATGGAGTGGAAACTCTCCGAGATCATGGAGCCACTCTCCAAAGACGAGCAGATGCGGATCTTCAAGTCTGCTTAAGACCGTCCATCGGAACTCTCATCGAGTCACAATTTCTTCCCGGATCTCGGGCCATGGTCAATGCCGGCTCACGGTTCGAGAAGGATCTTAAGGAAAAGTTGGCTACTACACGGCCATACGAGATACCGCTCAACGGTTGCATTCAATCCCGCGGCCCCGGCAAAGGGAAAGATACGTCTGTCGGCTACGTCCATCGGGGACAACGGTCGGGTAACGAAACCCGGTCCCACAAAGCAACAGTTCTACTCAGAAGTAGCCTGCCGTACACTTTGACAAGTTGGACATGCCACTGAGCAAGATGATGGAAGGGTTAATCAAGGAGGGTCTCCTTAAGCCCGTTGCCAATTACAAACCCAAAGTTCCCGTAGCCAATGCGGACGCCTTCCATCAGTATCACGGCCATACCACTGACAATTGTTTGGGGTTACGATACGAAATCCCGAACTTGATAGAAGAAGGCAAGTTAGAGCGCCCCCGTTGGCCCAATACGATCGGGAATCCCTTTCCGAATAATAACAGCGTGAATTCCATTGAGTGGGTGCCCAAGAAGAGTGCCACGAACCGGTTTCTCCGCCTCTTTTGGATCCTCCTCTAATGTCCACATCGGCTACGATGTCTCTGGCCCCGCTCACTTTGCACAGAGTATGAGTCTCGAGCGTCCAGGAGCAATCCTCAGAAAACAGAAGAAGAAATCCTCTCAACGGCAGCGAGAGAAAGATACGAAGGCTGGAGATACCGGTGTAGGTACACTTGGAGAACCCTCAGGGAGGTTCGACTACTACATCTTGTACTCCGGCCGAGTCCTCTTTGCCTCCAGGCCATGCGGCTTTAGAGCAAACGGGGGTGGGAAAGCCGAAAGTCCCGCTGAAACCGAGTCGGACCACGGGACACCGGAATACCTCGGATCTTGGTAATCTTCGCCGGTCGAAGCCTAACCCTCCGCGGGATCAGCCAAGATTCAATTTGTCCGGCTTCCGAGCTCGGACCGGCAAAGGAAGATCAAGGTCGGCTTGGCAATCGCACTCGATCAATGTGCTAACCAAGGGCGGCAACCGCCACGGGCGGCCTCAACACACTCACGAGGTTCCACCAAAGGCTTTACCTCGCAAGAGGAAGACAGAAACGGATGGCTGGATGACTCTCCTTCTAGGGATAGAGACGAGATCTACGATTCCCGCTTTGTATGGCAGCATGATCACGTTCTGTGACGAAGACCTACCGAGAGATGCCTCGGGGCACAACGAAGCTCTATACATCACTCTCAAACTCAACACCATATCACTCCCGGAGTATTGGTAGATAACGGGTCGGCCGTTAATGTCCTCCCTCTCGGCATGATGCGAGCTCTCCGCATCCATGAAAGCCATACGATACCGTCTACTCGGACTATCAAGGCCTACGACAACTCGTCTCGTCCCATCACGGGACGGTGACTCTTGAACTCCGGTTCGAAACCCAAATGGTGCCGGCAAAATTCCACGTGATGGACATTCCATCCGAATTCACAGCTCTTTTGGGATGCCCTTGGTTACACCACATGAAAGCCATAGCTTCCACTCTCCATCAGTGCGTCAAGTTCATTAACCGGTAGGGAGATCTTGAAGTCATCCGAGGGGATAGTTTCCTCATAGGAAACGAAGCCGAGACAGTAGCCAAGCATGTCCGCACTCAGGCACCGGGGGTACCTCCTTTGAATCAACCAAGGGACTAGGGGCAAATCTCATCGAGAATCCCTCGAGTCAGGAGATGCCAACTATGTAAACGTACTCGGCGGGCGGGCCACAGGCGATCCGATACATCAAGTTCAACTGTCATTTCCAACATTTGGAGGCAGATTGGAAGGAAATGCTGAACATCGCCATGATGCGGGCGCATAAACCCCCTGTCTCCGCTCGGAGATTTGTCAGCATTCTCCAAACCAACTCTGCGGCCCCGCCAGTGAAGAGATCTTTGTGATAAAGGTCAACAAGCACCGTCATTCTCGTGATGAATGCATGGAAGTCGTATGGGATGTCCTCCACGAGGAACTACCGTGCACCCCTTTTCTCCAACGAAAGAGCATGATGTTTTCCTAGATGCTCCAACAACGCAACCGGACGCAATACGTCCCTACACCTGGATTGAGCGATCGGATGACGATGAATCTGGACTCTCCGGAGTCGAGGACGCGGCAGACCCGCAAGCGGACCTCTGCATTCACATGCTCAGTTTTGAGGACGGAACTCCTTCCGATCGGGTCACCTACGACCAAGGTTCCAATACCATGGAAATTGTCAAGCTCAATGTCGATGCTGAGCGGCTATCCAGATAATTGGAAGCACGTGATTCACGCAACGAGGAATCCCTACGATCGAGTAAAGGATGACGACTTCGTCAATATCATCTATTCCAGATATCTGATGAAGCCAAGGATCCGGTCCTTGTCATCGATTACGTAACAACAAGGTCACCCTTGATGGCCCGCTGCTCATGGTAAACGAGGCTTTGGCCAAGCGAGCTCGAGCTCATCTTTACTTCCGAGTACCGGCCCGGTGGCTACCGGCCCGTGCCGTCGGTCAAGCTTATACCCTCAAACGCCGCCAAGGCCAAGGGCAACGGCCGAAGGAGACCAAGCTCCTTACCTGCTACAGGTCGAGATCAACCTCGGGAACGCTTCGGCACCCACCCCGAAAACATCTGCGAAAGTCTTCCCCGCAAGGCGAGTCGGCTTCCGACACGAGGAAATGACCACCTCGGCATCAACATGCTTCGGTTCGATTCTACTCCCGGTCGTCACGGCCCCGGATTCGAGACATCCCGCGGTCGATTGCTAGCTTTGATAGACTTGGCGATCGAGCGAGATCACGAGACCGTCAACATTGCAGAATTCAATACCCCGTGGGGTCAATCAAGCGAGATATGGGCAAATTTCTTGGTGATCGAGATCAAGGAAGGCCGCATGGAATGTCGATCCGACTTCCTTCGTCAATGTAATCCAAGTGTTCCGCCATTCGGCGATTTGAATGTAATCACGGTTACGGACACTAGCCGGACGATGCGCACCTACGGAGGCGCCTAGGTCTCGCAAGGAAAGCTCTCATGGAGCTAGCCGCTCAAGAAAGTCGTCTTTGGGACGAAGATCAAGCTCGAAAGACCTACGGGGGACCAAGCCCTTAAAGTGTCACGGGCGGCTTCGGACGAGAAAGCTAGAGGCCACTCTAGACCGGTTCGACCTCAAGAGTTTTGCTCATGGCAACTCCACGACTACCGTCTGTTCTCATCCAACCCCTGCTGCCGGGCAAGGGTGGTCAACGGTCCCAATGACCTAGGAGATGGAACGACACGGCAAAACGAATCCCGGCGCTTACCTTCCCGGGAAAGCAAGTTCCTGTGAATGCGGCGACGAAGATGATGAAACCATTCTCCTCCAAGCCGGGCATGAAGTCAACAAAACCGGACTCCCAAGGGTCTGGGAGGATGGGAACGGATCATTGCCGCACTCAAATTGAAAGGCCAACTCGGGGAGGAAGGTATATTTAAAAACGGGAGGAGGATGGAAATTCGTCTCGAGCAACTACTCGGGGAAATTCCACAATCTACGGCCTTCGTTTACGAAACGATCAACTGGGACGGCAACCAGTCACATGGGCCGATGTTCGGGAAGCCGTGTACTCACCTTCCGACATACCCGCCACTCGAGATAAGCGAGGAGAAAACTCTCCCGATGGAGGTTTACCTAAGCTGCCGCACGCAGTTCAAAGAAGCACCGGCTATTCTCACATGGGAAGAAACGCGGCGCTAACTCTCGATGCGAGCTCCGCAAGAAGGTTGATACGGGCTCGAGCGGAGGAAAACTTGCAAACCATGAGTATCGCCGGACCCAACTCGAGAATGCCACGAGTATGCTCACCAAGAAGGAAAGGAACGCGATATACCGTGAAGAGATCAAGGAGACCGTTCGCTTAAGCGAGAACTCTCCAACCTCCCGGAGGGTCAGCAACGCACAGTTCGATTCGGGCAACCACTTTGTGCCCGACATTCGAACAAGCTGCGTCAAGCTGTAGGCTACCTCCCCAGAGGCATCCAAGCCGGTATCACGGGGACGAGAATCCGTCAGTGCCGAAGCTCAGGAATTCATCCACGATCAATGAGTTGAGGGAAGACATATGGCCCTATGCTACGAGGAATCCTCCTCTAACTATGGCTCAACTCGGAAGCGGCTGTTCAGAAGGGACCAAACCTGATGTCAGCGTTCTAACCCGATCGGGTCAAATCCATGCATTACCACCTAAGGCCACCAAAAAGCCGACGGAGCCAGAATTGCAGTCCGGCCAGCCCGAAGACGCAAGTTCCTTGAAAGAGGACCCGATCCTCACTCAGCTCAAGCAGACTCAGGCGAACATTTCCCTTTGGTCTCTGCTCACCTCCTCTTATCCTCACAAGCTCAAGCTAGAGGAAAGCCTGGCCCGTACCATGGTCCCCGTGGACGCAACCCCAGATGAAGTCATTCAAATGATCGGCAACATCCACTATGGCAACATTATCACCTTCACAGATTTGGACCTTCCAAAATTTGGGGCTGATCACAACGAGCCGCTCTACATCACAGTCCCAGTTTGGACGAGGCGTCGCCTTCCCGCGTGTTGGTAGACGGAGGTTCCGGAATGAATGTCCGGCCCGCCAAGATGATGGACACGCTTGACATCAAGCCCACGAGATCTTAAGCCTTCAGTCCACCTTTGTCAAGGCCTACGACTCTACTTCCCGTACAGTTCTCGGGGTTGCTACTCTCAACATACGGTTCGCAAGCGGGTGATCCCCATCGAATTCCAAGTGTTGGATATTCCAATCACTTTCACGGCCATCTGGGCGTCCACGGCTACATCAAATCAATGGCGTGGCATCCACCCTTCACCGGTGCCTTAAGTTCATGCAAGGCAACGAGCTAACCACGGTCTACGGTGACGGTGTCACTACCCAGGGGACCGGCACCAACGACATTCCCGGTATTGGAAATCAAGCATAATGACGACATGCCATTAGCTGGATTCACTCGGAGACCTCCAAGATCCAAATATGCAACGTGGACCTTCCACTTTGTCTCACGTCGAGATTCCTCCCGCCATGAGGATGATGAAACTCATGAACTTCATCCCGGGGCGGGGCTCGGCAAAAGGGCGCAAGGCCCGACACCAAGTTATTGAAGTCAAGGACCATACCACGGTCCGGGAGCTTGGCTACGTGCCAACACCGGTGACATCAAGGAAGACAAAGGGCTCGCCCGCACCAAGCGGCGGCCCGCAAAGGGGAACCTCAGACGGCACACCCAATCTCCGACCTTACGGCTTTGACCTCGCTCATTACTTCACCAAGGGAACCGGCGAAGCGAGGGGACCAACAAGGGAACCGGCAGAAGGCGAGGGGACCGAGCGGCGGAACCTCTGGCGGGCGAGGGGACCAACAAGGTAACCGGCAGAAGTGAGGGGACCAACAAGGGAACCAACAGCAGCGGGGGACCGGCGGCCGATAGCAAGCGGGGGACCGACGGTGGAAGCCGATGAAGATGAGAAAGAAGCGAGGGATAGTCAACCCAAGACTACGAAAGAATGGAACGGCTAGCACGGGACCTCAAGCGTTTCGAGAGGACTCAAAGCTAATCCGATAAGGGGAGCGTTCCTCGACATCACGGCTCTACTGGACCAGCGCCACCACGGTCCGGCATGAGTACACATTCAAGGGAATCCGAGACTTGGAGGAGCAACTCAAGGTACTCTCCATGGGAAACAAGTTGTTCGGATCAGCCGCCGAGGCCACATTCGAGACAGTAAGTCCAAAGCGAAGGAACCGGGAATTCATAGAAGACGCTCTCGGTGGACCGGCTCTACGAGTACGTTTGAAGAAGTCATGGAGTTGCCCAAATTGATCGGCTGGGGCTCCGACAACAGCATGATCGCCATGATAGGGGCAGCAGAAGCCAAGCCACTCGATCCCCGCCCCCTCATCAAGCCTCCAGCAATGCCACTAAAGAATTGGGTAACTTTCATCGGACCAAAGGCAAGCCGGGCGAGGTGGAAGACAAGCTGGGCCCGCACCCACATCTCCCTAAACCCGGTCTCAAACCCTCTGAGTTAGTCCTTGTCAGAGTCCAGTCCTCTGAGTCATCCAACGGCCTTACGCCGGAAGACTATAATGTTGTAGCCAATCATGTATTCCCGTTCTTGTTTAATGAAAAGTTTGACCTTTCAGAGTATCCTCTCATTGCCACTTTAACAACTGATAAGTTAACAAACAACTTAAAAGACGTTAATAACTCAATTGATAAAGAAGCAGACACATTAAACGAACAATACATTAAAGACGTTCTCGAGCGTGTAGTTGACCAAGAGGACAAGCGGGCCCAAGTTTGCCGAAGAGGTTATGACCAAAGTGAACACAGGGTCGGTGCAAGAGCCTAAAGAGACACTGAAGTGGGCGGTTTCTTCGCCGATGCGAGAAAAAGAAGCCACGATAAGCCTCCTCAGGGAGTATGTTGACGTGTTCGCTGGTCATACCGGGACATGCCCGAGGACTCGATCCCTCAATCGTGGAGCACAGAATTCCCCTGGATCCCGAATCGAAGCACATCGAAACGAAGGCTGCGCAAGATCAAGCGAGTGGTCCTTGCAAGTAAAAGAAAAAATTGAGAAAAATGCTCAGAGTTGGTTTCATCGAGTGATTGAGTACCCGACTTGGCTCTCCAACATCGTGACGGTCACCAAGGCCAACGGAAAGGTCGGATCTTTGCGTAGATTTCCGGGATCTCAACAAGGCCAGCCCTAAAGATGATTTCCCACTACCTAACATCGACATCTTTGGTCGACACCACGGCAAATTTCGAAGTAAAGTCCTTCGTGGACGGGTTGTTTGGATACAACGAGATCAAGATGTCAGGAGGATCGGGCCAATATCGCCTTCACCACTCCGTGGGGACATGTTGTTACACGGTCATGCCGTTCGGTCACGAAGAACGGCGGGGCTACTTACTAGCGGGCAACGGCCCTCTTCCATGACATGATACACAAAGAAATCGAAGTATATGTCGACGACATGATCATCCACTCCAAGGGATCGGACATGCGGCACATGACGGATGCGAGGAAGTTCTTCAACGGACTCGAAAACACTCCATGAGGTTGAACCGGCAAAGTGCACCTTCGGCGTCAAGCGCGGCAAGGTCTTGGGATACATGGTTACGAAAGAGGTATCGAAGCCGATCCCGGGAAAATCAAGGCCATCATCGACATGAAGCCGCCTCAAACCACTGACAGTAAAGAGCTTCATGGGAAGACTTCGAGTACATCGGTCGCTTCATCAACCGGTTGACATCTCTCTGCGAGCCCATGTTCAAGCGATGAAAAAGAATGCCGACATCAAATGGGACTCCGAGTGCCAAACAACTTTCGAAAAGATCCAAGACCTACTTGGTTAATCCCCCATTACGTGCCCGCCACATGAAGACAAGCCACTACTCACTTGTATCGACGGTAACGAGACACGTCAATCGGAGCAATGCGGCACAAGAACGAAAGATTCCAAGGTTGAGCATGCAATCTACTTCGTAAGCGAAAGCTTCAAGGAAGTGAACTCGGCTACTCGGCATCGAGAGAAAACTTGTACCGCCTTGGTATGGGTAGTCGGGAAGCTGAAACACTACATGCGGTCGCATTCGGTGCTCTGGTCTCCAAAGTGGACCCCTCAGATATCTCTTTGACAAGCCATCCTGTCGAATGCGGCTAGCCAAGTGGTCATTCTTCTGTTTGAGTTCGACATCAAGTACATGGTCGAGAAAATCAACAAAGGGCGAGTAATGGCGGATCAGTGGCCGACTTCCCAAGCAATGAACCTAAGGGTCACGATCCGCAATTTCCGGATGACGGAATCTTTTCACTTGACGGCGCAAACCGGCGGCAACTCTTCTTCGATGGGGCAGCCAACAAGAAGGGGAATGGTATTGGAATGCTCCTTGTCGATCCCAAGGACGAGCATACTCCCTTAGCCGTCAAAGCTGAATTTTGAAGCAACCAACAATGCGGCGAGAATCTGAAGCTTGTGCGGCGAGGTTTGGAAGCCGCCCTCGAGCGCAACATCTTAGAGCTGGATGTTTATGGAGACTCGGCATTGATCATCAATCAAGTATCCAACAAATGGAAGACGGTAGATTCCGGCCTTGAAGTACCACGCGTACATGGAGGAGCTCATTGCTCGGTTCAAGGACATCTCTTTTCACTATTTGCCAAGAGACGGGAACCGCCGCGACGCATACAGCAGCCCTCGCCTCTCTTGTCGAAATTCCCGAAGGGAAAGCGGTAAAACCCCTCGAGAATAGGCGAGACGGGAAACACCGCCTATTCTTGTGAGATCGAAAAAGAAAAGAAACGATCGACGAACCTGGTACAATCAAATTTACCGGTACCTCCAAAGCGGAGAAGCTTCCTTCACAAGTGAAGATGGAAAATACAAAGAAGGGATCAAAGCCAAAAACATGATGGCATTAAAACGCTGGCATCCCATTTCGTCGTGCAGGGGTATGTTGTACAAGAAGCGCCACGAGGGCCACTCCTTCGGTGTGTAAACAAAGAAAAAGTCGGCGAGCTAATGAACGAAGTTCACAACGGAACTGCGGTCCGCACATGAACGCCCAGAGCATTGACACGAGATCATTCTCAGTATGGGATACTATTGGATATCAATGGAAACAGGCGCATCCGGTTCGTCAGAAGGCTGCGACAAATGTCAACGATTCTCCAACCTCAATCACATCCCTCCTCACGAACTCTATTGCATGACTATGCCATGGCCTTTCGCCACATGGGGAATCGACGTCATCGGCAAGATCACTCCTCCCGGGGAGGCATGATAATTCACGAGTTCATTTTAGTCGCGATCGACTACTTCACCAAATGGGTAGAAGCCGGATCGTACAAGGTGCGAATTCTAAGAAGGTGGCCGAGTTCATCCGAGAGAACATCATGTGCCGATACGGAGTGCCAACGAGATCATATCCGACAATGGGACTCACTTCGAAGGAGATTGTGACCAACTGCGGCCGAGATTCGAGTCACACGTCGCGGGTCTTCTCCTTACGGACCACAAACCAATGGTGCGGTAGAGGCGGCCAACAAGACTCTCGCCATGATAATCGAAAGATGACCACCGGAGGTCGGGAGCTGGCGAAAAGCTACATCTAGCCCTGCAGGGATACCGAACATCGGTCGAGAACCACCACGGGGAGAATCCGTTCGCACTTACCTACGGAATGGAAGCGATGTTACAGTGGAATTGGAAATTCCATCCCTCAGGAGTCCTCTTGGAAAACGGGATCAATGAAGTCGAATGGCTACGAGCCGTCACGACGAACTTGCTCTACTCGACGAGCGCGGATTGAAAGCCATGGAACACGCTCGAGCCTACCGGAGCGAGAATGGCGCGAGCATTCGACAAGAAAGTCAAGATTCGAGACATCGAGAAGGTGACTTGGTGCTAAAGGAAAAGCCTCCTACGCGAGACCAATCCCCTCGGAAAGTGGGAGCCTACGGATAGGACCGTTCGTGGTACAAAGAATCTTCTCGGAGGAGCTCATGAAACTAGCGGACTTGGACGGAAACCCTTTCGTTAACCCCGTGAACGGAAGCAAGCTCACGCATGAGATGCTTCGTTTGAGGAAGAGCACGAGTCAACTCACCTTCCCCATACATCGTCCCCCTCGGTAAATTAAAGTGCTAAAGAGTGTAATACCCATTTGGATACATTCCCGCTAATGATCCGGGTAAAAACGAGTCGCACTTCTTTTGTCTTTGTTTTTCTCAAATTCACCTAAAGTGTCGAACTACGGTGACCTGAGCCCCTTAGTCCAATTGTAAAGGGAACGTGGCGGCCATCTTTGGTTCGGTCTAAAAAAACAAAAAAATAATACAATAAGTATCAATTGCTTGTGTTTCGAAAATCTCTTTTCATTTAACCTACAAATTCATAACGGTTAAAACATTCTTTGATGAGTTCAAGCACGGTCAACTCTTGACTCGCTACACGCTAGCAAAACTACAATAAAACATTAATCAATTAATGTGTCTGCAATGACAATGGGTGGATACTCGGGACGGCAAGGTCAACCTAGTTTCTTGTACTAGGTCCTTCATCCTTCTTCCCCTTCCCTTTTCCCCGTGAGTGTTCTTCACCTTCGCGGGAAATATTCGGTAGGCCTTCTACAGCTCAGGGACTCTTCCCGACGCCTCCGTCAATCCTATGGCTGTCAACACAATCCTTTCTCTGGCTCTGTCTCGAGCTGCCTCGCTTCGAGCCATCATCATAGTGCTTTGATTGGCCTCCCGATCAGCACTTGCCACATAATCAGCCATGGCATCGCCAGTACGATTCCCAGGGTTAGCCCTCGCTTCTGTCCTCCTCAAGGTCGAGGCTGTCCGGTGATCGGCACCCAACGGCTCACTCCGTCTCCACAAGATAGCCATCTGTGTCTCCCCTATACACTCTTCGTACCGGTTCGAATCTTGCGTCGACGAACGGTGCCCTCTCTCAGGTGAAAGAGAACCACAGCGGGAAAGGACGTGTATTGCCACCACCGGGTGATCAGCAATAGCGTCGAAGGATCCTCCATCCGCGAGAGATCCCACCTCAAAGGTAGCGGCATAACTCGGATCGATCAGTGGCACTTTGCTCCGGCCCGTCTTGCCGCAGAACCAATGATGGAATATAGAAAGACGTGCGAGACGGCCCGGCACTCGACAATCAACGAGACCCTCTGGTGGTCCTACAAGTCTGTAACTTCCAATGGGGAACCCACCATCGCAAGTGATGCGTGCAAAGTCTGGCCATCGAGCTCCGGCTCGGCTGATTGCCCCTATCACCGGAAGGACGTCGCGAGAAAGACCCAAGCGTCGCGGGACATTGGCACCTCGGGCATCATCTGCGGCCTCTCCCTCAACCACATGGTCGGCATAGCGGGACTCCCTCCCCACATGTATCGGCTACCGGTCGCCATCCGGCCTATGCCCGAGACGTCTCGCCCAAGACCAATGGCACGATGTCTCCTCCACTCCGGCACTTTGCCTCACCGGGTCCGAGTACACTGTGATGGCACACACCCGAAGACGTGAATGTGAGCAGTAGCAATCGCGCACTGAGCAAACGCGTCCCACGAAAAAGACGCTCCCCTCGGCTCAGGCAAATCTTTCGGGCGAGTCCCGAAATGTCAACGTAATCGGTATCTGTACCGGCATCCGTATGCTTCTCCGGTAGAGATACCCAACAAAGACACTAGCTTCTCAACGGTGGCCATGCCACCGGCATACGGAAGAACTAGGCTGTTCAGTCTCGGGTCCTCCCGAATGGCGGAAAATCTTCAAATGTAGGAGTGACTTCGTTGTACGAAAAGTTGTACACGTTCCTCCTTACGTCCCGAGCCGAGACGCGGCTCTCAAAAGATCCCAATCTGGCATGAGCTCCTTCAAAGCCCAAACAGATTTAATCCCGTAACGACCTTCGAAAAACCTTTTGTTACGCCTCGTGTGGTTCGTACCCACGGCGAAAGTTGTCCAAATATCGCTCTTGCATCAGAGGCGATAACTTGGGAAAGGGAGCCATGTCGAAGGTGAAGAAAACCTTAAGAAAGGGAAAAGAATTCAGCCGGAATGAGCAAAAACAATGCGCAGTTCTTACAAATTGCAAAGCTGACTGCAATTTAAAGAATGCGGAAATTCGGTTCTAGTCCGTGGGACACTCTCTGCGATTGACTTGGTCAACTCTGCGACCATTGCCTATAAAGTTGGAAACATTTCCAAACCATGCCTGTTCACTCTTATGAAATCTGCGTGCACGCTTACGATTTCATTCAACCAATGTCAATATCCCTTCGCCAGGGCTCGTGCAACGGTGCAAATAATTAAAAATTAGTGCATACATGCTTAATTTTTGACCGTTCAATTTTCAATGCATTTCTCCTTTTTATTTATTTTTGATTAACCTATTTGCTTATTTGCGAAAATAACGAGAAGGTGATCACGAGAATAAATATGCGAAGTACGAGTTCCGCCCCGGGCGCCTTTTTTGCAAATACGTCAAATCAAAATTTGTTCTGACAAATACATGCATTTTGTCTAAACAAAGCGATAAAAGAAAAGCGGTAATAATGGGACTACTGCGAGTCACCGCTCGTCATCAAATGCGCTCGACGTCTTTGCCCGCCATGGCTGGGATCGCCGCAAACGGGAACTCGCCGAACTCCTCCCGGTAGGGAATAGGCAAAGGGCCTCCTCGGAGTGCGCGAACTCGAGGACTCCCCCTCTCGCGCCCAGAGTGCGCGAAGAAGGAGCTCCAAATCCGGCCGTTCCGCCGCGAGCGCGAGCCCTGTGTGAAGTCCTCCCCGCATTTGTGGGAGCGGGCGAATCTCTCGGCCTAGGCGGCCCCCGATCACGGACGTCCACGCTCCTCAGGAGCTGCACCGCATGAACTCCACGAGCCTCCTAGCGTGGCGGACCACCGTCCACCGGCCTCGTGGCGTCATTGTACGTACGGCCGAAAACTGCGAACCGGGAAAATCATCGAAGCGAACGAAAGTACGAGATGCATCATGTGCGAGAATGCTACTATCAAATGCGAGAAAGTTAAAAGGTGCTCACGAAGCATTGGGGTCCGCCTGTATCGTGGTCTCGGCTCGGCGGAGCGGGATCACAAGTCGCCTACGCGAACCATCCGGCCCCTCGTACGCTAGCCTAGCTCGCGGGATCGGAAAATCTCGAGGACCTCCGGGGACCTCGCCCTCCCTATCTTTGCACTGCGGGCTCCTCGGCCTCATCCTCAAGAAAACATCATAGGCGGCTCCCGCTATGATGTACTCGATGAAGTACACACCTGAAGGTACCCCTCCGGCTCGTCAATCGGCATCTCCGGGGATCTTTGCATGTACAAAGGAGGATCCACCGGCACCAATGGAAGAGACCCCCGCCTATCTTTGACGGGTCACCCTCTCCCCCAAATACATGGCGTCACGGTGAAGTCCCACCGGGAGCTTCCGCCGCCGTGTAGTCTCGGCGGCAATCTGCACCGCTACATGATCAAACCTGCTCCACGAGTCAGTGGATCCTCTCGAAAAACTCCGGAGTTCGGCGCCGGAGATATCTCCTCGTATGACACTCGAGTGCCAACTCTCGAAGAGACCGCCCTCTTCGCCTTCTTTTGCCAAACCGGTATGGCGGGGAACGGGGACGGTACGGCTCCTTGATGTCCCAAGCTGCGGGTGAGACACCTCGTAGCACCGGACACCAAGAGAATGGAAAGTTATGTCGGCTACAAAGCGGATACATACGAGTACATAAAAGAGGCAAGAAAGAGAAAAAGCACGTAAACTTACATCCAAGACGGGCGTGAAGCGGCTAAATGAGTGCTCCTCTCCCGCGAGAACTGTCCAAAGAGTGGTAGAGCTCGGCCGGTCCGGCCTCCCCCACGCAAACCCCCTCACGGCATCCAAGTCTACCGGCGACCCGAGCGAGAGGGAAGTGACAAGACGTGTCGGAAGTCGGGAACAAAGTCGGCGACGGCGCAAACCAAAGGAACCCTCGAGCCGGATGCTCCGCGGTCATCCTCGAGGACCCGGCCCGGATAATCGGCGACCCCTTCCCTCAAATGATTCTCCATCGGCTGTGCCGAATGCCTAAGCCCCTGGCATCGGTAATATCAAAACCCAGCAGCCCGAGACAAGCTGCCAGGGGTGTAACCATCAACCCACGCCGAGCGTGTTGCCGTAGAGTCGGCAACCCGGTGATAGCGGAAAAATCCGTGGGAGTCACCGTCGCCTCCCCATACGAAATGGAAAGTGTGGGTCGTATCCCACCGGTACTCGCTCGGCGCGACATACATGGACACTGCCCTCGGCGTATCGGATGTCGCCGCCACGGCCTTGATAAACCCGGCCCGGCCGGAGTCAATCACCGGTGTCGTGGACTCCTCTCTCCCTCTCGAGCCACGTTCAGGGATAATGCCCCATAATGCTGCACCGCCTCAAAGGCACCCGACTCTTACGGTTATGAGTACTAACCGTCCCTGTCCCTATGAGACAAACAAGACAGAAGCAACGTCAACAAAATGCAACAACGCATGTCAAAAGGATGCAATGCATATACGGTTCTCATTCATTTCCTACGCATATTCAAAATCATTTCGAAAACTCCGTCGAATCCGGAACTTTCAAAATCTTTCGAAAATTCCGTCGAATCCGGAACTTTCAAAACATTTCGAAAACTCCGTCGAATCCGGAACTTTCAAAATCATTTCGAAAACTCCGTCGAATCCGGAACTTTCAAAATCTTTCGAAAACTCCGTCGAATCCGGAACTTTCAAAACATTTCGAAAACTCCGTCGAATCCGGAACTTTCAAATTCTTTCGAATTTTTCAAAAATTTCGCTCCGTCCCGAATTAAAGCTACTTTAATTTTGGAAAATGCATTTAGACATGGAATTTTGCAACCAAAATTTTTATGTCATCTACCCATGATGTCAATTGAACTACATCCTAGTCAATTTCGACAAATGTTCATAGCAAAGTCAAAAGCCCCAAATCGGGCACCAAAATCCCTAAGTAAATTCCTAACAAATTTCTAACATTTAAAGAATGCACATTCTTGAAATTAATGGAATTTGTAGGAAACTTACGTGTCTTTCGATCCCTCCCTTGGAGTTGTGGCGGTCCCTCGCCGGATAAAACTCCGCCGGATTCAATGGGAGAGTGGTGGTTCGAATGGTCCGAACCAATCGAGTTCTTTCGTCATCGGTCCTTCGTGGCGAGCCATTGGTCCTCCTTCACCCTCCATAGCGATTTTCCCTCACAAATTCGAGCAAACCTTGCAATTTGGGTTGGATTTTTCTCTCTTTTCTCTCCTCTCTCGCCGGCAATAATGGAAGAAAATGGCCTTCTTCCTTCCCGGCCTCGGCATTAAAAGGATTACGGAAATTCGGTAAAAGTCCGGGGACTCTTCGCACAGAATAATTTTTGCCCCTTTTGCCCCTCGGCTTTTGGCAATTCCAATTTTACCACTTTTGGCCCCCAAAAGTGTAAAATTTCCCGATTAGACATTTCTAACACCCTATCCCCGAGGATAAATCAAAGTTAGTTCTCACTAACGCTCGTCTCCTGACGTTAAATTCAGTCCAGTTGACGTTTGACATTCAAACGTTCAACCATGTCTCCGGACATTTCAGTTACTATTCCGTCTCCCGACGTTAAAATTTAATAATGGTCCTCACCATTAAAATCCTCAACCGCGACCTTTCACGGTCCGATTTCAATCCTCAATCGCGACCTTTCACGGTCCGATTTCAATCCTCAATCGCGACCTTTCACGGTCCGATCTCAATCCCCATCTCGGCCTTTCACGGTCCCATCTCAAACAGTCAACCCCGACCTTCGCGGTCCGACCTCCACTCTCTTATCGAGACCTTCGCTGGTCATCTCTCCGGCAACAGCAATAAGCCCGAACCCCAAGGCACGAACGCCTTGCAAGCAGTCATCTCTCCGGCAACAGCAATAAGCCCGAACCCCAAGGCACGAACGCCTTGCAAGCAGTTCACCCCAAGGCACGAACGCCTTGCAAGCAGTCATCTCTCCGGCAACGACAATGGCCCGAACCCCAAGGCACGAACGCCTTGCAAACAGTCATCTCACCGGCAACAGCAATAAGCCCGAACCCCAAGGCACGAACGCCTTGCAACAATCCCTCTTCGGCCATCCAGGTAAGCCCGAACGCTCATCCCCAGCAGGATAAAACTGGCAACAGCAATAAGCCCAGCACCCAAGGCATGAACACCCTCGTCAGCATCGCAACTCCGGTTTGAGGCGCCACACGCCCTCGAAGGTTTCAGAAGTCTCAGGTTCAGACGCCTCCCAATAGTCTCCATTCAGGTTCCGATACCTCGCGAATGGTCTCCTCTCAGGTTCAGACGCCTCCCAATAGTCTCCATTCAGGTTCCGATACCTCGCGAATGGTCTCCTCTCAGGTTCAGACGCCTCCCAATAGTCTCCATTCAGGTTCTGATACCTCGCGAATGGTCTCATCTCGGGTTCGGACGCCTCCCGATAGTCTCTATTCGGTTCCGATACCTCGCGAATGGTCTCCTCTCAGGTTCAGACGCCTCCCAATAGTCTCCATTCAGGTTCCGATACCTCGCGAATGGTCTCCTCTCAGGTTCAGACGCCTCCCAATAGTCTCCATTCAGGTTCCGATACCTCGCGAATGGTCTCATCCAGGTTTAGACGCCTCCTAATAGTCTCGCTCAGGTCAAGGTCCCCATGCGCGGCCCTTGCCCCTTTTCGAACTACGATCGGCTTGATTCCCGCTCGGGATACGTAGGAATCCTTTTCACTAAGGGTCGGCGGTGACCGCCAGGTCTCTTTCAAAGTAAGGCATCCCAATTTGGATCCTTATCTTTTTCAACGACCCCACCTCCTTCGGAGGAGACGTCGGCGAGGGCTAACTTTAAGTACCCAAATCCGGATCGTCCAAATCCGTCGGAAAGTTAACCGAAATCCGTTAGCGGCCCGCTCAGGTTAGCCGGAACTCGTTAAACTCCCGTTCTTAGTGCGGCGAGGCGTCCGGGGGCCCCGTGCATCCCGACGTCGAACCGTACTTAGCACGTGACATCTCACGTAAAAGTATGGCTTTCCCTGAAAAACGCATTTTCCGGCACTTTCCGGGGGCGTTTCGGACATTTCTCGGTTTGTTATTTTAAAAAACGGACAAAGCTGGGACCAGGGAACAATCTTCCACCTCGAGTGGTGACTCGAGAGGGCACGTAGCGGCCATGCCACCTCCCTCTAGTCACCCTTCAATCAATTTCAAAGGGAAAAGACCAAAATGCCCCTAGTTTGCAAGCCAAGTCAGTAGGACTCACTTTGTGCACATTTTACGAAATTGCAGCAAGTCCTTCAAATTCCCAAAATACCACAAAACCCCCTGGATTCAGGCCAAGTCCGTCCGGACTCCTACTGCAAATTTCACCTATAAATAGAAATGGTTGTCAAAGCCAAATGGAGAGGATTTTTACACCAAAATTTCACCACCCCCACGGTCCAAACTGGTTTTCACCCCTCTCGCGCTCCCGTTACGTCTCGATTCGCGTGAAACCTTCGTATTTCGATCAAATACGCACCCTACAACTTCGAAACAACCTTTCGAATCACTTTCCATGTCCGTACACACCTCTCGAGCCAAAGGAGTCGACCACAGCCATAGGTATAACTCCCTCTCTCTAAATCTCCCGTTCCGTCTCGGTTTACGCGCCAGTCGCTATAACCGTTTCGAACGTCGTTATCAAAATGTAGACGCCTCCGTCTAACGGGGTCCGATACGTTTTAGCCCCTCGATCCTCTTCTCTTTCCGTAAGAGAAGTAATCACGAGTTAACGGCGTTCCGACCCGTTCCGTTTACTTTATGTCATTTACCATTCCGGATCGATCGATCCGTTGATCGTCATTTACAATTCCGAGCCGTTTGGCCTCGTTGATCGTCATTTACAATTCCGAGCCGTTTGGCCTCGTTGATCGTCATTTACAATTCCGAGCCGTTTGGCCTCGTCGATCGTCATTTACGAATCCGGATCGTTTGATTCCGTTGACACCGCTTTAAATCTTTGTCATTTACAAGTCCGATCCGTTTGGATTGTGATAGTATTTACTTTTCAAAGTCCGAGTCGCAACCCGATTCGTTGATCGCATGTCATTTAATACGCATTTTTCCCGTAAAAATCGTTAACAATGTAATGCCCGGTTCAAAAACCGGAGTTCGTCCGTCGAACTCTCTTTCAAAACGCGCGAAATGATGTTCGGCCTCCGAACGCTCATCTTCAAACTCCAAGCCGCCATTTGACACTTAAAATCATCTAATACGCATTTTTCTCGTAAAAATTGTTAACAATGACATTCCCGGTTCAAAAAACCGGAGTTCGACCTTCGAACTCCTTTTCAAACTCCAAACCGACGTTTGCCACGCAAACGCTCATTTCAAACTCAAACCGACGTTTGTCATTCAAACGCTCGTCTTTTCAAAAATCACCTAATCAATGTTTGTCATTCAAACCAAGATTAAGCTTGTCATCCAAGCCCCCATTTCAAAAGACACACATACACACACACACGATTTCGAGAAAGGTAGAAAGACTCGTCATGCGAGGCATTTCGGGCGTTCTCGTCATACTCTACTCGAAACGTAACCTGACCTCCGAACCTAACAATCTACGGTACTAAAAGCTTTTTACTCGTTTTCTGCCAATAAAAATGATCCCGTTTTCAAAAGCCTTTTCCTAAGTTTTTGCTACCAATAAAAACGACACCTTTTCACAAAAGCCGTTTCTCAACGTTTGGGCTCAAAATACAAAAACCGCGTGGCGACTCCTCATTTGTTCCTTCCCATGAAGCGAGGTCTCGAGACACCAACCCCTCAGCGAAAGACAACCGCCTTTTTCCGCGCCCCCGCCGCGCGAAAAGATCGGGTAATTTCACGTGGTGACTCTCTCTTTTCAAGGAAATTCATCCGTCCAAATCCTTGAAGCTAGGCCATCCGCCTCCCCCGGGGGGCGGGCACCGCCGGATCAGGTAATTTCACCACCGGTGCCCTTTCCTGGTCATTTGATGAGACATAAGAATGAACATCAAATGAAAGAGTTGACTAAGATGTTCTCCAAGGTTAGCATTAATATCTCTTTGCTTAATGTTATTAAAATCATTCCTGCCTATGCAAGAATTTTCAAGGAAATAAACTCTAAAAAGCATAGGTATGGAAATGATGAGATATTGATCATGGGAGAGAGTGCTAGTACCATAGTCCGACAAGACCTCCCACCTAAACAAAAAGATCTCACAAGTTTCACAATTTCACTTACTTTAGGGGATTCTATTGAGGTGAAGTCGATGTTAGACATTGGTGCATGCATAAATTTATTACCATACTCTACATACTTGAAATCAGGCTTGTCTGAATTAAAGCCAACCACACTGACTCCATTTAGCGAACCATTCTATTAGGAGACCGATGGGCATTGTAGAGGACGTATTAGTCCAAGTAGGAACCTTAATTGTCCCCATTGACTTTGTTGTGTTGGATCTGGTGAATGGAGGAAGTATGTGTAGAGAGGCTCCTATTCTGCTAGGACATCCTTTCATGGCCACAACTAATACGATAATAAATGTGGAGAATGGGAAATTGTCGATGATGGTTGTGGATGAAAGGATTGAGATCCCGATTAATGATATGATGAAACACCACATAGATGATGATGGGAAATGTTGTGAGTTTTTAGATGACATAGAGGAGAGTAAGTGTGCTCAACTAGATAGGATACCTAATGATGGTGAGAATTTTAGGGATAATGTGGACGTCTATGCTATGGCTAGTAACAACAAGGCTGACGAACACTCCTGGAGTGACGGACCATATCACCCCTAGATCCACCCCATATGGAGTCGGCGTCACCATTAAGATCATTCTTCCCTCTAAAATCTGAAATTAATTATTCATATGCTCAAATCGAGGAATGCTATTTTCTTGATATTTATGATTCTTTTATTGCTAACATTGATGATCGAGATAGCTCCTCTAAAATTTTTGTTGAGGATAATGAGGTGCTTGATGTTTTTGAGACCAAGGCACCAAATAAGTTGGGAGAGAGGCCCCCATGAAAAAGAAAAAGAAGATAAATGCCAAGAAAAAAGTCTCTAAAATTCATTGGGCTCCACCCGAGCTAATAAAGAATGGTACATATGTGTGGAAACCGGTGGGTGTTTGTGTCCACGAAGGCATGAGGTAGGCCATGGGAAGGAAGGTAAAGGCCAAAGACAATATGGACACCTCCAACCCCAACTGAAGTGGGTCTACGGTCGGGTTAATGACGTTAACCAAATGCGCTTATTGGGAGGCAACCCGAGTAGGTGCATTTTATTTGATTTATTTAGTTGTTTGTTGTGTCATATCATACTTCGAACCCAAGGCATGTTTTAGTTCTCTTAGCTATGAGGACATAACATGTTTTGAGTTTAGGGTAGATATATTTCTGAGTTTGTGGGTTTATAGGGGAGTGTATATAGTGTCACCCTCAAAAAATAATATAGAAATTTTATTCTTTTCATATTTTGGGATGTTGGTTAAAAGTCGATGATGATTTGAGAGTTCTTAATTTTAAAATCTTGAGTGTTATTATAAATATGGGGATATAATTGCATTGAAACATGTAAAGTATGATTACTTCGCTTTTCACTTCCATTTATATTTTCTTGATCAAAATGGTCAATTGACTAGTTGTCCCGCGCGGAACAGGCGTGCCTCGCGCGAGACAACCCCTCTGCAGGATGTGCAGAATCACTTTCCTTCTCCGTTTCAACCTCTTTTCTTGATAAATCTTATCCAATCCGGTTCTCCAATAGCATTTGAGTTCTAGAACCTTCCCAGGGTGGTTTCCCTCTCCAACCTCCTATAAATACCTGATGGCTTTCAGTATTTCGAAGGTCCCCGATTTCTAATCGAAAACACACAACACCCACAATTTGTTGGTTTCTTTCCACGAAAGACTCCTGCAAATCACTCTAAATAAACTCCCAAATTCATCCATCAATCCTATTGATCGACGAACGTCAAGACTCAAGCCCAGAATAAGGACAAAGCTCTGCCCAAATCATTTCTCGACCGAGAAGATACCTTATAACCACGTTCTAAATCAAATACTCCCCTAAAACAAGGTAAACTCCTATATTTTTTACTTTCTTCTTCTCAACCCCCTCTAATTGCTTTTAGAGTAGTGTAACCCCATCAAAAGAGTTAGCCTAGAGTCCCTTCAATCAATGGAGGTGATCTCGAAGCATACAACCCGACATTTCTAATTAAGAAATTAATTAAAGTTTTCTTAATTAGTAATTGTAAAGATTGATAATACTCAATTGGCAAGACCGATCTCCGGATTTGGTGAAATGGGTGCTCCTCGACCTTCCCATTCCATAACTTAACCCCGAACCCTCAAATATCTTTAAATAAATAAAAAAGGTTTTTCTTATTGTTTTCCTAAATAAATAATAAGTGACGACTCTATTATTCAATAAAATATCAATGCTACAGTTTTGACGACTCTGCTGGGGATTATTAATTAAGAGGGTTAGACTTGCGTTACAATTGAGTATTATTAATCTTTTTAATTTCCTGAAAAAAAATGATTTTTCTGGATTTTTTTTTAATTTTTATGTACTGTTTTCATCAAGAAAAAAATTTAATGTCCGAATGCTTGTCCAGCGCGGGAAAAGTTTGTCCCGCGCGAGACATTGTTCCAATTCTGTTAACTCAGCCGCCAAGAAGCATGGACTTTTTGCACAGTTGACTTTTCTTTAGTTGACTGCTCATTAAAAAAAAAGTTAGGTCAGTTGATTTTTGTTTAAAAGTTTGACCATCAAAAAAAAAACTTACAGAAAAGTTTTAAAATTCAGAAAAGTCAAAATAAATTATTATTTCTATTTTGCTTGTATTAACTTTATTTTACAGGGTAAAGTAATTATTAATTACTTGAACTATATATTTGCGTGAGATTGGTTTTTTGATTTAAAGTCCGGTCCATTGAGGATTCGGGAGTTGTAATTTAAATTTATTTATTTATTTAATTATCTCTCTCTCCTTTAAGTGGAACTACGACGGCCTGAGTCTTCCTAAATTGGAAGAAACGTAGGCAACCACTTGGTGTGGCCATTGCTTGTTTTTCTTTTGTTTTCAAAAAAAAATCTCTATTTTTTTCTATCAACTAGATTGACTCTGACAGACGCGCACTCATATTATAACTGTCATTGCACTACATACCATTGATAAACCCGAGACCCACACTAAGGACGAATGACGGTAACCACCTAGTCGCCGGTCTCTCCGAAGTTGGATCATCCCACTTCGAGTATTCAATCCACCTAGATTGTCATATCGCGGGGAGCCTAGCCTTCCAGCCCTGCATCGCCACATATCATGTAGATTGACTTTTTAGGACACTCCGTGACCGATCGGTTTGAACTTATAGTCCTTGTAATCCCTTGTAAAGATCTTGTTTTGTGCAATAATCCATGGAAAATAAATCAAAAAATTGTCCCTTAGAAAATGTTCCTATGATTGTCCCTTCGGATTTGTCCCTAAAAAGAGAAAAATTTCTCATCAAAATTATTGCACAAAACTTGATGTTACTTCGGATGACTTCGACCCCTAGGTCCTTAGGTTTGGATTTCGAATGTTAGAAACCCCCAAAACGAATTTTCCATCCGACCAAAATTAGGACTAAAAATCAGAAAATTTGTGACTTCCCGTGGTATTGTCTCGCGCGAGACTGCTTGTCCCGTGCGAGACAAGTGTTCAGTCTATTCGTGTTTTGGCCAAAACCTTCAAGCCTTTATTTACCCTATTTAGCCGACTTGTTGGGACTCGATCATGGTTTAACATGGTTGCTACACATCTAGGTTCTTCGCCAAAGCTCGACACGATGTCTGCTTCTCCTTCTGTCACCGAAGCCGAAATTAACGAAGCTAAGGCCCAACTCATCCAAGCCCTGCTTAAGATGGATGAACAAAGTAAGAAAATTGAGGAACAAAATGCCAAAATGGCCGCCCTAATGCAAGAATTCCACGACATGAAAGTCAAGAAAGGAAGAAAACAAAAGCTGAAAGAGGAATCCTCCTTCGATGGAGAGGAATCCTATACCAAAAAGAATAGGAAAACCAAGAAGTTAAGCAAGAAAGAGGAAGAATCCGATTCATCCTCTTCCTCATCCTCCTTCGATGATGAGGAACATGTCTCCAAGAGCACTAAGACCAAAATGGAAGGTAGTGATGAAACTACTAAACGTGGTGACCATGTTACTAAGAACTATATTGAGAAGAAACTTGCAACCCTTGACACTTCAAAGGGATCATTCATCCCATTTGATCCCGATGCTCTTCAACAATCCATCACCAAGTTTTCTCGCAAGTACAAGACACCCGATATTGCCAAATTCAACGGTACTACTTGTCCTCGAGCTCACGTTGAGACCTACACTTGGGCTATGCTTCCAATGGGCGTTGATAACACAATCTTGGCCCAATGCTTTCCTCAAACTTTGGAGGGTGATGTAAGGGATTGGTACATGTCTCTTCCTATGACTACAAGGCTTGATTGGTCATCTGCATGTTTATTCTTCCAAAGGCAGTTTGAAGACAACTCCACTTACCGCCCTACTAGGAGGGATCTCGAACAAACCAAGCAACATGCAAAGAAATTTCTAGATGATGCACGGTTCATTAAAAAGTAAAACAACTTTTTCTAGATCCTTGAGCCAAGTAGCGTTTCTTGTTGAGTCTAGGGGCTTCCTGTTAGCCACTCTCATGCACAATCTTGAAATCCAAGCATCACAGCTGGGGCTTCCTAACCTTTCCTCCCCCAGTCAATCTCTACTCTTCAAAATAATCAAATCTGGATTAGGAGCTTTCCTATTTGCTTCTCACTCTCATCATTAGAGAATACACTTCTTCAAAGAGTCAATTCTTGGATCACCCTCCAAAGAATAGAGTCTGTCTCTCCTCAATTGACTTGAGATCTCATCTCTCTCTCATCAATAAGATTCTCTCCTCTGAGTTCTCTTCGAGTTAGCATACTATTTTCAGAAAGAAAAACAAAGAAAAAAAAGGGCTCAAAAGAGATGCCCGCTAGATTGAAAACCCGAAAGGGCGGTCTAGGAAAAAACCAGGGTGCGTCACTAGGAAAAAAAATCAAGGACAAAGGGAGAGTATTCTTCAACCTTCTTCATCAAACATCATTCGGTCCTCTTCAAATCAAATCAACATGGAGAGTCTTTTTAAATCATCTTCAAATCAAGAGAGCAGACTCACAAGTCTGTTCACAAAGTCATCTACCACATTCAAGTAACTTGGGGCTTAAGATAGGGAAGAAACTTGGACATAAAGCCATTAGGACAAATGACAGATTTGTAATCGTTTACCTCCTAGAGACACGATTCAAGGGAGAACTAAGAATGAAGATTCGCAACAGGCCTAGATGTGATCACACAAGATTAGTCATCGAAATTCTACAATAATGGAGAAACAGTACAGTACTCTCGCACGAGACAACCTCGCTGACTAGCAACAGATTCTGCATAAACCTGATTTGGTCCCAACTTGTCAAACACAAGTTTACTCATACAGTTCACCCATCTCAAAAAATAAATCCATACAAATGTCCCTACATGTCCATATACCATATACTCCTACATAAACTCACCACCAAAATGACCAACCGGCCATTTACACGAACAGACGTGGACACCACCACATAAGTCCAGTTAAACAACTAAAATTTGAAAAAATCTACTTGGAATCTTTATGTGCTGACAGGTACAGAAAGGTAAGAATCATTCGGGTCCATCCGAGCCCAATATGCATATATCCTTGCATTACAGGAGCCGACAGAACCTCCACCTCAATCGACATCTTCAAAGTCTGTGATGGCAGCAAACTTCAAGTCCGTGACCTCGGCGACATCAACAAAGTCTGTGACGATAGCAAACTTTAAGTCCGTGACCTCGGCGACATCAACAAAGTCTGTGACGGCAGCAAACTTCAAGTTCGTGAGCTTGGCAACATCAACAAAGTCTGTGATGGTAGCAAACTTCAAAGTCTGTGACCTCGGCAACACCAGCAAAGTCTGTGATGACAGCAACTTCAAGTTCGTGACCTCGGCAACCACAATAAAGTATGTGACCTCAACATCAAAGTCTGTGATGACAGTAACAACAACCAAGTCCGTGACCTCGGCAACAACGGCAACGTCAGTAACCTCGGGCGGCGCATCATCAATAACGGGTATCATCAGAATTGGGTCAAGTCCTTGATTCCTCAGTACGATCTTACCTTTTCTTTCAAAAATGCTTTTCAAAATACCTAAAATAGCCTTTTTAGTGTTTTGGAGTCGAACTACGTTTTGGTCTGATTATCCGATACAGATACGTAGGCAGCCGAGCGGCACGACCATCCAAGTATTCAGAATGAGGTCTTTTCCATCGACGACATGACTTCTTCCATAAGTCTTGTCGCCGAGGGGCTCTGTAGACACCCCATTCTGAACCAATAATAACATGATTACACTACTCTTCATCTCTCTTTGTGTTTTGATGAAAGCATATTAGTTTCATCACGTTTCGTTAAGTTTCTAACTAACCTCGTTAGTTTTGGGACCTAAGTGACTAATAGAACAACTGAAGAGGACAAAATGGTCAATTGACTAGTTGTCCCGCGCGGAACAGGCGTGTCTCGTGCGAGATAACCCCTCTGCAGGATGTGGAGAATCACTTTCCTTCTCCGTTTCAACCTCTTTTCTTGATAAATCTTATCCAATCCGGTTCTCCAATAGCATTTGAGTTCTAGAACCTTCCTAGGGTGGTTTCCCTCTCCAACCTCCTATAAATACCTGATGGCTTTCAGTATTTTGAAGGTCCCCGATTTCTAATCGAAAACACACAACACCCACAATTTGTTGGTTTCTTTCCATGAAAGACTCCTGCAAATCACTCTAAATAAACTCTCAAATTCGTCCATCAATCCTATTGATCAACAAACGTCAAGACTCAAGCCTAGAATCAAGGCGAAGCTCTGCCCAAATCATTTCTCGACTGATAAGATACCTTATAACCACGTTCTAAATCAAATACTCCCCTAAAACAAGGTAAACTCCTATATTTTTTACTTTCTTCTTCTCAATCCCCTCTAATTGCTTTTAGAGTAGTGTAACCCCATCAAAAGGGTTAGCCTAGAGTCCCTTCAATCAATGGAGGTGATCTCGAAGCATACAACCCGACATTCCTAATTAAGAAATTAATTAAGGTTTTCTTAATTAGTAATTGTAAAGATTGATAATACTCAATTGGCAAGACTGATATCTGAATTGGGTGGAATCGGTGCTCCTCGACCTTTCCATTCCATAACTTAACCCCCGAACCCTCAAATCATTTTAAATAAATAAAAAGGTTTTTCTTATTGTTTTCCTAAATAAATAATAAGTGGCGACTCTGTTATTCAATAAAATATCAACGCTACAGCAGGAATCGTGCTGGATCAATCTCCGTCCAATCAGCAAGATAGATCTCCTAGCTTTTGACCTGAAAACCGAACCCACGACTAGCCGGAATGGTCTCCGGCGAAGACTCTCGGGTGTGAGAGTAAATATGGTGTATATGAGAGCTTATAAAATATAATGAACAAGAGTATTCAGAATATTAAATAGCAATTACCTTTGAATGATTGATATTGTGATGTATTTATAGCCGTTTGTGAGAGTTGTAATTGTGGTAGGAATGCTAGAGATCCCTTGAATCACGACCCAAATCATGGATATAATCGTGTCCATATATAACTCCTAGTTTGTAGGGAGTTTGTTAAGAAATAGAATTGTAAATACGCCTGGACTCTGTAGGTCGACGTACTCTCATAGGTCGAGGTCGCCTGCTTGGATCTAGGTCGACCTGACTGATGGATAGGGTCGGATAATGCCCGTATAGGACATGGATCATATGTTGGACAAAGCTAGGTCGGGACCCTTGAGGTCGAACAATGAGCTAGGTTGACTGATCTATGATGATGGGCCTTGGGCCTGATAATAATTGGGCCGACCCACTGGGATAGGGTGGCGGTATACGTCTGAATGATTGGGCTTGCTCGTTGGGCCTAGCCCGTCTCATTTATTCCGTTCAGTGGCCCCCAACTTTCTGGGTGAATTTAGTCGACCAGGAAGTTAAAATAAATTTTTGATGAAGATTTCATGTAGGTCGCAGATAGATGCTCGAACCTTGACATGTTGATGTGGCTCAATCTCGATCGTTGACTATGGACGGATGGATCGGTAGGAGCGCCGTATTTCTGTAACATTGCTATTTTGATGCCTGGGCAACTGCCTTGGAAATCGTCCGGGCATTAATTGTTTTGATTAAACCATTTGATAAACCCCTCCCTTTCCGTTTCCAGTAAGGATTAACACTTGGTATAAAAAGGGGAAACCTTTTCCTTTTCAGATTTTACAGACCCCCAAATCTCAGGCATATTTCGAAAGCACAGGCAAAGCAAGGTTTCTGACTCCTGGAGCGTTCCCTTCCTTCGTTACTACCCTCACTTTCAAATAAATTTAAGGTATTCTTCAATTTCTTTGCTTTTTCATCTTATTTTCGAGCTTTCTTCGATTTCTGCCATGGCTAGGACATTTAGCAGCGAACTTGGGGTTTGGTATGGGTATTGCACCATTAATCACCGAATATACAAACACAAAGGAGGAGTGTGGAAGGAGATGTCCATGACTGAGTGTGCATCTATCTTGACCTGGTGGGGCTTAACCTTTAGCGAACTAGGTTTGCCTGTAGGAGAGGACGTAGGATATTTAGAAATTGACGACCCAACAGTTGTGTCTTTTCATCTGTTTCACGAATTGCTCGACCATCTATCTCTATTTTATGTCAAGGATCCCAATAAGCCCTCTTTTCTTAGAAATAGAAAGGGTTTCCCAGGTGAATCTAGGTCGACCCTAGGTAGGTCGCCGATGTCTGAATGTAGGACTGACTCCCCTCTTTCTTCTTCTATAGATATGGCAGCTCAAGGGGGAGCTTCTACTTCTTCCAGCCCACGGATTGTGGACGTGTTCGACTCCTTTGTTTCTAAGGGGAGGAATGAGAGAGGTTATATGTCTCCCAAGCCCGTTCGAGGAAAAGGAAACTCGGAGTCTCTTGTGAACATGGTGTATGGCTTCTGAAAAGTAGATATAACTGAGTTTAGGGTGACCCACTATCCCAAAAAGGAATTCATGTCCCAATTTGGAGCGACCTATACCACTGATCCTACTAGAGTAGCCTTTTTCTATAGCCAATTTGAGGCTGGCTTGAGACTTCCCTTAGATCGCTTTGTCAACGAATTTTTAGAGTGCATGGACGCCCTACCCCTTCAATTAGGAGCTAATACTTGTAGGGTTTTAGTGAGCTTTGCAATGGCGTGCAGGTTTCTGGGTTTCGAGCCATGCCTTCATGTTTTTAGGATGTTCTTTAAGATCTCCATAGATAAGGTAGACTTGGGAATTAGCACTCCCTCTAGACCTCGTGCCCCAAAACTATTCATCAATCTCCCCAGCAAAGTTAGTGGCTGGAATACTCATGTCATGGTAGTTGAGAGAAGGAGAGGTAGGGAATTTCCTCTACCAAGTGGTGAGTCGAAAGTGATGAAGGATGAGGATTACTGGGAGCTAGATTGGAGCAAGGATTTGTATAATAAGCTGGTGGAGTTTTCTGAGAGAGGGCCAATTAGGTGGGAGGTTTTAGGGACCACCAAAAACAATTATATTCGAGCTGGAATGATGCTTGGCAAGAATAATGTAGTTCCCTTGGTCCCCATAGTTAGGTGTTTGAGGTATCCTGATTGGGTCAACCACGAGGGAGATAGATTTAGGTTTGAAAACTAATGTCATGAGTGCAAGAAGACCCCAGATTACTGCAGGCTGAGAGTGGATCACTTTGGTGGTAAGTGTTTACTTGCTTTTATCCCTTAGCTCGTCAATTAATTGCTCGCATGTTTTTCACTTTAGCTCGTACATATCTTGCTCGTCAATCACTGTCTCACCCGTATCGAGCTAACACTTCGCTTCTTGTCTTGTACAGTTCTTACCCCTGAGCAAGAAGCTAATATGGGGCGTGTTGTGAATGTGAAGAAGAGTAAGAAAAGCTGTGGGGCTGCTAATGCTCGAGCAAACCGCTAGAAGGAGGCTGAGGATCGCCAAAAGTTGTTGAAGCTGGTTGATGAAGATACTAATAAGTTGATTCCCATCGAAGATGAAGCTGAGCAGATGGAGGTGGAGAAGACTGAGGGTGAGACCCAAGAGGTCAATACTGCTGGAATTGAAATAGTTGAGCAATCGCTTGATCCGATGCAAGAGGCTCTCCAAGCTAAGGTCCAGACACCTGTTGTCGATCTTGATGAGGAGGAGGAAGAAGAAGATGCCCGTCCTCTCAAGACGAAGAAGAGATCCAAACCCAATCCCTGATTTAAACAAGGGAAGGTCACTGCCAGCAGTTCTCAGCCTCCGACTATCCAAGTCTCATACCCCGAACTAGTTCAAGCTCGCGTGGATAAGTTGAGTGATGTTCCTTTGCTCACTAGGGTAGACATCTCTAGCAGAGAATATCCTGAGCTAGAATATGGCCAGGTGGTGGTGAGAAGAGCGGCAGATAGGGACCTGGTAACCAAGTATACGGACAAGGGCTTGACTGCTGAAATTTTCAAAGCCAGGTCGGGGCTAGTCCACTCTGAGGTGACACTTTACGTTTTTTCATAATTATTGTTCTTCCTTCTTGCTCGCCTATTCATTTTAAACAAGTTTTAGTCGATCTGATCCTTGGGTTTTATTGCTGTAGGCTCTTGCTACGGTTGAGCTAGCTACAAGTTATTGGAAAGCAGCTGAGGAGAGAGAGAAGCTGGCTCTGACCATGCACGCTCGAAAATCTGCTAAGCTAGAGAAGCTGGGAGGAGATCATGCCAAGCTTAAAGAAGAGCATGCTGATTTGGATTCAACCTATGAGAGTCTTAAGCTCGTCAAGGATGATTCCCTGAAATCATGAATGAAGTTGATGGCGTTTTCCTCTGTAATTCTTGCTAACGGCTTGGCCTCGACCCACTTCGTAAAGTAATCAATAGCAACGATCACGTACTTGCAATTTCCTCGGGCGGGCAGGAAGGGTCCAATCAAGTCGACACCCCACATATCGAAGGGTCAAGCGGTGACTACTGAAGTTTGCTCGGTCGTAGGCAGTCTAGGCAGGTCGGCAAACCTTTGGCACTGGTCGCACCCCTGAACAAATTCGTGAGCGTACACTCTCATGTGAGGCTAATAATAACCCAATGTAATCAATTTGTCGGCCAAAGTTCTGGTCCCCGGGTGTCCACCACAAACCCCACTATGTACCTCATACAACAGTTGAGTAACCTCTTGAGGGTAAACACATCTCAATAAAGGTTTAGTAAACGACCTTCTGAATAACGCGTCTCCTTGAATAACATACCTCGGGGCCTTTTTCTTGATAGCTCGAGCTGCCTTCTCGTCATCAGGTAGCTCTCCTGTCTCTAGATAAGCTCGCATTTCTTCGATCCAGCCCTTGGTGTAGACCCATTCTCTAGTAGTATCCTCCAAGCATTGAATCTGAACCTTCTTATATGCTGGATGTTCAAGGTAAGAGATAGGTTCCCCATACTGCTCATCCGATGTGGCCAGTTTCGAGAGTAGGTCTGCCAATTCATTATCATCTCGACCAACCCTCTGTATCTCCCAGAATTCCAGGTCTTTGATCAGCTCCTTTACTAGGTCGCAGTACTTGACCAAGGTAGGATTCAGCACCTCATACTCCCCTTTGACTTGATTTATGATCAACTGAGAATCACAGTAAGCCACGATCTTGGTTGCTCCGAAACACTTTGCATACTCAATGGCTGCGACCAATGCTTCATATTTGGCCTGGTTGTTGGAAGCTTCAAACTTGAATCTTGGAGCTTCTTCATAGACTGTCCCTGATTCTGGCTCAACCAAAACAATTCCAGCCCTACTAACACTCTTTGTTGTCGACCCATCAGAATAGACCTTCCAGCAATCGTCGGGCAAACTGATGGCTGGCTGAGCTGCAGGCTCCTTTCCCTTTCTATTTTCCTTCCGAGCTCTCTCTTCGCTATCTTTCTTGGTGAACGTAAGTTCGAACAAGAAATATGCCAAAGCTTGAGCCTTCAACGCCTTTCGAGGCCTATACTCAATGCCGAATTCTGTGAGAGCAATTGACCAGTTGAGTAGTCGGCCAGAACTTTCTGGCTTATGTAGGATCTTTCTCAGAGGTGCATCAGTTAGCACGACAATAGGGTGAGCCAGAAAATAGGCTCGCAACTTCCTGGAAGCTACGACTAAGGCGTAGGCCACCTTTTCTGTATTATAATATCTGCCCTCTGTTGGTGTAATGCCCTAGGCTTTAGTTATGTTTAACTGAAAACCGTTATGTATCATCTTTATCGTTTATGTTTATTATTTGATTATTATATAGTTTGCATATTTGTTTATAATAATCTCTGTCCCTAATTATTAAGAGAATAAATTAGTATAATTGTCAATGGATAATCATGTGATGATTATATGCATAAGAGATGCACATTGAAATTATGGGTACTTGTTAGAGAACAAGTGACTGGACATGACCCGCATGAGATTTATGTAATGGTCAAATGTCATACTTAAATCTCATACGGTTACTTCATTTATTTCCTAGACCTGAGACTATCATAACCTTACATATGATGAAAGTCATGTTTGATTTTAGTCAAACGATATCTTAACACGATATCTATAAAGACTATCATTGGCATGATCAGAGTCATGATGGGAAGGATGATAAGTCAAGAAGGAATTTGTCCCTCGGAAGAGAGATGTTATGCTTGGGCCCCTCGATGAGTAATAATGATGAAAGTGTATGGCCGTACCCCAATGTGATTGGAATTATCATTATACTCAAGAATCGAGAAAGCATTGAACAATAACAAGTTGACAAGGACCATGACTTGTGTTCAAATATAACATCGTGAGACAAAGGGATAAATGGAAGTACACCATTGGAAACGTGAACTCTTACGTTGCATTATTTGGGTAGACATAATGGCTTGCTAGAGTCCGCTTATGTCTTATGAGGTTCGATATGATCGAACTCATTGCCAACATAATGTAATCCTATTGGGTCACACACAACTAGAATGAATTGGTTAAACCGGAGGAAGAATAGTTGAGAGTTTCTGTATCTGGCTATATATACCGCGCGACATATCAAGCCAATGGCTTGATATACCGCGCGACATAATAGGCCAATACGCGGTTTGACAGCCTGTCTCTCCTAATACGATTAGGAGAGGTATTCCTACTATTGTAGTATAAATACAAGGGTTCTGTCAGACCTAAAAAGCCAGCCGAAATTTTAAAGCAAAATTCACAATCAAATTCTCTCAATATTCTTCAAGGTTTAGATCTAGCAATCAACAAGAAATTGTTCTTGGATTCATTCAAAGGTGTGGATACCAAAAGAGGGTCTTCGCTCGTTCATCGATCAAGGCCTAGAGTTCAAGCAAGTTGAAGAACGAAGTTTGTGATTTGATATCACATAATCAAATCGTTCGATAGCTCAAGACCGGAAAGCGTTTCAAGGTTGGTTTAATTCTATCTCATTCATAGGTTTCAAATTAATTGTATAGAACGGATCTTAGGGCTTCTTGGGTTTTATGTTTTTAATGCTTAATTCCGCTGCGCATGGACCCGTAAAACCCAACAGTGGTATCAGAGCCCCGTTCGTATGATTAAGTTTGAATTAACATGCTAGGTTTAAGATATAAATTGTTTATATGCTTATTGCATGTTTTGTATGTGATAAGAATTTTAATTGTTTATGTGAAACAATGTGAAAATCGTTTTCAATTTATGCTAAATTAAATCTGTAAAAAGGCTGTTTTATGTGATTTAATTGGCTGTAATCTGTATTGGTTCGAATCTGGAAATCCTGTAACCTGGCTGCCTATGTCGTGCGACATATCGAGCCATGTGGAATTCAGGTTAACCGGTCTGTTACGTCGCGCGACATATCAAGCCTCTGGCGATTATGTCACGCGACATAATAAGCCAAAACCGGCGTAATCAGTTTGTTTAATTTTTCTGTTATTCTGTGATTGTGTTTACAATCTGATATGTTGATATGAAAATCTGGATGTTATAAAATTGAGTTTATAAGTCCGCGATAGATTGATTCATTGACATGCATGATTAATTGATTAAAATATGATTTTAATAATTATTGCGATGCATGAATTATTTGTTCTTAAGTGTTAAGAATTTTATTAGATGTTTAGTTTAAACATTGAATTGTGATTTCCTAAAATGTTTAGTTGAAACATTGCATTATAGTTTCCTAATATGTTTAGATTTAGACATTGTAAATTTTGGATTTTATGATTGTTTATGGAAACAAGTCATAATTACGCGAAATTTTAAAAGGAAACTAATTGTTTATAAAAGGTAGTGATTATGTTGCCAAATCAGAGTTGATTTCTAATTGTGCATGACTAGGAGAGTTCTGTCTAAGGAAGAGTTGGTACTTAAGTAGTCCTTGTGGCTCACCTATCTTCCTGGGAACTTACCTGGTGCATGATTATGACTATCTTTGCTGATATGCTTATAATCTACCTTAAAGAACCTTCATTTAACTTTTAAGTTCTTTATGCCAATCCATGATTTAAACACTTGAGACCACTCGGATAGTTTTGGGTGGGCTTGCCATAGCAAGGTGCTTTGATTCTATTCCATTTGCGAGCAAGATGAGGAAATGGTGGTTCCTATACGTTTAAAATGGATGAACTTAATTGGGTTATCAAAATGGTTTTGGACCCAAGGCATAAGATGAGATTAAAATATGCTTAGACATATGATGTCTTAAATAAATCTCATAAAAGATCCTAAGAGTCATATATGATATGATTGATGTTTTCTACCTAATTAGTTTAATCTTGAGCGGTGCGCCATAGCGTACTTGAGATCAAATTAAAGATGGATCTTAGTCCTAAGAGTCATATACGATATGATTGATGTTTTTCTACCTAATTAGTTTAATCTTGAGCGGTGCGCCATAGCGTACTTGAGATTAAATTAAAGTTGGATCTTAGCCCATTAAATGCATATTATGCTTATTAGCATTGGAAGGTGTATGATTTAGTGGGAGTATTTGTAAAATACATTATTTGCTCTTAAATGATAAATGTGTTGATAGTGATATGTGTTCATATAATTTGTATATTTTGTTGTAGAAGTAGCATTACATAATGATAATTGCGATTCGTCCTTATGAAGGACAAAATTTGAAAAGAACGGTACAAGTTATTCTGATTTGATCAGACGCTCAAGAATTGTTCTTAGGCAAATGTGTACGTTCTTGACGAATCCGTTCCTACTAAACCCATTGCAAATGTTGCAAAGGGCAAATAAGGAAGCAACATTAGAAACATATTGATGATTCTGACAATATTGCTTGCCTTGAATTTGCCACCATGGTTAAAGGCTCTTATGAAGAACCTTGAGCACATGATAACTATTCTTTTGTTATAGCATAACGCATAAAGGAAATGTTCCAAGTGCAAGCTAGGCAAAAGATATATGTTGTGGTGAAAGCTCTTAATTCATTTGATGAAAGAAGGAGCAATCCGCAAATTGTGTTAATGGTTAACACAAGAGAGGGTTCACAAAGGAAGGAAAAGTAGGTAAAGCAAAAGTTGCTAAACCTAGGACAAATGTTGTCAAAGCCGAAGAGGCTAAACCCAAATTGTCTCAAAAGGATGCAGTTTGCTACCAATGCAATAAGATTGGTCATTAGAAGCAAAGTTGCAAGGCTTATTAGGAAGGCCTAAAAGGTGAAGAAGGGCAATATGATTGCTACTACTTCAAGTATCTATATGATAGATATTTTCCTTTCGACTTCTTGTTCTTGGGTATATGATACCGGATTGGATCCCACATTTGTCTAAATGTGCAAGGAGCAAAGAATAGAAAGCTACTCAAATAAGGTAAATTAAACCTAAGCATGGGAATGGAGCAAGAGTTGCAACATTAGCCATAAGGGACTTATGAAGTCATCTTACCTTGTGAAGTAGTACTTGTTTTGAACAAGTATGACTACGTTCCAGATTTGAGTAGGAGTATTATTTCTGTTTCTTAAATGGATGATGAAGGATATAATTTTCTTATTTTCAATAAGAAGTTTTATATTTATTTAATAATATGCCTTATTGTAATGCATATGTCATTAAATAGTCTTCATATCCTTGAAGATGAGAAACAAAATAACATTGAAGATATCTATAATATAAATGGGAAATCTAAACCGAACGATATGAACAACACGTTCATATGGCATTGCCGGCTTGGTCAAATAAATAAGAAACATATATCTAAACTCCATTAACATGGACTTTTAGACTCATATGACCATGAATCATTTGAGGATTTTGGATCTTATTTATTGGGATTATCGACCAAACCACCCTACACTAAAGTAGTGGGAGGGCTAGTAACTTATTAGTCATTATACATAAGATGTATGTGAACTATTAAGTAGCATTGCTAGGGGAGGATTTTGGTATTTCATCATATTTCACTAAAGACTTATCTAGATATGATTATGTCTATCTGATGAAGTCCAAAGGTGAATCGTTTGAGATGTTTCGAAAATTTCAAGATGAAGTGCAAAACAACTTGGCAAAACTATTAAGTACTTCGATTGGATCGAGGTAATGAATATTTGAGCCAAGAGTTTGACAATCATCTCAAAACTATGAAATCGTTTCAAAGTTGACTCCAACCGGAACACCACATTGTATGGTGTGTCTGAAAGGAGGAATTGAACCTTGTAGGACATGGTTCGTTCGATGATATGTCAATCAGACTTTCCTATTTCCTATTTCCTTTTGAGGATATGCATTAGAAATAATGCGGTTACACTGAATCAAGTCCCTACTAAATCGGTTCCTAAGGCCCCACATGAGATATGGCATGGAAGAAAACTTAGTTTGTCTTTCATGAAGATTTGGGGTTGCGAATCTTATGTAAAGAGACTTGTCTCTTATAAGTTAGCACCAAATCTGACAAAGGTTATTTTCGGAAATTAATCTTACAACCGCAAAGAGAACAAAATGTTTGTTGCTCTATACGATTCGTTTCTTGAGAAATAGTTTTTCAATAAAGAATCTAGTGGGAGTAAAATTAATCTTGAAAGAAGTTCAAGAACCCGAAAATAATATGGAACCAAGAGTAGAGACAGAACCAAGTTCACAAAGGAGTTGTGAAACCGGTTCAAGATGCACAAGTCCATCGTGGATTGGATAGGTTACGATCCAAAACTCAAGAAATAGTGATTTCTCGTTGCGGAAAGTGATGAAGTGGAAGTCATTGAGAATGACGATCCTAATTGCTATCAAGAAGCGATGTCCTCTCCTAATTTGGATAAATGGTTAGGAACCATGGAATCCAAATTACAATCCATGTTTAACAATCAAGTTTAATTGGAACTTGATTGGGCTACCTAAAAGTGTAAAAACTAAAGGGTGCAAGTAGGTCTTCAAAAACCAACATGGATGTGAAGGTGTATACTTATATGACTAAGGATTGTAGCAAAGGGACTTAGGTTAATTCATAGTATTGACTATGTTGAAACTTTTTCCGCCAGTTACAATGTCGATGTCTGTTAGAATTTCAATTGCCATAATCGCATATTGTGACTATGTGATATGACAAATGGATGACAAACGACTTTCTTTAAATGGAAAGATTATTAAGGATGTGTAAAGTACACAACCCGAATAGTTTGTCGATCCAAGAAACTCTAATAAAGTATGCATGTTGCAAGGATCCATGAGATGGATTGAAGCAAGCTTCAAGGAATTGGAATCGTTGTTTTGATGAATTGGTCAAAGAGTTTGACTTTATCAAGTACAAAGATGAACCTTGTGTATGCATGAAATTCAGTGGGAGCATGGTATTATTTCCATTGTTTATTACAATAATATCTTACTCATTTGAAAAACAAGTTCCGACACTTAAGACTGTTAAGTCTTGGTCAAGGAAAGGTTTCTCAATGAAAGATATGGGTAAAGCCGCTTACATCCTTGGCATCAAGATCTATAGAGATAGATCTAGAAGGATAAATTGGTTTGAGTCAAAGTGTTCACATTGACAAGATTCTTAGAAGAGTCTAAGAAAAGTGGCTTGTCAATGGATCATGGTATTTTCTCTTAAGCAATACTCATTGTCTTATGACAATTGATGAGCAAAAGGGAATGAATGAAGTTCCATATCGGCATTTGGATCTGTCATGTATGCCATAATTTGTACTAGACCCAACGTCTCATATGCTTTGAGCATGATGAGTCGATACCAATCTGATCCTATGATGAGAACCAATGGATGGAAGTCAAGATGATCCTAAGTACTTAAGAAGAACTAAGGATACGTTCTTGGGATTTGAAAGATTGAAAGTTAATCTTGTTGTAAGGGTTACAAAGATGCTAGCTTCCAAACTGACAAAGTTATTTTAAAATCGCAATTAGGATTTGTGTTTGTGCTTATTAGAGGTACAATTTTGATTGGAAGAGTTCCAAGCAGAAATTGTAGCCGATTCTGCTACTAAGGCCATATTTTAGCAACATATGATGTAGCTAAAAGAGGGCAGTTTGGATCAAAAGTTCATTAGTGTTTTGGAAATGTTCCAAGTATCACTAATCGGTGAAACTTTTGTTATGACAAATAGTGGTGCCACTTGTGCAAACAATGGAACCAAGGTCACAACAGTGATCCAAACACTCACTTAGACGTTCTTCGAGGAATTCATAAAGAATGAGAAGACGTTAAAATATACAAAGTATCAACCAATGATGACATAAGGGACTCACTTACAAAGACACTCGCATAGGCAGAAGCATGATGGGCATGTTAGATCCATGAGTATTCGATACATAAATGGAGCCTAGTGCAAGTGGGAGACTGTTGGTGTAATGCCCTAGGCTTTAGTTATGTTTAACTGAAAACCGTTATGTATCATCTTTATCGTTTATGTTTATTATTTGATTATTATATAGTTTGCATATTTGTTTATAATAATCTCTCGTCCCTAATTATTAAGAGAATAAATTAGTATAATTGTCAATGGATAATCATGTGATGATTATATGCATAAGAGATGCACATTGAAATTATGGGTACTTGTTAGAGAACAAGTATTTGGACATGACCCGCATGAGATTTATGTAATGGTCAAATGTCATACTTAAATCTCATACGGTTACTTCATTTATTTCCTAGACACGAGACTATCATAACCTTACATATGATGAAAGTCATGTTTGATTTTAGTCAAACGATATCTTAACACGATATCTATAAAGACTATCATTGGCATGATCGGAGTCATGATGGGAAGGATGATAAGTCAAGAAGGAATTTGTCCCTCGGAAGAGAGATGTTATGCTTGGGCCCCTCGATGAGTAATAATGATAAAAGTGTATGGCCGTACCCCAATGTGATTGGAATTATCATTATACTCAAGAATCGAGAAAGCATTGAACAATAACAAGTTGACAAGGACCATGACTTGTGTTCAAATATAACATCGTGAGACAAAGGGATAAATGGAAGTACACCATTGGAAACGTGAACTCTTACGTTGCATTATTTGGGTAGACATAATGGCTTGCTAGAGTCCGCTTATGTCTTATGAGGTTCGATATGATCGAACTCATTGCCAACATAATGTAATCCTATTGGGTCACACACAACTAGAATGAATTGGTTAAACCGGAGGAAGAATAGTTGAGAGTTTTACGTATACGGCTATATATACCGCGCGACATATCAAGCCAATGGCTTGATATACCGCGCGACATAATAGGCCAATACGCGGTTTGGCGGCTGTCTCTCCTAATACGATTAGGAGAGGTATTCCTACTATTGTAGTATAAATACAAGGGTTACGTCGGACCTAAAAAGCACCGAATTTTTAAAGCAAAATTCACAATCAAATTCTCTCAATATTCTTCAAGGTTTAGATCTAGCAATCAACAAGAAATTGTTCTTGGATTCATTCAAAGGTGTGGATACCAAAAGAGGGTCTTCGCTCGTTCATCGATCAAGGCCTAGAGTTCAAGCAAGTTGAAGAACGAAGTTTGTGATTTGATATCACATAATCAAATCGTTCGATAGCTCAAGACCGGAAAGCGTTTCAAGGTTGGTTTAATTCTATCTCATTCATAGGTTTCAAATTAATTGTATAGAACGGATCTTAGGGCTTCTTGGGTTTTATGTTTTTAATGCTTAATTCCGCTGCGCATGGACCCGTAAAACCCAACACCCTCTACGTCGAACAGGGCCTTGCTTACATAATACACGGGCTTCTGAATCCCTCCTTCTTCTCAAAATAGAATAGCGGCCACAGCTTGGTCACCCACATATAGATAAACGAACAAAGTCTCTCCCACAACTGGGCTGCTCAATAGTGGCGGAGAGGCGAGATACTCCTTCAGCTGTTGAAATGACGAAGAACATTCGGCCGTCCACTCAAAAAATTTTGTCCCCCTCAAAGATTTAAAGAAGGGGAGAGATCTCTCTGTTGACTTAGTAATAAAGCGACCTAGGGCTGTCACCCTACCATCGAGTCATTGCATCTCCTTAATACACGTAGGCTCCTTCATGTCACCAAAGCCTTGATCTTTTCAGGATTAGCTTCAATACCCCGCTGAGAGACCATAAAACTAAGAAAATTTCCAGCTACCACTCCAAATACACACTTGCTCGGGTTAAGCTTCATGCCGTTTGCCCACAAATTGGCAAATGTTTCCCTTAGGTCGACTACGTGACGTCCAACTTTTGTTTTGATGACCATATCGTAGATGTAGGCCTCCATGTTTCGGCCAATTTGGGAGGCAAAGACCTTGTTAAACATCCTCTGGTAGGTCGCTCCTACGTTCTTCAAACTGAACGACATCATATTGTAGCAGTAGATACCTCCAGCAGCTTGAAAGGCTCTCTTTACCACGTCCTCCTTATGCATCTTGATATGGTGGTAGCCTGAATAGGCATCGAGGAAGCTCAAAGTGGTATGACCAGCTATAGAGTCCACCAGCTTGTCAATCCTTGGTAACGGGTAGCTATCTTTCGGGCAGGCCAGATTGAGGTTGGTGAATTCGATGCACATACACCATTTGTCATTAGATTTCTTCACCATCACCACATTCGCGAGCCAGGTGGTATGAGTAGCCTCCTTGATGATACCTGCACTTAAAAGTTTTTGTACCTCAAGTTTGATCGCCTCCTATTTGTCACGAGCAAAACATCGTAGCTTCTGCTCCTTATACTTCATGGTCGGATTAACTTCCAATCTATGAACAACGACCTCCTCCTTGATCCCTATCATGTCTTCCACACGCCAAGCAAAAACATCACTACTTTCCTTCAGTAGCTTGACAATCTCTGCTCTTTCCTTGGCTGACAACTATCTCCCAATTTGAATTTTTTGATCGGGACAGGAGGGATTGGTCACCACTGCTTCCAGCTCGTCCACTGGTTCCAGCTCCGGACCATCTCTGAACTGCATGGTCTCAATAATAATCTCACGAACCCTTTGTCTTTCCTTGGCCCCCATGTGTGGAGCCTCTTCAACAATCATATCATCCAATTCAGCTGCGATCTCACTGGTGGTGACCCCCGAGTTTTGGTTGATCTGTATGCATAGCTCGCCAATGAAGACTTGGTCGACCATAACTGCATCTGAATCTACCAAAGTGTGTTGGGAGGGACGTTTTGGCTCAGTCATGACATGGTCATGTGAGTGATAGGTCGCCTCTTCTACACAGGTGATTGTAGATAGTCGAGAAGTTGTGGTGACAGATTTTGATAGCTTCAAGTATCCCTCAGGAGTATCAACCTCTAGCTCCCTCTTCTTTCTTGTTTGAAGGACATGATCAAGGTAAGCTCGAGCTGTACTTTGCACACAGCCTACACCAGCTAGTATAGGGAACTTAACCCACTGATGGGGAATAGAGGCCACCATTCCAAGTGCGACCTGGCCAGGGATACCAAAAATAGCAGCATAATCACTAACTACTTCTATAACAATAAATGTTACCTTAGTGATGACCCTGAAAGGAAGTTGGCCAATATCGACGTCCAGCTCGATCTGCCCCTTAGCATCCACCCTATGATCAGTGAAGCCTTCCAGTCGACCATCATAGAGTGACAACTGCTCCTTTGTGAGTCCCATTTCTTTGAACGTCATGTAAAAGAAAATATCCTTGCAGGCCCCCATGTCTATCAAGACTCTGCTCGTCGTACACCCATCAATTACTCCTGGGATAACAAAAACTTGTTCTCTGGCTGCCACGTTGGTAGCTAGCTCGTCCGGATAGAAATTGATAACCTCATCCCTGATGTAGCTTCTAGGTGGCACGTGAGGGGCTTTGTTGAGCTGAAAAATATTGTGTTTCAAAGCCTTGTTGCTAGCTTGTTCAGTGATCACTCCCAAATTCAATCGAGGTTGCCATGGCTCAGGTATATCCCTAGAAGCTCCCCTACCTCTGCCAGGCTGGGCTCCTTTCACATATCTATCGATCTTCCCACTGTCGACCCGCTTCTAAATGATACGCTTCAGACTCATGCAGTCTTCTGTAGTGTGGCCCGTATCCTTACGATAATCACAATATTTGTTGTTATCCCATTTGAATTTCTTTCTGGGGTTCATTGGGGCAGGTGGACCTAGCTCGACCGAATTCAAGATTTCAGTTTGACTTACTGTTAACGGGGTAAAACTCTCGTGCACTCTCTCAGTCGCCCTTGTTCTATTTTTCCCGTTCTTGTTGTTACCACCATTCTTTGCTTGGTCCTTTCTATGAGAATCTACGGCTTTGGACTTAGAACCTTTTTCCTTTTTCTTCTCCTTCCTCTCTTCAGCTATGGTCACATTATAGGCTCTTTCAAACAGTTCCTGCCTGTTCCTCATGCTCCTGACATGCAGCTCGTAGTCTAAGTCTACAGAGGTCACCCCATTTCTGAAGCAATTTATTACCTCTCTATCTGTCAGGTCTTCTTCAATTTGGTCGACCATCTCCTCGATCTTGGTGAAGTAGCTCATCGAGTGACTGTGCGCTCGCCCGAAAAAAATTTGTTTTTTCCCGTTTAAAATGGAAAAAGAAAGGAGTCGCCACGCCATGCTTTTGGAGGTGCACTTTGAAAAACCTTTTGAAAGAGAACGGGTTCGGGGGTCAGGTTATGTGTTGGGAAGAACCGAGAGTTCACCCAACATGCCTCGTCCGTAGACGAGTCTTTCTAATTTAGACATCCAAATAAATCAAATAAATGTGCAAACGATGATAATAAGCAAGTGCAATAAACATGAATTTTATTGAATATGCAAGATCATTACAACTTGTAGACCAATTGTCCGGGAGGCCACATCCCTTTACAGCAATAAGAACAGATTACAAAGGAAATCAGGTCCTCTACAAAGGACCATCTATGTCGCATGACATAGGACTCCTCATGTCCAAATGTGTCGCGTGACACCAATGGTCTCCTTGTAGAGACTCACAACAAACAGATTACAGAATCTCCAGATGAACACAAAATACAGTTAAAAACCAGATCTAAGCACTGATCAACATGATCATAAAACTAAATGCTAAGATAACTAACTAAATCAGCTTACAACTGAAACATGGTCCCTGCAGATGGTCATGACATGTCACATGACACAGGACTCCTCATGTCCAAATGTGTCGCGTGACACAGGGTTACCATCTGCAGGTACCTCACAAACTGAGAAGCAGATTCAACAGATGCACAATCCAACCAAACAATTATACTAAAATCAATAAGAACAACATGAATTAGATACGAATCGATCAAAGGAGTGTGGATATGGGAGATCCACACTCCCTTGACATCCAAATTGCAAATCCAAGTAGATCACATCATAAGCATGCAATTGGACTCAAGCATATACGATTTAAACAGAGAGATTGCAGTTGCCACTTGATAATCTGAGGCAGATGGAGCCTGATTATAAAGTGGAGAAGAAGAAAAAACAATTAAACAAATAGGTGAGAGAGAGAGAGAGAGAGAGAGAGTGTTACCCTTGTAGTCCTCAACTTCTACACCAAGTTAGGTGTAAAAGCCTTCGATTCAACTTCTGGAATAGAGATCTAGGCATGGACTGAGAGCTGAATTGGAAGATCTGAGGTGTTAGGGGAAGTAGGAGAGGAATTGGGTTGAAGAGAGGTGAAAGGTAAGGGAATTGGAGGGGAATTGGGTAGTTTTGGTGAGGGAGGAGGAGAGAGAGAGTTTCTTGAGCAATTTGTGCAGAGTTATATTAGGAGGCTAGAATTGGGATCCAAAACTGAGAGGGGTAGGGTCTTATTTATAGCTGCAGTCCATGGTAACCTTATGTCGCACGGCATAATGTAACCACTTTCCATGCCTCGACTTGTCGAGTGACACAAGGTGACCATAACCGTTTTTGGCGCCAAATCTGATTCTGGAACCTTCTTGGATAACACCTAAAAAGTCCAAAACAAATTTATTCCTTTTAGGTCCCTTGGCATGAGCAAAGTACAAAAAAGTACTTCCTTCGCGAGAAACTTATGAAATGTTTCCGGAAGTCTCGGGATGGACCGGGAATTTACCAAAATGCCCCTAAATGCAATTTTATCATATTAAAATGCATCTGAAAAGGTCGCGAATTGGATTGGCGTACTTACAGAGCCCCTCGGCAATGTCACTTTTGGAAAAAAGTGAGGTTGTCGATAAAATAAGACCCAATCCCAATGAGCGGCTGGGGGATAAGGCGGAGGGCTAGACGGTGATCTGGGGAATCGGATGGCTGGATCTTTTTGAGAAAGGATTCGTACATATGCCGGGGAGGGAATCAAGCCAAATCGTAGTTCGTAAATATGACTGTGCGGTTGTCACCCAATATCTGACTATGCGGTTGTCACCCAATATCTGACTATGCGGTTGTCACCCAATATCTGACTATGCGGTTGTCACCCAATATCTGACTGAGAAATCTGTAGCTGCCGGAGGGACTGATGCTATTGTTCATGTTGCTGGGGATTGATGTAGCTGCCGGAGGGTCCTATGCTACTAACTGCTGTTGACGGTTGCCGGGTGCGGGGCGGTCTTTTGTCGGCTGTTGGCTTTGGGGTCTGGGATTTTGCCTGATATGACGGGAACTTTGCTTGCTGGGCAGCGGATTCTTGTTGGTGCTTTGGTGGCGGGGCTATCCTTATTGACGATTGACTTCTGTGTCCCGAGCTTTGCTTGGTAAGCCGGGGACTTTGCTTGCTGGGCAGCGAATTCTTATTGACGCTTTGATGGTGGAGCCATTGATCTTGGTGCGCTCTACTGGGGAGTTTCAAATAGGCACAGATTCTTTGTCTCGGCTTTGCTTTGAGGGACAATCTTTGAGATTTGCTCAGTTAATTGTTGTACCTGCGGAGAAAATGACACTCGAAGCACTATATCTAACTATGCTATTTTGTTAGCAAAGGTTAAACTATGTTAGCTTGTTTGCATGAGTCTGTTCGTTCTGGGAACGAGGGAAAAGGAGTACGATTTATTGTTATTGACAGGTCGGCTTTGCCGGGTTTGTACATAAGTTTTTGGGACTGTCTCGGGTAAATGTGTATAGTGATACATATGGTGGGGGGAATCCTCTCCCGTGCAGTAATATGAGGTACAAGGTGTATTGCAGCGACGGCGAGCTAGAGAGTGCCACAGAAAAACCACTTGCAAGACCCTGATGCAGACCAAATGTGTCGCCCGGCATGATATGTCTGTTTGTCAGGAGATGTCGCACGACTGGACGAAGCTCGTAACAGGGCCCTTTTAAAAATCAACTCAGGCCTCATTTGCAGACATTTTCCTTTCAGCAGGGGAAAACCAGCAGCTCCAATAAGCGACTTCAGTGACCAAGGTTGAAACTTTCACTCACCATGGAACACTATAACAGGAAAACAGCTTCTCGGGAACATCAATTTCGTCAAGACTTCCTTGAAGTTTTGCATTATCACCGGAAGTATCATAGAGAACTTATTGATGGGAGGTATGGTATGCCGTGTCTTTGGTCGTTGAAAGATTGGAAGATTGACTGGGATTTGCTCCGGGCCGCATCTTGCTTTTGGGATTCGGAGAGGCATGTTTTCATCTTATCTTACAATGATCTGACACCGACCATAGAGGATTTTAGGGCATTGACTAGTTTGAGCAAATCGGCGAGTGTAGCATTCCCACGGGACAGGCGGTCAACGGCGGAGCAATTATCGGACTTCATGTGCCTGCCAGCAGATCAAGTGTCATTTATGATTTTGGGTGATGGATTCATAGACTTGACTCAGATGGCCAGGTTGCGCTTGTCCCATCCTAAGTTGTTCAATCTTTCTGCGTCTTTGGACATGTTTATGATGTTTAGCTTGTCAGCTCACTATTTTTGTGGGTATGTCGGAGTCTGTCAGAGCACACTGTTGGAGGTTGTCAGGCAACTTAGGGGCGACCGAGGTGTGGACCTTCACCAAATCCATTCTGGGTAAGGGGAGATGGACATTGTACCTTTGCTGTTGGCTGAGACTTACCACGGTATTGACAGGTTATCAGGAGGATCAGACTTCATGGGTACAGGCAGCCCTACTTTATTATCTTTGTGGCTCTCTGAGCGATTGCGCTTGATCGGGCCGTTACCAGAGGGTCGGACGGCGATGCCTTGGGTGACCAGGCCACGCCGACTGTTGAGAGACGCAGCTGTTAACAGTTGGCAGATGAGGTTGACACGGTACATGACTACTGATCTAAACTTCTAGATTTCGGCGTGGGGACTACAGACCATGAGGGACATTCAGGATGGATCGGTGGTAGTCAGACTGCCAGGCTTTCATGTGTCTTCATTATGTGTACCATCACTAGTGAGCAGGCAATATCGGTACCCTCAGCAAATTATCCGGGATTTGAGAGACAGGTTGATGACTGACGCTGTTCCGATGGTTATGACCGAGCCCCAGACTATGCAGTTTTTCAGCAGATCTTTTCTTGAGGGTTTCTTTCCCGTCCGTACCCTTCTTCGACAGTCCAGAGGGATTACTTATTTGACCACAGAGTACTTGATCTGGTACGAGGAGCAGCAGGGTCCCTTCCAACTGGCTATAGAGTCTCGTCGTCGGGAATACCTGGGAGCAGACTACCCCACTAGCCGGTCCTTCAAAGATGCAGAGGCACAGGGGAACCCACATAATGTTACTGGCGATGTTGCTGAGGACTATCGGAGACAAGAGATCCGGCGAGCTGCTCTGAGGGATGATCCAGAGGTGATGGCTCGCAGAGAGGCCTTGCGACGAGAGAGGGCTGCCAGGGCTGCTTTGAGGGAGACTGGTCTGATCGAACCTTCGACGCACATTATACCAGAGCTGGGGCGGGCTCAAACTGACTTATTTGACATTCCTAGGCCAAGAACCTCCCGGGGACCAAGGAAAAGGAAAGACAGAGGTACGAGTTCGGGAGCGGGGACGAGCTTCTAGACACTTTTCTGAGAGATGGAAGACTCTTTTTATTTTGCTTGCACTTTGAGGGAGAGATTTATTTGAGTGGAACTTGAGTATCCCTTGATTACTTTAATGCAGACAAAGTAGATGTTGAAAGCTTTATTTCTTTTATTCGCAGCAAGTTATTTGAGTCAAAAGTAGGCCGTGCTTGAACTCATCAAAAAGAATATTAACTTAAAACGAACCTTTGAAAAAACCTTAGAACTGTAATCAAAACACATTTTGGCAGGATATAGATTTTGCAGCATTTTTAGACCGAACCACGAGTGACTGCCTACGTTCCCCTTTTACACAGAGAACTAAGGAGCTCAGGTCTCCGTAGTTCGACTCAATCAACTTTGTGTTTAAAGAAAGGGGAAGACAGAAGGGGGACATGGTGCAACTCTGTTTTTTACCTAGACCGCCCTTTTTAGGGTTTTCAGCCTAGCTGGGTATATTCTTTTAGCACCGGGCGCGTCCCTTATTTTTGCATGGACTGCCTTTTGGGAGGTTTTCAGTCTCATCTGGGACAATTTTGTTGCGCCTTTATTTTCATTTTATTTTTTATTATTATTATTATTATTATTATTATTTACAGAGGGGAAAAGACTCAATCACACATAATATCTCCGCAACTTATCTCCGTTGACGGGGTGCAAAAATGGGTTACCATCCAGATCCGTCAATTGCATTGCTCCTCCGGAGAATATCTTCTTTACTAGAAACGGTCCGACCCAAGCAGGTGCCCATTTGCCCAATGCACTGCTCTGATTTGCGGGCTTCATCTTGAGAACTAGATCACCAACCTTGATGTCCCTGGGCTTCACTCTCTTGTCAAAAGCACGGGCCATTCTTTTCTGATATGCCTGATTGTGCTCCATGGCCTTTAATCTGCGTTCATCTAACAGTGCCAATTCGTTGTATCGACTTCGGAGCCAATCAATCTCATTCACCTCATTCTCAAGCAACACCCTGAGGGATGGAATTTCTAGCTCAATGGGCATGATAGCTTCCATTCCGTAGGTCAAGGCGTATGGGGTTGCACCGGTAGCAGTCCGAATTGAAGTGCGGTAGCCCCATAATGCTAAATGTAGCTTCTCCGGCCAATCCCTTCCTCGCTCGGCCATCTTCTTAATGATTCTCTCCAAGTTCTTATTAGCGGCCTCAACAGCACCGTTCGTCTGTGGTCTGTATGGTGAAGACTTGTGACGCTTGACCCTGTATTCAGTAAGCAGACGATCGGTTTCTCCCTCGAAGTGGGTTCCATTGTCAGAAATAATCTCATTCGGGACTCCATAGCGGCAGAAAATTTGTTCTTTTATGAAGCGAGCTACTTTCTTAGCTGTGAGCACTTTGTCGGACGCGGCTTCTACCCACTTTGTGAAGTAATCTACCGCTACCAGAACAAATGAGTGTCCATTGCTACCATATGGAGTTATCTTCCCAATGACTTCAATTCCCCATGTTGCGAAGGGCCATGGAGTTGTCATAGAGTAGAGATCATGAGGAGGGATGTGGTTTAGATTGGAGAACCGCTGGCATTTGTCACAGGTCCGCACAAATTGAATACAATCAGTTTCCATAGTAATCCAGAAGTAGCCCAGTCTGATAATGCTATGCATAAGGGATTAAGCGTTCATGTGAGGTCCGCAGGCTCCATTGTGAACATCTTCCATTACTTTCTGAGCCTTTTCTTTGCTGATACAGAGCAGGAGAGGGCAACCTTCCATTTTCTTCCACAACTCATTGCCAAGTATGACGGACTGAGCCAATAGCCTTTTCAAAGCTTGCAAACTCTTGGCATGAATACCTTTTAGGTCTCCTTCTTTATCGACAGGGAAAGATGCTTCACCATGCTTGAGATATTGGAAAATTTGGTTGTACCACGGCTCATTGACGGTTTCGATCTCTATTTCACAGCAGTATGCAGGATTTTCTCGCCTACCGACCCTGAACGGTTTGATTGACTTTCCTTTTAGGATTTCTACCAAGGAGGCCAGAGTAGCTAGGGCATCGGCAAATCTGTTATTGTCTCGCGGCAGGAATTGGAATGACACTTCCTTGAACTGGCCGACGAGCTCTGCAATGTAAGCGTGATACCTCTGGAGACACGGATCTGAGGTTTTCCATCTGTTGGCGGCTTGATTTATTATCAGTTGGGAATCACCAAACACTTCCAACTCATCCACATGTCGCTCTAGGGAAGCCTCAAGACCAGCTATGCAAGCTTCATATTCGGCTGCATTGTTGGTAACCGAGAAATTCAGCTTGATAGCTATGGGGGTATGCATGTCATTCGGGTCTACCAGCACCATCCCGATGCCGCTACCTCTTTTGTTTGCTGCGCCGTCGAAGAATAACTGCCACCGGTTGCCATTTTCTATAACAAGAATCCCTTCATCTGGAAACTGGAGATCTGGTCCTCGAGCTTCTGTACTAGGGGAATCAGCTTATTGATCTGCCAGAGCCTGTCCCTTGATTGATTTCCGGATCACGTATTTGATATCAAACTCAGCTAAGAAGAAGGTCCATTTTGCCAATCTGGTGGAAATGTTGCCTCTGTCACCCTGAAATAGGTATCTGATCGGGTCCATCTTGGAGACTAAGTGTACTGTGTGGGATAGCATATAGTGCATTATCTTTTCGACCACCCAAACCAGAGCTGCGCATGTCTTCTCGAGGGCAGTGTAATTCAACTCGCTACCTTGTAATTTACGACTGACAAAGTATATGGCATTCTCAATCTTGGAGTCCTTCTTCTCTTGCGCTAGCATGGCCCCGATAGTTGTGTCTGTGACCGTCAGGTATAGAAGTAAAGGCTTGCTCCCGTGAGGCGAACAAAGAATGGGAGGATTAACAAGGTAAGCCTTGATTCTCTCGAAAGCTAGTTGACATTCCTCGTTCCAAACCACTTCTTGATTCTTCTTCAATAGCTTAAAGATTGGCTCACATATGGAGGTTAGCTGGTTGATGAATCTGCTGATGTATTGTAGACGGCCCATGAAACCTTTTACCTCGGAAACAGTTTTGGGTGGCTTCATTTCAACAATTGCTTTGACTTTTCTGGGATCTACTTCGATGCCTCGTTCTGTGACCATGTAGCCCAAAACTTTACCCCGGGTAACCCCAAAAGTGCACTTGGCTGGATTTAACCTCATGGAATGTTTCCGAAGTCTGTTGAAGAACTTCCTTAAATCAGTGAAGTGCTGTCCATCTGACCCTTTTGAGTGAATAATCATATCGTCCACATACACTTCAATCTCCTTGTGGATCATGTCGTGAAACAGGGTGGTGACGGTCCTCTGGTAGGTAGCCCCGGCATTCTTCAACCCAAATGGCATCACAGTGTAACAATAAGTGCCCCAAGGAGTGGTGAATGCCGTCTTGTCTTGATCTTCCTCAGCCATTGTAATCTGGTTATAACCCACAAAACCATCGACAAAGGACTTGACCTTGTAGTTCGCAGTAGCATCCACCAGCATGTCAATGTTTGGCAAGGGGAAGTCATCTTTGGGACTAGCCTTGTTAAGATCTCGGAAGTCTACGCAAACCCGAACCTTTCCATTCACTTTTGTGACCATGACTATGTTTGCCAGCCAAGTCGGGTATTCAATCACCTTGATAAATCCCACCCGTAGGAGTTTCTCAATCTCTTCTTTGACTTGTAAGGACCACTCGGGCTTGATCCGCCTCAGTTTCTGCTTTATTGGCTTAATCTCTGGATCTAGGGGTATCCGGTGTTCTACGATAGATGCATCCAACCCGAGAATGTCTTTGTAGGACCAAGCAAAGACGTCTACGAACTCTTTAAGCAACTCGATCAGGGTAACCCGTTCATCTCCGGAGAACAAGCTACCAATTTGCATTTCTTTGGGTTCTTCGGCTGTTCCCAGGTTCACCGTAGTCAATACCTCATCGGCAGCTTGGGCCCGGCTTTCCTTTTGCTCGCAAACCTGCTTTGAATTATTTTCTAAAATTTGCTCATCTATTAAGTTTGCATTATCTTCAATTGAATCTGGCTTAATTATTTTTAAATCTTGATGATTAATTTTAGTTAAGCGTTCAATTGTTAGATTGGCAATCACGAGATACTCAGAAAGATCGACCATTTTATTCAAAGCGAAGGGAAAAACAGTATCTACAACACGACGACGGTCTTCAGTCGTGAGGACGTCAGACCGATCGGAGGACTCGAATTCAATCACAAAGGACTCTGGGGACTGACTCAGGACACGGGGAACAAATTTAGACTCAGATGGACAAGGACGAGGCTTGAGCCCTAGCTTTTTGATCATAGTCTCCCTGTTTGCAACCGGCCCCTGAAACGAAGTCCAGTTCTGTAGCGGCCTCTCTGCGATGGTCTTCAAACTATTCAGATCTACAACTGGCCCCTTTTCAAACTCTAGCATAGCCACCAACTCATTATCAGAGGATAAGTAAATTAAATCACTGAGATCACCAGCAATATCCATCCCTCCTGTAGGTACTTCTGCCAAATGTATATCATCCTCAGGCTCTGACAGCCCCTGCTCCTCAAACAGATCTGCCAAATCACCATCAATGTCCACGGGATCAGCACCGCGGATCTTGCATATTGCGGGTTCTTCCAGAGCAAGCTTTTCGAACTGGTTCACATAATCAGGTCCCCAGAAATGGTAACTGTTCTCGAATGTAGTGGTGACGCCTGGCCTTCTAGGCATACTCACAAGCATTTCCTTCACCGGGTTTTGACTGCTGGCAAACCTCCGGATTGTTCTCATCCTTTCCTCCATTTGGCTCATCTTCAGCTCTCGGCAAAGAAAGATTTCTCCATCCTCTTTGACAAAGTGCTGGTTCAAAGACCAGCTGTACGGGCGCATCTCAGGCCTTTTGTACCTCTTTCCAGCAGCTGAGGTCATCTTTTCTTTAAATGCTTCAGTCTTATCGTACGCTTTGTCTTCTTTTGTCATGACATACCCTAGGCCTCGCCTATTCCTCTTGGCTTCTGGCATCACAAGCTGACACGGTCCCTGTTGACGCTTCCCTAGCCCCAGGCCCGGGATGTAACTCATGCCTCTCATCATTTTCAGTACAGGAGGGATCTTGTCGGAGGAGGTCGTTAAATCTATAGTGCAGACCTGCCCTTTAGGCTTCTCAATCGTAAAACCACTGAGCATCAAGTTCTCTTGGTCAAGTTTGATTTCCATCACTGGCATGGTATTAGTGCTGGTTTCCCCGATAGTGATGCTATCCCCATAAATGGTCGTCAGAACTCCGTCTTGCACAAATTTCAAACACTGGTGGAGAGTGGACGCTACTGCTCCGATTTCATGAATCCACGGTCTTCCCAATAGTGCTGAGAATGTGACCGGAATGTCGATAACCTGGAATTCCACCATCATCTCTTTGCTCCCAAACAACAAATTCAGAGAAACTATCCCCAACACTGCCCTGGACGTGGAATCGTAGGCTTTTATGGTCTGGCTGGATGGTTTAAGGCTCTGCGCGTCAATATCTAGCATACTCATCATTTTGGTAGGAAGTACATTCATAGCTGACCCATTGTCTACCAATACATGGGGAATCCGGCGACCCTCCAGTGGCACCGTGTAGCGTTGTGAGAAAGAAATTCTGATTCTTTTTATTTTTATGAGTCGCCACCTATATTATTTGATTGGAAACATAGAAAAACCATTTGAAAGAGATTTGAGTTCGGGGCTTAGGTTATGAAATGGGTAGGTTTAGAAGGCATCCATTTCACCCAATCCGGAGATCGGTCTTGCTAAAGAAAAGAGAGGTTTTTCAAAAGAAGAAGTAAAAAAAACGAATCCAAATACTACAAATAAAGGTCCATTTGACGAGGTCAAACGGAATGTAGAATCGATTGCTTCGAGACCGTCTCCATGATTTGGAGAGGCTCTAGGCCGATCCTAGATTCTATGGACTTATACCACTCTAACAATCAATTAGAAGGAAGATTAGGAATTACCTTGCGTGAGGTGATTTGGGCAGAGTTTCGACTCAAGTTTAGAGTCGACCCTTCACACGGACAGAGCTTCGCCTTGGTCCTTGATTTGAAGATGATGCTTGTTTATCAACAAGGTTGACAAACAAACTATGAGGTGAGTTTTAGGGTGATTTTGAGGGATTCTTTCAGGAAAGAAAACGACAAAATGTGTGTGTGTTGTGTAAATTCGCGGTTTGGGATTTTCGACCTCCGACCTCCTGAGCCTTGGAAGTCACCAAGTATTTATAGAGGTTGGATATGAAGAAGTGGAGAGTTAAAACCCTATCAGATGGTTCTAGACCTCCTCTCCCATTGGTTGGCCTGAGAGATAAAGTTTTATCCCTGAAAAGAGGTTGAAATCGACGAGGGAACCGTCGTTCCGCACCGCAGAGGGAGATATCTCGCGCGAGACACGCCATCTCGCGGCGAGATATTGCTCCCGTGGACAGCTTTGTCCTTTCCTCGTTATCTCGTATGCGCTTTAGTCCCAAACTAACGGTAGTTAGTCAAAACTTTAACGAAACATGACGAAATGGTGGATTTCTACTTCTTGACTCAAAGCGAGACTTAGAGTGGTATAAGTATGATCCGATGTGTTCGTAATGGGGTGTCTACAGAGCCCTCGGCGACAAGTCTTATGAAAGAAGTCATGTCGACGATAGAAAAGACATCATTCGAACATCGGGATGGTCGTGCCGCACGGCCGCCTACGTATCTCTATCGGAGAATCGACCATAACGTAGTTCGACTCCAAAACACGAAAAGGTTGCTTTAGGTATTTTGAAAATCATTTGAAAATCGCGAAGATTTTATTTTTGAAAAGGTAAATTCATACCGAGGAATCAAATCAAGACCCAATCGAATATACCCGTCTGTCTCGAAGATCCGCCCGTCTCGGGCTTCGAACTCGCGGGAAATATGTTAGAAAACAAAGGCTTACCCGTCCGGTCCTCCGAGTCCCGTTGTTTTTGTGACGATTCGCCGTTCGGGCTCCGAATCGGGCTTTTGTCAGTTGGGGATGACGATTCACCCGTTCGGGCGTTGAATCGGGCTTTTGGTTCGACGATCCACCCGTCCGGGCGTTGGACCGGGCTTTTGATGACGATCCACCTGCTTGGGCGTTGGACCGAACTTTTGATGACGATCCACCCGTCTCGGGCGTTGGACCGGGCTTTTGATGACGATCCACCCGTTTGGGCGCTGGACCGGGCTTTTGATGACGATCCACCCGTCCGGGCGTTGGACCGGGCTTTTTCTTTGATGATTCACCTTTCCGGGCTCAATCATGTGGATTGAGTTAATCTTTGGACCACTCGGTTCTCGGGCGACCGGTGCCGCACGGCGATCGTGCGCATGTCACGTTTGGCTCGTTCCGTGACTTGCGGTGCCGGTTTTTCCACATTTCCCTGCTAGTTTATCATTTCCAAGGGTAAATGTGTCAAAATTTTGAACTTTGACGTTGCGTAGACGCTTATTGTCGAGGACAATTTGGTCATTTTCCAGAAGGTATATCTCGCCGCGAGATAAGATATACTGCGCGAGATATGTACTGTCGGGGCATATAAATAGCAGCTCTAGCTCATTTTGAAAATATCCTCTTCAAAATTTCCCTCCCTAGCTCGAGCCAAGGTCGCCTTTTCTGTGATTTTTCGTGGATTTGCTTGGAGATTCTCCCCTCTAATCCATTCTCAATCCCTCCTTCCTCCATAATCCATGGCTCAAGAACAAAGGAACCCGATTTTGGGTAGCTATTTGCTAGGGAAGGATTACCCTCGCGATGATCTTACCTTTGATAGGCACGCCCACATCTCTACCGCTGTCCGGGAGGGCTTGGTAAGAACTCTATCTTCACCTCTTGTTTCTTGTATTGCATTGATTTGAATCCCCTTTCCCTTGAATTCAAAAATTCCCTCAATGGCCTTTGTTCATGTTTGTGCTTAGAACTAGGTTCCCCTTGCATGCTTTAATTTTGTGCATTTCTTTGGATGTTTGTTGTTGCATTGTGTGCGTATGAGCCTCCTACACATCATGGATTGTAGGAGAGGTTGATTCGGATTATGATTGACATCCTTGGGCAAGCTTTTCTTGTACGCACGCCAAGTGTTCGATGAAATGCCCCAATGAAAAATTTCTTCTATTTCATTGATTTCTTGACATGGAATGATTTCTAATGTTGCCCTCTCTCGTTTTTCCTCTCGTTTTGCCGTATAAGCCAATTAAGAACTGTCGTGGGAGTCCGAAAATGGCTAAGGAGGTGTGGGACAAGATCAAGGATCTTGATGGCGTCCGAGCTAGGGTGGCCCAAACGGGTTTGTTGACTTTTGTTGACAATCTTAGGGGAATTAGGCGGACCCCCCAAGTTCTCCAGGCTATTCGGGAGAGGTGGTGGGACACTACCCACACGGTCCATTTGCGCTTCGGGGAAGCGACTATGACTCCGACTGACTTTCTGGCCATCACGGGATTGGAATTTATTGGCGATCCCCTGCCAAAGTTTCCGAATTATAAGCCCGCGAATCCAGCCGCGTGGAGGCAGTTGATTGGTTTCCCCCCTAACAAGGTCAAGGGGTTTGCTGCTGAGTTGACTCCTCCTGGCCGATTGAGGAGTATGCCGAGAAGCCAAATATGCATACCGATCGGTTGGTGAGGGGTGCCCTCGGTATATCCTTTCGAGACTATTTTTGCGAACCACTCTTCTACGGCCCGTCTTTCTCTCGCTGCGTTTGTTGATTGATCTCGGGATGAAGTGAGCGGCTATGATCGGGGCTCGCGGGATCGGCCTTTCGCTACCACGCCATGGATGAGGCGTGTAGGCATACCAAGGATACTGTCGGGGTATTCTTATGCCTCGGGAGGTATGCTCTTTGATTCGTTTCGTTTCGTTTCGTCTCGTATGCTCTATCTCGTGTTCCCTTACCGAATCTGCTCCGTTTTCTTGTGCGTATATGGGGCTACACCGTCCCTGGGATGTATAGGTTTGAGTTGGAGAGCCGGGCCCCTTTGTTTCCGGATATCGAGGTGGAGCCACCCGAATCGGACCGTTGATGAGGAGGAGGACCAGGATTGGACTCGACGGTGGCGGAGGCGCGGCCATGCGCCGGACACCTTTGAGTATGAGAGGCCGGGCCTATATCCTTGGACCCCGTTGAGCCGGGAGGTGCATCGCGCTTGGGATGCTACCGGGATGCAGAGAATGCCGGGCATCTTTGGAGGGAGACACCATGTATCTTGGTGAGCGGGTCTTCCCACAAAGATGGCCTGGGGTAGACTATCATACAGGTGCCGGCGGATCCGCCGAGGTCGATGTATCCCACCCACTCTATTCCGAAGGATGATTATGCTAGTCTTCCGGTGGGTGATGTGGCGACGGCTTGCGTGATCCCCGGGCTTCTTATGCGGAGTTTCGCCTCGGTTGACGGGTCCCCTCCCGGTGGGGGATAGGCGATCACATGCTCGTGGCTCCGCCTCTCGCTTCGCTTCAGTTCTTCTACCCCTAGCACTTCCTCTCAGCTACCGGTTCTCTCGCCTTTTGCCCTGCACTACGGCCCTCCGAGCTACACGTATATGATGGGAGCATGCCGATGATGGGGCACATCCCGTCTCCCGATCGATTCCCGAGGGTTACCACCTCCCGCCGATGTCTCTTCGGTATGTTTCGTTTCGTATTCGTCCATATAAGTGTATATGTCCGACTTCATCTCGAGCATCTTCTTTTCTTTGATTGTCAGTCACCATATCCGCGGCCGATTACAACCGTGGAGCGACCAAGATGGCCGGGTTGATGGCTTCTGTGCTCTGACTCCGTCCGAGAGGCCGTTCCTGTAAGGCTTCTTCGGCGGCCTCGACGGTGGCCTCGGCTATGACCCCTACTTGCGGAGCCAAGAGGTCGAGGAGGGATGGTAGCCCCCGGTGGTGATGGCGGAGGTGCCGGCGGCTCGAGCGACTTGATGGCGTGATCCCCTCCCCTTTTCTTTATCTCGATTATCTCGTACATATTGGCCGTGTGGCCTGCATAATTTTTTTCTTTCTTTTCTGGTACCTGTTAGGAACACATAGGTAGCACAAACAATGGTTTTTCTTAATCCCTAATCCTAGGTCTAATTAGTTAGTTAATTAACTTTCTCGACTTTCCATGTTTTCGGAAATGGAATGGCCGTTAGGCTGCAATTTTGAGCCTGAATATGGTGTTTTATTGCATGTTATGAATTGTACACGCAGGTTTTTTGAGACTTGCTTCGTCAAGTAGGGGCTAGATTGCTGTTTGAGTAGAACTGCTGTTGCTTTGCCGTAGGTATATCTCGCGCGAGATAAGGTGTCTCGCACGAGACACGCTACCCAGGCAGAAATCTCTTCCTTTTTCGAACAGATTTTGACAGCTTTTCCCTATAAAATCACCCCGTAGTCCGGCCAGATAACTCATTCTAGCCTTTCAAACTCTAGAGATATCCTGTTAGGGTGAAACTCTTGTCTTCTTCTTCAACCCTGTGATCCATGGCTTCCAAGGAGATTGCCCCAACGTCCATGATTGTCGATGATTTTTCTTTGTCCTCTGAAGTGATTGCATCTTTCAAGCAAGCATCAAGGAATTTTGTAAGGTCGTTTCGCAACCGGTCTCGCAATAAGTTTATCGCAGAATTCAGATTTAGAATTCTTTTCACTTTGAAGAACCTCCAACCGGATTGGAAGTTATTGCAGGGTGCTGCTCGATTTTGGGATCCCTCTATTCATCTTTTCAATTTTTCTTTGAATGAGATGGTGCCTACCGTGGAGGAATTCGCCATTATCTTGGATATGCCTTTGACTGGTGAGATTGCTGTTCCTAAGTATCATAGGAATCATTCGGAGGCTTTGAACGAATTGTTAGGGATCCCCCTTGATACTTGCTATGGGTTGGTTCACCGCAAGTGGGTTGATTGCTCTTCTTTTCCGGACGCTTCACGGTGATTCCGATGATGATGCTTTTCATGTCCATAAGCGGAACTTTCTCGGCTCTTTCTCTTTTCGAGATGTTTTGTTTACGTGTAGGGACGGCTTGGTCGATTCCCAACCGGTGGAAGTTGTTCTCGTTGTGCTAGGAAATGTTCTAGGAACATTATTCCGCTAATCTTGGGTGAGACCCTTCATGGTCTTGATGAGCCGCATAGATCGGGCGTCATGACTCAAGGGAGTCCCCTTCTGTTGACTATTTGGCTTAGGGAGCATCTCAAGTTGATAGGTCCCCGTTGGAATATTCTCCTTTTACATATCATACGCGAAAGTTGTTGATCAAAGATCTTTCAATGCGGATGAATGGGCCGAGTTGATTGCGAAGACCGAAATCGCGATATTCTCTCGGTGTCCACCTTATTGGAGGTTGAACAAGTATGTTGCCAATACCAAGGGTTTTGACAGGTGGTTGTTCTTCCGGGTTTGCGAGATTCCTCCTTTTACTTTCCCAAGCGGGTGCTCCGTCGCTTGGTCGCCACAGACACTTATCTTTTCGAAGGAGCTTCTCGTGTAGTGTCTTATATTGGTGTAGAGTTTGCGCAGTGCTAGCTCAAGCATGGGGCGAAGGAACTAATCGGGACCGTTGGTCGAACCTTCGGACTTTTAATGCAAGCATCTTCCCGTCCGACAAATATTTGGATTGGTTCCTCCATACCGGCCATCCTAGTGCAGAAGATTGATGATTTGCGGCTTTCACCGCTAAGAGATTCTTTTGTAGCTAGCAAGATCTTGCGAAGGAGCGAGGCTCGCCCGATCCCGCTAATGTACGAACCGATCCAACTCAAGATTTTCTTGATGGGGATTGGTACGAGAGGCGAGGCAAGGGAATGCTCGGAAAGACGCAAGCTTTGGATAGGCCTCATGTCTTCAAGAGATTGTCGGAATCTGTCTTTGATCGTCTCGACTGTTTTTGACCGTCTCGAGGATGTTCTCGCTGAGAGGCTCAAAGCGCAAGGAGGATCACGACGACGGTGGAGACCATGTCCGCCGGCCAACCAAGTTAATGAAAGGCTAGATCTTTAGGAGTACCAAGAGATTGCTTTGACAGATCAATTGTTTCTGCTTTATTTATTTTTTTTTCAAGTTTGTTAGCTTAGCAAATTAGTCGTTGTGGTTAGGATTTCCCTATTGTCATTAATGAAACGCATTCGATTAATAAAAGGGACAACTTTGATTTATTTGTTTGATTAGACCGAACCCGAAGGCTGCCTACGTTCCTCTTTTTACAAAGAATTAAACAAGAGGCTCAGTCCAACGTAGTTCATTTTTGAGAAAAGGACAAAATATGGCTCCAGTGCCGTGGAGTAATCTCGCGAGATAAGGCCCCCTTCTTCTTTTTTTTTTTATGCACACCCTTTCTTTTGCCTAGACCGCCCTTTCGGGTTTTCAATCTAGCGGGCTTCTTTTCTTGTGCTAGCTCTAATTTTTGCCTAGGTCGTCCTTTCCGGGATTTTCAACCTAGCGAGCGATTTGTTTTTAGGGGGCCAAGTCACGCGAAGTACTTCTTGAGCTTGTCCATGTTGACCGACTTCGGTAGTTGATCTCCGTCTAAGTCTACCACCGAAGGGCTCCCCGCAGAATATCTTCTTCACAATGTAGGGTCCTATCCATCTTGGTCCCCACTTGCCTAACGGGTTGAAAGGTCCGGGACGATGCTCACGGAGCACCGTGTCGCCTACTCGATGTTCCTTGTCTTGACCTTTTGTTGAAAGCTCTTGCCATTCTTCTTTGGTAAACCCGAGTGTGTTCGGCCGCTTTCAACCTTCTTTCGTCCAATAGGGCTAGCTCTTCGTATTCCGCTTTCTAGCCAGTTGACTTCATTCACTTGGTTTTCTAGGAGAACTCTTAGTGATGGTATTTCCAATTCTATCGGTAAGATGACCTCCATCCCGAATGTGAGGGCGTAGGGAGTTTCTCCCGTAGCCGTTCGGATCGAAGTGCGGTACCCCATAGTGTGAATGGTAGCTTGTCGGGCCGCTCTTTTCCAAAGGATCGCCATTTTTCCGATGATAGTCTCGATTGTTTTGTTCGCGGCTTCAACCGCTCCGTTTGTTTGAGGCCTATAAGGAGACGACTTGTGTCTCGTGATTTTTGTACTCGATCGCAGGCGATCGGTTTCCTTTTCGAAGTGTGACCCATTATCGGATATCATCTCTTGTGGAACCCCATATCGGCAGATGATGTTGTGCTTGATGAATTCTCGCAACCTTTCTCGGCATTCGTAACTTTGTAGGAGGCGGCCTCGACCCATTTAGTGAAATAGTCGATGGCTACTAGGACGAAACAAAGGTCCGTTGGCTCGCGGGTGTGATCTTTCCAATCACGTCTATTCCCCATGTAGAGAACGGCCAAGGTGAAGTCATTGGGTACAAAGGAAGGCGGTGCATGCCGAAGATTGGCGTGTATCCGACACTTGTGGCACTTCTTGACCATTTTGGTACGGTCGGCTTCCATGGTCGCCCAAAAGTACCCTTGTCTCGATGATCTTTTTGGCGAGCATGTTTCCGCTCATGTGGGTTCCACATATGCCTTGATGAACATGGTCCATTATTTCCCGGGCCTCTTCCTCGGTGGCGCAAAGGAGGTTTCCTTGGGAATGTTTCTTGAATAAACGGCCGCGGTGATGACGTAATTGGCGGCCAACCTCTTAAGGGCGATCTCGAGTCTTCGTGTCTGTCTCGGTGGTATGGTTCCATCTAGGATGAAATACCAAATGTCGTGGTACCATGGTCTCCCTTCGGAGTTTTCAACGGCGGCACCTTTGGATAACCATTTGTCTTTGCGGTCGTGAAGATCTATAACGGCGCGGTATGCGGGAGTTGCACGTCGTGTTATCTTGAAGGGTTTAACCGCTTTTCCTTTAGGGATTTCGACCAAAGAAGCAAGTGTGGCTAATGCGTCCGCAAACCGATTTTTGTCTCTAGGGAGATAGTGGAATGAGACATCTTGAAATTGTTGCGCCGGTTCTTGGAGGTGGGTACTTTGTATCTTTGAAGGGTTGGATCTTGGACCCTCCACTTCTTCAATGTCCGATTGATGATCAATTGGGAATCCCCGAATACCTCGAGTTCGTCACGTTGCGTTCTAGGGCTGCCTCAAGCCCCGCTATGCAAGCCTCGTATTCTCGTGGTATTGTTGGTGGCGTCAAAGTCAAGACGTACTTGCTAGTGGAGTGTAGATGTCGTTAGGGTCTACCAATAACATTCCGATGCCAAACCCTCTCTTGTTGGCTGTGCCATCGAAAAATAATTGCCACTTATTTTCTTCTATGCTTAGAATGTCGTCATCAGGGAATCGCGGGTCTTCCCCCTTCACTTCGTCGCAAGGAAATTCGGCCAACTCGATCTGCGAATACACTCCCTCGACGGATTTCGAGTGACGTAAGTGATATCATACCCCGCGAGCATGAAGTACCATTTGGCTAGTCTCGAAGACAAATTTGATTTGTCTAGGATATATTTCGGTGGATCCATCTTTGCGATGAGACGGATGGAAAGGCTTCCATATAGTGCTTTAGCCTTTGTGATACCCAGGACGAGCGGCGCATGACTTGTCGAGTGGAGAGTAGTTGATTTCACCGCCTTGGAATCTGCGGGTGACAAAGTAGATGGCATTTTACGTGTGCGAAGCCGTTTGTTCTTGAGCAAGCATAGCCCCTAATGCGTTGTTCGTGATTGTGAGGTACAACTTCAAGGGCTTCTCCTTGTGTGGTGGAACCAGGATAGGTGGGGAGGTCAAGTAGTGCTTAACTTCCTCGAATGCTTCTTGACATTCTTCGGTCCACTTTTGAGGTGCGTTTTTCTTAAGCGGCTTAAAGATGGGGTCGCACATTGTAGTCAGTTGATTAATGAATCGGCGATATATTGGAGTCTCGCCCATGAATCCCTTTACTTCTTTACGTGTCTGGGTGGTGGCATGTACGTAATGGCCTTTATCTTGGCGGGATCTGCTTCTATGCCGCGTTACGTGACCATGTATCCCAAGACTTTCCCTTTGACTACTCCGAATGAGCATTTGGCGGGGTTGAGTCTCATTTTGTGCTGTCTCGGTCGATTGAAGAATTTTACGAGATCTCTGAAGTGTTGGCCATCTGTCCCCTTCGAGTGGATAATCATGTCGTCCACATACACCTCTATTTCTTTATGATCATGTCGTGGAATAGTGTCGTGAATGCTCTCTGATAGGTAGCCCCAGCGTTCTTGAGGCCAAACGGCATGACCGTGTAGCAGAACGTTCCCCAAGGTGTGGTGAATGCTGTTTTGTGCTGGTCCTCTTCTGCCATGAGGATTTGGTTATACCCTGCGAACCCGTCGACGAATGAGCGGACCTCGTAAGCTGCTGTGGCATCGACCAACATGTCTATGTTTGGTAGTGGGAAGTCATCTTTAGGGGATGCCTTGTTCAAGTCTCTGAAATCAACACAGACTCGTATTTTCCCGTTCGACTTGGCTACTTGCACCGTGTTTGCTAACCATTCCGGATATTCAATCACTTTGATGAACCCTACATTCAAGAGTTTCATGATTTCTTCTTTCACTTGCATTGACCATTCCGGCTTGATTACGCGTAGTTTCGCTTGGCTGGCTTGGCGTTGGGTAGCAGTGGTATCTTGTGTTCTACAACCGGCGGATTCAACCCAGGCATATCTTTGTAGGACCAAGCGAATACGTCGACATATTCTCGAGGAGGCTGGGTCAAGGTTTCTCTGTCTTCCCCCTTGAAGAAGTTTGCCGATCTTTGTTTCTCTGGGGTCTTCCGTCGTCCCAAGATTAACCGTTTGTATTTCCTCGTCGTCAACAGGGCCATTCTTTCCACAACGACCTACTTGCTTAGCTAATTCTTTTAAGATTTGTTCGTTATCTTGATCTATCTCATCGTATGATTCATTATTAACGTGTTCGTTATATTGATTATTATTAGTTAATTCAACATTTACGATGTTAGCAATCTCAGGGTACTCGGAAAGATCAAAGTTTTCATTAAGGAAGTAAGGGAATACATGTTCAGCCACCGCCTCGATTTCCTCTTGAGTGAGTTCATCGGAGGTGGAGCACTTCTAATGTAAAAGTTGTAGGGCCTATCTTCTGCGAGGGTGGGGAGTGCAACCAAGCTCTTTGATCATGAAGTCTTCATCAACAGCTGGTCCTCCGGTGACGTGCCGGTTTAGAATTGGCTCATCACATTTTACGTATTAGTCTTGTGTAGTCGGTAGTTGGAGCGTCCCCCTTGGATATTGCATGAATCATTGTCTTCTAGCAGGCACGGGTCTTGGAACTGTCGCGGCATGTCTTCTCCCAACACAAAGTCCCATTCGCTTGTCATTTACGCCTTCGTGCCCCACAAATCATTAGGGATCGAGTGGGATGGATTACATTTCATCACGGAGAAGCATCGCGATCGTGAAGATTTCAAAGCCGGTTGGCGCTTTCCTTTATCATCGAGTCCATGGTTACGAAAAGATAAAGTAGGGAATACTTTCCCCTTCTCGAACAAAGTAGCCATTGAGTGTCTTTTGATATGGTTTGAGGTTGCGATCCTTGGACTTTGGGTCATTGCAGCCTTTGTACGAGGTTCCTTCCCACTTGATTTGAGTGAAGCCCCACTCTTCCACGTCATCTTCATCGTGGATGGAGATGTCGTATCCTAGTCCATGCTTTGTGTGAGGCGGGGGACCGGTGGTGGTTCCGTTATTCCTTGTAAGTGCTTTCCAAGCCCCAATCCAGGGAAAGTACCCTTTTGCTAGCATCATTCTCCAGGACAGAAGGCTTAGGAAAACCTAAGTGCCTTTGAGTAGTCGTTCTCGTTGTAAGTGTCTATGACATTCACAAGTGCTTTCTTTCTCGATCTCAAAACCACCGAACAGGAAATCGAAGTGCTATGTTGTACTTCGAGGATAGGACTAGCGGTGACCATCTCTCCGTGTATGGTGACTATCGTGTTGTTGTGTACGAACTTGATGCATTGGTGCGGGGAGGAGGGCACACCCTATGTCGTGTAGCGAAGGGCGACCAAGCAGCAAGTTGAAGGATGCCGGGATGTCGATGACTTGAAATTCGATGCTCATAGTGACTTGCCCCATTTCTACGGGTATTACAACCGATCCCGGAGCGGTTCTAGCGGTACAATCGTACCCCCTTACGGTATGCCCGGATGGCTTGAGGTCTTTGTGGGTGAGGCCTAATGATGATAAGTCTTTCTTCGGGAGGACATTGATTGCGAGAACCATTGTCGACCAAAATGCGTGGCATTCGGTACCCATTCACCTTAGCTTGATTATGTAAAGGGCCTCATGATGATTGTTCCCATAGGATGGGAGGTCCAAGTCGGTGAAAGTGATGACGTTGCCAAAGCGCACTTGGCCAATCATTTGAGTGAGCTCTTCGGGTGTTGCTTCTGAGGAAATGGTCATTTGAGCCAATGCCTTTTTCAACATCTCACGGTGCTTGTGAGATGCTCCTATGAGATCCCAAACCGAGATATTTGCTTGTGTCTTTTTCAATTGAGTTAAGAGAGGGTCCTCCGGTTCACTTGGCGATGAGGCTTTAGTTTGTTTTGGAGGATTTTCATCCCTTGGGTCTTTGTTGATGATCACACGACCGGATCGTGTGAGTAGGTTGACTGTTTTAGACCCTTTTCCTTTTTGTTCTAAGATTTCCTCCCAAGACATCATATAACAGAAAGAAGATTCATTAAATTCAAGAGGGCTCTCGTCCACAATTGTGGCTAGACGAGTAGGGTCCTCGAAGCTACTTTCTATCTCTATTAAATTGACCTCATTGTTTGGCAAAGGATTAGTAACAACATTTGGTAACCCTATCTCTTTATCGTCAAACAAATCTTGGATGACGTCTTTCAAGTGGAAGCAAGAGTTGGTGTCGTGACCGGTGAAGTTGTGGTACTTGCAGAAGAGGTGATGAGCATGGTTGGCAGGAAGATCTTTCTTTGGAGGTCCACCTTCTCTTGGTTTGATTTTCCCGTTCTTGACAAGCACTTGAAGAGTTCTTCTTGGGTGATTCCTTCAAGCTTGTCATAATGTCTATCCTTCTTCTTCTTTTGTGGTGGAGGTATGCAGAGTATTTACCATTTCGGGATGATTGAAAGCAATGGCGTTGACAGACGTATCCTTAGGAGTGGAGGAGGAAGAAGAGCTCTTGTTGTAACGGAATCCACTTTCTTTCTTGACTTCCCTTTTACGTTTGATGAGGTCGTCTAACCGTATGCCCGACTTGTGAAGTTCGGCGAAGCTAGGCAAATAGTTTCCGGCTAGCTTGTCTTGATATTCCTCTCTAAGGCATTGTATGAGGATGTGAATTTGCTCGTCCTAGGCAAATTTGGGCCTATCAACAATTTCGGTTAGCTTGGTTCTCCACCTTTTAACAAAATCTCGTGAAGGACTCGTTTGGAAGGCTTGCTTGGTTTGCTCAAGATCCCTTCTAGTGGTGCGATAAGTGGAGTTGTCCTCGTATTGCTTTTGGAAAGTACAACTAGCGAGTGGCCGGTCGAGTCTCATAGAGAGTGGAAGGGTCATATGCCAATCTCTTGCGGCACCATCGAGAGTTTGGGGAAAGCATTGGGCTAATGATTGTCATCAACACCCATAGGTAGCATGGCCCAAGAGTAGGTCTCCAAATGTGATTTGGGACGGTGGTGCCATTGAATTTTGCAATGTCGGGTGTCTTGTACTTTCTAGGAAGCTTTGACATGGGTGACGAAGGGTATCGTAATCAATAGAGAGTGAGGCTCCCTTACTCACATCAAGGGATGCAATTTTCTTTTCTAGCATGGCCATGGTAAGGGGTTCATTCTTGCTTTCCCCCTTGCTTTCTTTCTTGGATGTGTAGCTTTCATTGTCGGATGAGGAAGATGATGAGCTAGACTCGTACCTCTTTTTCTTGCCTTTGCTTTTGCGGCGACCCTTGGCCCTTTTGGTGTATGACTCCTCTTCTCAGGAGGAAGAATCATTTTTCTTCTTCTTTTCTTTCTTTGGCTAGTGCAGCCTAAGCTCTTGAATTTCTTCCACGAGAGTGTGGATTTGGGAAGCTTGCACTTCTAGGCGATCATTGGCTTCTTCCGTAAGTTTGTGGTTGTTTTCGGACGGGTCTCATTTCCCGGAATGTTGTCGATGTCGACATTGTGTTGGGAGTCTTGGAGTTGAGTAGCTTCGGAAAGCGACGAGAAGATATGCAGATATCGGGATCTAGCCCCAACGAGTCGGAAGCGAGGCTTAAATGGCTCAGGCTCAGATTCAGCAAACAGAAGCATTATCCCGTGCGAGATAAGTAATCCCGCGCGAGATAATCACACGGAAAGTCGATTTTTATTTAGCCCTAATTTTTGGTCGGAACGGAAAGTCCGTTTTGAGGGGTTTCTAAGGCCTTTATCAGAACCTAACGACTAAGCAATCAATCCGATTTTTGTAAAACAAAGCCATGTAAGATTGTTTTTTGTTTTTTTTTGAAGGATTATATGCACATTTTTCTTGAAGGGACATCCGAAGGGACTTTTTCCGAAGGGACTTTTTCCGAATCCTTTCTTATTGTCAATTTTACATGGCTTTGTTTTGATCAAAAACAAGAAAAGATTATCGAGTCAAAACCGACCGGTCACGGAGTGATCCTAAAAAGTCAATCTACATGAGAATGTGGCGATGCAGGGCTGGAAGGCTAGGCTCCCCGCGATATGACAATCTAAGTGGATTGAATACGCGGAGTGGGATTGTCCAACTTCGGAGAGACCGGCGACTAGGTGGTTACCGTCATCCGTCCTTAGTGTGGGTCCCGGGTTTATAGAGGGTATGCAGTGCAATGACAGTTATAGTATGATGTGCGCGTGTGTGATAGTCCATCTATGTGATAGAGTAAAATAGGAAGTTTTTTTTTTGAAAGTCAAAAGAGAAAACAGATAGTGGCCGCACCAAGTGGTTGCCTACGTTTCTCCCAATCTAGGAAGACTCAGGCCGTCGTAGTTCCACATAAAGAGAGATAAAGAGGGATAAATAATTTAATTTACAACTCCCGAATCCCCAATGGACCGGACTTTAATTAAATAAAACCCAATCGCACGCAGTTCATAAATAATAATCAATTATTTAAATGAAATAAAGATTCGAGTTCTACACCTTAAGGGAGGCCTTAAGATGTGGGAACTCTGCAGATAATGAATTCTGGGATCCCCCTTGCATGTTCGGCTCTCGTCTTGGATTACGAGCGAAACAGGAGAAACCAAAAAACAACCAGACTGGAAGCCCTATCTCGCGCGAGATAATGATATCTCGTGCGAGATATCTCCCATCTGAGAACAGAAAAATTCGAATTTTACAAAATAGATTGAAAAACCTCTCTTTTAATTTTGACGCAAGTTTAAGCCTCTTAATTTTCAGTCCCCAGCGGAGTCGCCACTGTAGCGTTGTGAGAAAGAAATTCCGATTCTTTTTGTTTTTATGAGTCGCCACCTATATTATTTGATTGGAAACATAGAAAAACCATTTGAAAGAGATTTGAGTTCGGGGCTTAGGTTATGAAATGGGTAGGTTTAGAAGGCATCCATTTCACCCAATCCGGAGATCGGTCTTGCTAAAGAAAAGAGAGGTTTTTCAAAAGAAGAAGTAAAAAAAACGAATCCAAATACTACAAATAAAGGTCCATTTGACGAGGTCAAACGGAATGTAGAATCGATTGCTTCGAGACCGTCTCCATGATTTGGAGAGGCTCTAGGCCGATCCTAGATTCTATGGACTTAGACCACTCTAACAATCAATTAGAAGGAAGATTAGGAATTACCTTGCGTGAGGTGATTTGGGCAGAGTTTCGACTCAAGTTTAGAGTCGACCCTTCACACGGACAGAGCTTCGCCTTGGTCCTTGATTTGGAGGTTGATGCTTGTTTATCAACAAGGTTGACAAACAAACTATGAGGTGAGTTTTAGGGTGATTTTGAGGGATTCTTTCAGGGAAAGAAAACGACAAAATGTGTGTGTGTTGTGTAAATTCGCGGTTTGGGATTTTCGACCTCCGACCTCCTGAGCCTTGGAAGTCACCAAGTATTTATAGAGGTTGGATATGAAGAAGTGGAGAGTTAAAACCCTATCAGATGGTTCTAGACCTCCTCTCCCATTGGTTGGCCGGAGAGATAAAGTTTTATCCCGGAAAGAGGTTGAAATCGACGAGGAGCGTAGATGCGCAATCTGCGAGAGGGAGATATCTCGCGCGAGACACGCCATCTCGCGGCGAGATATTGCTCCTGTGGACAGTTTTGTCCTTTCCTCGTTATCTCGTATGCAGTTTAGTCCCAAACTAACGGTAGTTAGTCAAAACTTTAACGAAACATGACGAAATGGTGGATTTCTACTTCTTGACTCAAAGCGAGACTTAGAGTGGTATAAGTATGATCCGATGTGTTCAGAATGGGGTGTCTACACACCGTGATATGTAAAGACTCATTATGCTTTGCACCGTAAGCAGGCAGATCAAGATCCGTAAACGTAATGATGTTCCCATACTGCGCAGTTCCAATCAATTGACAGGCTTCGTCTGGAGTGGCGTTGACAGACACTTTGGTTTTGGACAAGGCCTCTTCCAGCTTTAACTTGTGAGGGTAGGAGGATGTGAGCAGAGACCATAAGGAGATATCGGCTTGGGTTCTCTTCAGCTGTGTCAAGATCGGGTCTTCGCGGCTTTCCTCACTTTCTGCTGATTTGTAGGGATCTCGAGAGGTCTGGGGATTCAAAACTGCAACTCCCTTGCCTTTCCCTGATGGATTAGCACTATCCATTCCCAACATTCTTCCAGATCGAGTCAACAAATTAACCTCTTGATGATCTTCAACCACAAAATTCTTGCTGGCCTCTTTGAGTTCTGCTAACATAATTGGAACAGGATGAGTGCTGTAGGGCCATGCCGCCTGTCTTATCTCGTTTATGGATAATGGCGCCTCTACATTAGCCGCTATCCTGAGTTCTTCTAGAGAGATTGGGGAATCTCTAGGAACCATGGAGGATATAGTGTTGACTACCAAACGCTCTTCATAATCGTCACAATCAGCAGTATTATTCAAATCATACAGATCGTCAAGATACAAAACATAGCAGAAATTATCTTTCATTTCATCAGAACAAAGGATTACATCAGTCACAATCTTATTACAATCATCATTAACATCTCCATCTACGGACTCCCCAAATTCTATTACATTAACAAAATAGTCTTGGCCAAAATCCATGAGATTCACGGTGTTGTTAGGCAGAGGGTTACTGACAACATTAGGACGAGGGGACTTTTCAATCTTCTTTTCATCTACAAGCCCTTGAATAATCCTCTTGAGGGTGAAGCAAGTGTTGGTGGTATGTCCCGAGAACTGGTGGAACCGACAATACTTGCTCGTGTCAAGGTTGGGATTGGGACTAGCAGGCCTGTAATTCTCCAATGGCTTTATCATACCGGTCCTGAGCAATCCGTTGTAGACCTCCTCTATAGTCATACCCAAATCATCAAATTTTCTTTGTTGCTTTGGCTGGAATCTCCCACCATTAGGACCATTATTACCCCCTCCTTGCAGGTTGTTGACAATGTTGTCCTTAACTACTTCTCTTCCTTTTGGTGTCGTGGCGGAGACTGGGTTTGCTTTCCGGTATCTGAATCCTCCACTTCCACTATTTCCACTAGCATTCATACTTGGAGTTTGATTGAAAAGTCTATTCTCACTGCGAGCACCCATACCGACCATTTCTCGCAAATCCGGATACCAACCTTTTCTGATGGCTTCCCTGAGTACTGGCTTCACGCACGACAAGAAAATATCCTTCTGATCCTGAAGAGGAATGGGCTCTGACAATTCATTAAGCTTAGCATTCCACCGCTTATAGAATTCTGTAATTGACTCATCAGCGTTTTGGATAGTCCCTACTAAATCATCCCGGGTGGTACGCCACTCCAAATTGCCTCTATACTTCTCCAAAAATGTCTCCGTAATCTGGCTCCAAGTGGAGCGGCATTCTTGTTTCAGGGCCAAAAACCATGTGAGCGCTGGTCCTTTTAAAGTCAAATGAAAGTGGGATGCCATAAATTCGGGCGTGTAGCCCATCGCTCCCATTGTCATAACATAAGTATCCACATGAGTTTTCGGACAAGCAGTACCATCGAAATCCATTTTCGGCATCTTGAATTTGTGAGGTAAAGGCGTTACTTGGGCTGGATCCACCACCTTGAGACCATTAAAACCTCCACTCAGTCTGTCGATTTGATGTTGCATCTGCTTCAATAAGGCCGTTACTTTTTGAGTTAAACCTAGAATCTGAGGGATAGCAGGGGCCACTGTTGAAGAAGGCACTGGGAACTCCGAAGTAGATCTAATGGGTAAAGCGGCCGATGGGAGACCGAAGGTACTAGGGATACCAATATTACTATCCAACAAACTAACAGAGCTGGGAATCCTTCCCGTACATATCATAGCCATTAAACTGCATATTGGGGTTCTGGGAATTGTACTGCGCTGACTGACCTCGGAATTGACCAAGAGTAGAGAATCCTATACTGATGCATGGAGCGGAATACGGAGTGGAACCATATAAATGCTGAGTAAGGGGAGAACACACTGCAGGCTGAGGAAAACTGCCTTGGAGCTGAGACTGCGGATACCTCGGAATATTATCTTGACAAATCTGATTCCCTGAAAGCCGATACGGACCACTCTGTTGCATATTAGACTGACCACACTGATAGTTGTCGGGTTACACACTGAACTGGGGTTAGGAGCAACTGACTTGGAACTGAAATCCATACTGAACCTGTGGCATCGGGACATTGGGAGTCGGAGAGGAAGTGAGATCGAAGAAATTTGCAGGATGACCACCACTCTTGCTAAGACCTTGCTGAGCCACTTGACTATATGCTTGAGAGGAAGGGGGAGGAAACCTTCCTTGGGCATTCACAATCGTTCCTGGAGATGGCATTTGCTCGGGGCGTGGGACATAGCTCGTGGGAGGAGGCATAGCATTGTAACTGGGTAGAGCAGGCTGGATAGGAGAAACGGATCCAATCTCGTTATTGCCCTCTTCAGTAATTTCCTCATAAGAACCGTCTTCTCTACGGAGCATTGCTATTCCCCGGGCCCTCATGGCCTCAACATAGCGGTTATGAGCTTCTTCTTCTCGAATTTTGGCATTCTGAGCTAACAGGCGGGCCTCACGCTCCCTGGCCAAAGCGGTTTCCAAACTTATCCTCAACTCCTCTGTAGACATATCATTCAAGCTTGGTTGACTCAACGGACCCGAACCTCCGGCGGACTGAGCGGCAAACACATCTCCATTCCCTGCCATGTTTGATTCTGCACTGACTAAAGCTTCGGAAACTGCTTGAACTTCTTTGACAACCCGAATCAAACGAGCTCCCGATACAGAAGATCGACTCCAACTCGCCGTAGCTGCAGGGGTATATACGAGTTTTATAAGTTAGGGAAAGAAGAGGGAATACGGGAGAGGGAGAAGAAAAAGGAGAGAACAGACTCGCACAAACAATTTATTTATCTTCAAGTATAAATTGGTGATTTAAATCCTAGGAACGATTGGGAAAGGCTAACCCTTTATTTACGCATACTACACCTTGGGGAAGCCTAGGCACGCAACGTTCAAATTACACTAGATGCTTTGCATTTGAAATTAATAATAAGTAATGATACCTAACCAAGACCTAACATGATGTGGGACTAACGAGTGATCCAAATTTCTAGGGAAATTTGGGCAGCATAACGGGTATTCTCGGGGAATTTCCAAGAAAAATCCGGCATGACCTCTCGTCGGTGCATGGTGACAATGCGGCATGATCTCTCGTTTAGGACATGCCACGGAAGTGACGTGTCCTTACGTGAAACCATGTTGCATTGGCAACATGCCCACAAGGTGCGAGGTTTTGGGGAAGGTATGAGGACTTATTGGGAATTTCAAAAACAACTCATTTTGGTGTAATTAAAACGTTGTATCAAAAACCAACCGTGGGTAAGGTTTAAGTGTGGCGCCACCTATAACGCGCTAGAGGGATGGGTTTGACATTAGGCGCTCAAGCGTAGGCGAAATTCATGGCCGTCCGCGATGTCGTCAATCGCACCCGAGGGTTCTAAGGCTATGTGATGTAGTGTGCGGATGACTATATTCTTTTATTTACAAAAAACAAAATTTTCTATCTATTTATTTATTTTTTTTAACAAAAAAACACACACACTCTCACAGGGAAGAAAAAAGGAACAACAATCAGCTGAGCAATCTTTTGATTCAAGGGACTGCCCTCAAACTAGAACCTGAAACTTGTTCAGTGACTATTCCTGTCGCGTGACACAGAACAACATGGACCAAAGCTGCCGCACGACCAGGAGAGTCACTGAACCAGAGCCCCTGCAAAACTGAGATTAGCCCCTGCCTCTCCTTGGTAAGGGACAAGACAAACCAAGTATAGCAATAAACAAAGCCCCAAGAAACAATAAAAGGCATACAAGTTGTAAGATCTCATAAAATGCATGTATTGCACAAGATTATCAAGGATGCACATAAGATGAATACATTGGATGTCTAAGATTACGAAAGTTTAACCCTCTTATATTTAAAAAAAAAAACAGGTTTTCAAAAAGTAGTCCCCAGCGGAGTCGCCACTGAATGTGCGCTCGCCCGAATTTTTTTTTGTTTTTTCCGGTTTAAAATGGAAAAAGAAAGGAGTCGCCACGCCATGCTTTTGAAGGTGCACTTTGAAAAACCTTTTGAAAGAGAACGGGTTCGGGGGTCAGGTTACGTGTTGGGAAGAACCGAGAGTTCACCCAACACGCCTCGTCCGTAGACGAGTCTTTCTAATTTAGACATCCAAATAATTCAAATAAATGTGCAAACGATGATAATAAGAAAGTGCAATAAACATGAATTTTATTGAATATGCAAGATCATTACAACTTGTAGACCAATTGTCCGGGAGGCCACATCCCTTTACAACAATAAGAACAGATTAGAAAGGAAATCAGGTCCTCTACAAAGGACCATCTATGTAGCGTGACACAGGACTCCTCATGTCCAAATGTGTCACGTGACACCAATGGTCTCCTTGCAGAGACTCACAACAAACAGATTACAGAATCTCCAGATGAACAAAAAATACAGTTAAAAACCAGATCTAAGCACTTATCAACATGATCATAAAACTAAATGCTAAGATAACTAACTAAATCAGCTTACAACTGAAACATGGTCCCTGCAGATGGTCACGACATGTCACGTGACACAGGACTCTTCATGTCCAAATGTGTCGCGTGACACAGGGTTACCATCTGCAGGTACCTCACAAACTGAGAAGCATATTCAACAGATGCACAATCCAACCATACAATTATACTAAAATCAATAAGAACAACATGAATTAGATACGAATCGATCAAAGGAGTGTGGATATGGGAGATCCACACTCCCTTGACATCCAAATTGCAAATCCAAGTAGATCACATCATAAGCATGCAATTGGACTCAAGCATATACGATTTAAACAGAGAGATTGCAGTTGCCACTTGATAATCTGAGGCAGATGGAGCCTGATTATCAAGTGGAGAAGAAGAAAAAACAATTAAACAAATAGGTGAGAGAGAGAGAGAGAGTGTGTTACCCTTGTAGTCCTCAACTTCTACACCAAGTTAGGTGTAAAAGCCTTCGATTCAACTTCTGGAATAGAGATCTAGGCACAGACTGAGAGCTGAATTGGAAGATCTGAGGTGTTTGGGGAAGTAGGAGAAAAATTGGATTGAAGAGAGGTGAAAGGTAAGGGAATTGGAGGGGAATTGGGTAGTTTTGGTGAGGGAGGAGCACTACCAGAAAAAGGTCATTTAGCGACGAAAATTTCCGTCGCTAAAAATAATCACCGGCGGAAAATTTCCGTCGGTGGTCCGCCGCTATCAGCCCGTCGCAGTGCTCCGACGGGTCAATTTCCGCCGGTATTTTTTAATTTTACCGACGGAATTAAATTCCGCCGGTGAATTAATGGTTCCAGCGACGAAAATTTCAGCCGTTAAATCAATTTAATTTAATTAAATTTTCATTTCAGCGGCGGAAAATTCCGTCGCTGTAATAAAAATTAATTTAATTAAATTAATTTCAGCGGCGGAAATTTCCGTCGCTGAAATTATTTAATTTTAATTTAATTTTTATAACAAATGACGGAAATTTCTACAATAAATCAAAAATTAAATAAAAATTAAATGAGCTAGCGGCGGAAATTTCCGTCGCTGAAATTAATTTATTTTAATTAATTTTTATTTCAGCGACGAAATTTTCGCCGCTATAATCAAAAATTAAATTAAAATTAATTGATATAGCGGCGGAAATTTCCTTCGCTGTAAAAAAAAATTAATTGAAATAAATTAATTTCAGCGACGGAAATTTCCGTCGCTGATTCTGAAATAAATTAAAAAAAATAATTTAAAATATCAATAAACCAAAATTTTTTGTACCTGATATAACATTTCAATTTATAAAACTAAAACTATAAAAACTAAAAATCAAATATCAGCGTACCAAATAAAAACTAAATATCACCGTACCAATTCGGGAGGGGGAGAGGGGGGAGAGGGGGGGAGAGGGGGGGGAGAGTGGGGGAGAGGGGGGAGGGGCTCCCGCGGGTACCAAATGTCTCAAATGTTTACAAACAAGTATAAATTAGTACAAAAATGTCTAAAAAAGTCCGCAATCAACTCGGGGGAGGCTGGGAATTACCCTGGGAGTCCTGGCCGATATGAGCCATCAACAGCGCCAATTGTCTTTGAGTCTCTGCATGACGCCGATCACTCTCCTCCTGCATCTGCGTCTGAACCGCCAAAGCCTCCGCAAGCTTTGCCCGCTCGCGTCTCTCCACCTCCAACGCAGCCTCCAGAGTGTCAACCCTCGGATCAAACGTGGGCGGGGCAACATTTCGCCGACGGCCGGTCGACGTCGACGGGCATTGCCGCCCGTAATCCCCCATCCCTAACACTCGGGCTCCTCTCTTTGGATGTCCCTCAGAGGTGACCGAGTGCCAAACATCAGGCACGAAGGGGACGGGCTCGTCGGGAGGCGTTCCTTCGGGAACAACGGCGGCTTGATATGCTCTCTGTCAAAATAAAACAAACAATTATAATCATATACACAATGTAAGGTACATAAATAAATTTACATATTCAAAATCAAGTCATTTAATGATAGTTTACTTACAAAGGCATTAGCAGAGCGATCGTCAACCCATTGCGGAGGTTGATCGGGCGCTGTAGGATTCCGAAGATGGGTGCTAGCGTAAACATCCACAAAACTGATATTCTGGCCATGCTCCCTTTCCTATAAATAAAATAAGCGAGATTATTACTTTGAAATTGTATAAATGCAACATTTAAACTGATTTAAAAGCATACATACACTACATTTACACTAAAACCATGGATTTCATAGCATCAACATGGCTCCCAGCTAACATACGTACATAAACCTATTTAAAAGCATCCATACACTACTACATTTAAACTAACATACATACCATGCGGTCGTGATGCTCGGCGACCGTGAGCGTCCCCATGGTATGCATCGCCGCCGACCCCAAGGAGCCTGCTCTATTGGCCTTAGCCTGTTCGGATATAGCCTTCGCCGCATCCGACCCTCAATATTCGCAAAATTGACGAAACACCTCCTCGGTCATCCAAGTAGGTGTCGAGGGCTATTGTCCCGCCACGAACCGATTAGTATAATAATTTCTCTTTGTGGTACCTATAAAAAATATGAATATCTCGTAAACATATAATGATGACATTATAAAATTAAAAGAGTATAATCATTGTTAATTAAACTAATTAAGGATAGATAAATATGTTACCAATAAAATCCCTAAATAGCTTGTGAGCCTGTATATCGAAAACATATCTAGCCGTCGCCTCGTCGATTTCCGGCGCCCAATAATATTTATCCTACAACATATAATGATAACATTACAAAACTAAAAGAGTATAATCATTATTAATTATAACATTTTAATAACAAACTAACATTTAAGTTTTAAATAAAAACCATTAACACATTACCTTAAACTCCACCCACGCATCCTCCTTCTGCCTCGGTGGCAATGATTTCCAGTTGGGCCAATACTCGGTCATTTTCCGAGACCGCCAATATTGCCCGATCTTAGTCCCTGTGGTAGGGTATCCCCCTACAAACCTGCCAAGTATATTTATACAATAACATTTTAACTTAAATAATGAATTATATATAAAACAAAAAGGAACCAACTTATATCAAATTAATGAAGAGTTACTTACTGGTCATAATGTGCCGATATCCGGACAAATGTCCTCCCATCAGAATCGACAGTAGTCTGAGTATCGGCCCCAGAGGTGGAGCTAGTACTACTGCGTGAAGGGTCGACATCATCACTACCGGATCGGGACGGTTGCGTCCCAGTAATAGATGTGTAGATGGGCTTAGTCTTTTTACCATTTCCCTTTCTACTAGAACTCATATCTGTATTACAGTAAAAATATTAAAATATACAACTTTAACAATAGGAAACAATATATTCACAATACATCTAAAACTTTAAAGTTCTAATAATCTAAAGCATTCACAATACATATAAAACTTTAAACTATTAATAATATAAAGCATTCACAATTCATATAAAACTTTAAAGTTCTAATAATCTAAAGCATTCACAATATACATAAAACGACGGATATTAATAATAATCTGAAGCATTCACAATACATATAAAACTTTAAAGTTCTAATAATCTAAAGCATTCACAATACATATAAAACTTTAAACTATTAATAATCTAAAGCATTCACAATACATATAAAACTTTAAAGTTCTAATAATCTAAAGCATTCACAATACATATAAAACTTTAAACTATTATTAATCTTCGTCCCCATCATCATCACTGGACTCTGAATTACTACAAAACTCGAGTTCTTCATCTTCGTCTTCGGACTCTGATGAATCAAACTCTGGTTCCTCTTCCTCTTCCTCTTCCTCTTCCTCTTCCTCTTCCTCTTCCTCATCAATATCAATGTGCGCGAGATGACCTGAACGAGGCGGAGGATTTGGCAAATTCACTGGTAAGATATCCTCCTCGGGTTCATCAACATTTTGAGGAATATGAGTGACATCATCTAATGGATGATTAGCTGATGAAACGTTAGGTGGCACTGGCATTTCATCCTCTTGATAGGGTGTTTCTAATGATGACTCTGTAGTTGTCGACGAGGGTAGTTTGTCAATCATGCTCCTAGCCTTGGTCATCCAGACAGCCCACCATCCGTCGGGTCGCGGACGAGGGTAGGGAGTCATGTATACCTGTTGTGCTTGAGATGCTAAGATGAAGACGTCGTCGCCATTATGTCTGGACGAGTCCTTTACATCGACGAGGTCAAATATGGCGTGCTTCTTAACACCTCGCACAGCATCTCGCCAATCACAATTGAACAAGACAACACTGTTTCTACCCAAATACTCCACCTCGACTACTTCTTTCAGGACGCCATAATAATCATGGTTTCCTTTAATCTTCACACCGCTATTCCACGTCAATTTAGAGCCCCCGTAAGCTTTGGTATGAAACACATAGCCATTCATGAAATAACCGTTGTATAAATGAACGTTCAAGTACGGACTTGATGCTAAATGTCTTAACCTCGCAGCTTTGGCATCACCCGGATGTTCAGCTATCTATAAGACAATATTGTAACCAATTTAATACAATTTTAAGATTGAATGTTTAAAGAAGTGTATAGAATAAATTTGAATGAAACGAAATATTTACATATTTCCTTAGCCAGTTTGGAAATTCTCTTTCTGTCCTAGTTGCGATGAGTTCTGGAGATAAATCCTGAGCTAAATCTTCAAACATTCTGCAATAGGGTTAAACAAGGCATTTCATATGCAGGTAATTAAACATGCATAATATTTACCTTGTTTTTACTTGTGACCGTATACCACCAGTCAAGAGAAAACAGACACTGTCAAGAACATGGCTGTGATGTTTGAGATCCTTAGAGAGAAGAGGACAGTGAAACTGGAAAAACTCTTATTAAACAGAAAATCCTTTGCTCAAACAGTAGAGAACTTATTTGCTCTATCTTTCTTGATCAAAGATGGACGGATTTTGATAGCTGTGGGTGAGAAAGGCTCTCATCTTATTTATATTTTAAGATGTTAACCACCAACCACAATACCCTAAGGTGCATCTAGGGTTCCAGGATTGATATCAGGCGCTCAAACGTAGGCGATATACATCACCGTCCGCGATGCCGTCAATCGCCCCAAAATGGGATCTAGAGCCACTAAGGTAGTATGCAGTTGAATATGTTACATTATTGAGACATTCACCCCCCTTTCTCCCCCTTTGACTTTAAAAGACTTGAAAATTAGATATTTAGTAACTTATCTAATTGTTGCATATGTAACATGTTATGTTTACTAAATATGTAACATGTTATGTTTACTAAATATAACATGTTACATATTTGATTATGAGTACGGTTATTTATCGTTTTCTTTATAGTGGCATATGTTTTCTTCTATTCGTTAATATTACTAACATATGTTTTCTTCTATTCGTTAATATTACTAAATATGTAACAAACTAGGATACAGAAACTGTATCCTAGTTTGTTTCATATAAGGTGCATCTAGGGTGCCAGGATTGATATCAGGCGCTCAAACGTAGGCGACATAATCACCGTCCGCGATGCCGTCAATCGCCCCAAAATGAGATCTAGAACTAGATGTTCCTAAACTATTTCATCCACAGTTTTCTTACTTATTTGTTTGTAACTGAAGCAAATAATACTAAGTTTACACCTTGTCTAATTCCTCCCATTAGTGTTACCTCTGAACAGAAATCATACTCCATTTAGAAACAGCTGATATACATTACTTACATCCCAACGTGTTCTTTACAGGAAAATAAATTTCAGCTAACGCATAACTCGTAACTACGCCACATCAACCTTTTTTCTTTGACTAGTGCAGTTTAAATCACATCGCCTAAAGCTACAGAGAACAATTGTTAGGTTTGAAATCCAAATATCCTAAAATCATTTCTAGCACAATCTATGTCCCAAAAACAAAGTAACAATTGTCTAAGAAGCAAATGGTTCGAAATTGCCTAATAATCTTAATTGCACCTAAAACATTTCATTTCAAACTAGGGGTCAAATTTGAAATTCAAACTAGGCAGGACAGATGTTGGCATACACAATTGGTTGTAAAAAAAAAAAAAAAAAGATAATCCATAAAGTAAATGTTAGATATGGGACAGACGTTAAAAGAATACCCACATCTTCTATTAGATCCAAGGGAGTATAACTTTATAACATCAAACAACAATAGCCCAAACGAAAACAAGAGTTTTACAGATTAAAACAAGCTTACAACAAAATCAAAAAAAAAGATAAATGGAGCACAAACGTAGGCGACATAAGCAGAAGAGAGATAAACCATATAGAATTATCAAAGATCAAGCAAGGCAAAATGTAAATTTCAATGATTAAAAAAAAAGAAGCCAAAAATCTAAAACGGATGATAAATAGTTGCACCAAAGAAGAAGTTACAAATCCAGCTGCAGCCACACCATTCAACAAGTGTCTTAGCAATTATTATACACTAAAATTCAAAAGACAGCAAATTGAAAGAAAATATGAGGAGATCACGTTTGTGGCTATTATCATTCTATATATCATCATACTCAAATTACAATTCACCAAAAACAAAAATAAAAATGAAAATATGTATATAAATTCAATTACAATTAACAATAAATTATATATAAATAATTTCCACCACCCCCATTCCCCTATCTTTCTCATTCCTTAATCACTTTTCAAAAAATTAAAAGTAAAAATTAAAATTAAAATTAAAATAAAAGAATTAAAAAGTCCATTTCCAGATGGTGATCCTAAGATCAACCTTACACTTGGGATCAGAAACAGTAGCCACTATCATTTTTTAGGGGAAAAAAATGAATTGTTAGTATAAAAATCACACTTTTACAAATTTTAACCCCTTTGTTTCAAGAAAAAACGCCCCTAAAAAAAATTTCCGGAATTAATGTGGGGAATTTCATCGAACAGGTCACGGGCAATGAACAAGAACTAAAGTATGATCTTCAATGATTTCTAGATTAATGAACTTCAAAGAGATTATGGTCTGTCAAATTGTTTAAATAGATACAGATAATTGCAGATAGAAAGAGAAATCGATCGAAATACCTGGTTGAGTACAGAGAAGAGAGAGAAACACGGTGGAAGGAGGCGGACGGACGGACGGAGACGACGGCGTGAGAGCTCGAGACGGACGGTGGAGAGGTGGAGAGGTGGACGGACGGAGACGGCGGCAGCAGCTCGAACGGAGACGGTGGAGAGGTGGACGGACGGCGGCGTGAGAGCTTCTTCTTCTTCTTTCTAGGTCGCAGAGAGATAGCGGGAAGAGAGAGAAAGCGGGAAGAGAGAGAGAGAGGAAATATGGCGTAATTGATTTCAGAATGTTAAAACCAGTATTTATAATTTCCCCCAGCGACGGAATATTCCGTCGCTAAATATTAATTATAGCGGCGGAAATTAAATTCCGACGCTATAATTAATATTTAGCGGCGGAATATTCCGTCGCTGATAAATCCGACGCTAACCTATACGTTCACATGGATCGATGACGTGGCACACTCACCGACGGAAATTTCCGCCGCTGATTTTAAACTCAGCGACGGAAATTTCCGCCGCTATTATTAATAAATATAATTGTTTTTATTATATTTTTGAAAAAATAAATAAATCATAAATATTTATTAATTTTAATTTAATAAATATCATTATTTTATTTATATAAAATATGAAAGTTATTTTAAATTACTCTCAAAAAAATAAATATGAGTCAATAAATATTATTTTTGAAAAAATAAATAAATTCTAAATCCTAAACCTAATACCCTATATATACACTATACACTATACACTATACACTAGTATACCCTATACCCTATACACTATACACTATACCCTATACCCTATACACTATACACTATACACTATACCATATACCCTATACCCTATACCCTATACCCTATACCCTATACCCTATACCCTATACACTATACACTATACACTATACACTATACCCTATACCCTATACACTATACCCTATACCCTATACCCTATACCCTATACCCTATACCCTATACCCTATACACTATACACTATACACTATACACTATACCATATACCATATACCCTATACCCTATACCCTATACACTATACACTATACCCTATACCCTATACCCTATACACTATACCCTATACACTATACCCTATACCCTATACCATATATCCTATACACTATACACTATACACTATACCCTATACACTATACACTATACCCTATACCCTATACCCTATACCCTATACACTATACGCTATACTCTATACGCTATACACTATACGCTATATACTATACACTATACCCTATATACTATACCCTATACCCTATACCCTATACCCTATACACTATACACTATACACTATACACTATACACTATACACTATATACCCTATACCCTATACACTATACCCTATACCCTATACCCTATACACTATATACTATACACTATACCCTATACCCTATACCCTATATTCTATACCCTATACACTATACACTATACACTATACCCTATACCCTATACCCTATACCCTATACCCTATACCCTATACCCTATACCCTATACCCTATACACTATACCCTATACACTTTACCCTATACCCTATACCCTATACACTATACAATATACACTACACACTATACCCTATACCCTATACCATATACACTATACCCTATACCTTATACCCTATACCCTATACACTATACACTATACACTATACCCTATACCCTTTACCCTATACCCTATACCCTATACCCTATACACTATACACTATACCCTATACCCTATACCCTATACCCTATACACTATACACTATACACTATACACTATACCCTATACCCTATACACTATACACTATACACTATACACTATACCCTATACCCTATACCCTATACACTATACACTATACACTATACCCTATACCCCATACCCTATACATTATACCCTATACCCTATACCCTATACCCTATACCCTATACCCTATACACTATACACTATACACTATACACTATACCCTATACACTATACCCTATACCCTATATCCTATACCCTATACACTATACACTATACACTATACCCTATACCTTACTACATTATTTTAATACTCACATCACCATTATAATTTACTATTCTCTCCACTCATTCTCTCTCCTATTTTATTTTCACACTTACAACACTTTCAATATAATATTTCCTTCTTAATTCCCGTGCAAAACCCAAAAGTCTATAAAAATGTGGGACGGAGGGAGTATAATGAACAAGAGTATTCAGAATATTAAATAGCAATTATCTTTGAACGGTTGATATTGTGATGTATTTATAGGCGTTTGTGAGAGTTGTAATTGTGGTAGGAATGCCAGAGATCCCTTGAATCACGGCCCAAATCATGGATATAATCGTGTCCATATATAACTCCTAGTTTGTAGGGAGTTTGTTAAGAAATAGAATTGTAAATACGCCTGGACTATGTAGGTTGATGTACTCTCATAGGTCGAAGTCGCCTGCTTGGATTTAGGTCGACCTGACTGATGGATAGGGTCGAATAATGCCCGTATAGGACATGGATCGTATGTCGGACAAAGCTAGGTCGGGACCCTTGAGGTCGGACAATGAGCTAGATCGACTGATCTATGATGATGGGCCTTGGGCCTGAAAACTATTAGGTCGACCCACTATACGTCTGAATGATTGGGCTTGCTCGTTGGGCATAGCCCATCTCATTTATTCCGTTCAGTGTTAGTGTAACAAAGTGACAGTGTAAAGAGTGTAAGTGTATGTATTATTAAACGTCAGTGTTAGTGTAAAAAGTGTCAGTGTTAATGTAAATGTTAGTGTAAAGAGTATCAGTTCATGTATTATTAATTACCTGACGTAGCACAGAAGCGATAGATTCGTGATTAGCACACTAATCACAAGAGTTCTCAAGCGAAGAACCCTAAAACACAATAAACTGGAATCTACCAGGAATTAAGAGAAAACTCTTTGAAATAATATATCAAAAACTCTCTCAAAACCCTAACACATACCCTAAAACGAAATAGCAAACCAAAAACTAAAATACCCTCCTTAAATTAACTTTAAAACAGTAAAATTAAAATTAAGGCAAACACCAGTAATACTCCCGTCAATTGAGGTGCCTGCCGGGAAGATCTCAGGTGCCCGCCTGGACAACAGAGGCTGATGGGTTGCTCCTTCCGTCGTGAGGCGTCCGCCTGGGAATGGCTCAAACCCCGCCTCCCTCCCAGTAACAATTGTCATGCTGAGTTCCATCGTGAGGCGCCCGCCGAGATAGGGATGGGGCGCTCGCCTGTGGGTTACAGGTTCTTCCTCTGTTCCTCCTTCTTCCTCTGTTCCTCCTACATCAGTCTCCTTCACTTCCAAAGAACTCGATCCCGAGTTCCCATTATGATAATGAACTCCATCCGCGTGGTTGTAATTACCTATAGGAAATCGCCCCCTCCCCCTCCTTTTGTCAATCTGAGGCAGAATGTCTCTCATAGAAGGGATCTCATTAGGCCGCTCATCAGAGGTCAACTCCTGAACCCTTGGAAGAAGTTCTTTAACATCTCTCGGTATCCCCATCTCCACACTAACATAACCCAACAGCCCCTCAATCACTATCGTACAAAAATATGCTGCTTCTTCAATAGTTGCTGTCGGATCTTTCTCGTTCTGTATAAACATCACGACCGGCTTTCCTTTCTCAACCTTCTCCTCAAAACGCAGTACAGGAGCTATAGCAATTTTTTGTTTACCCCATGTGAACATCAACACATTATCCCTACCTCGATAAGTAATATCGTGATCATACTGCCACGGGCGACCAAGCTATTGGGTTTTGGGGTTACAAGCGCAGCGGAAGATTTAATTTTAACATCAAAACCCTAGCCCTATGATCCGTCTAGCATGAAGAGATTAAAAAGTCATGAAATAGAATTACATACCTCGAATGCAATGTAGTTTAACAAAATAGATCTTCAAAATCCAAGCCTTGAATTTTGACAACGAATTCAAACTTCCCCTTGATCTTCAATGTGATGAATTGATCCAAGCCCTAGGTGATAATGTAACCACCCTCTAATGGTAATCCACACGCGAACGAATCCAAGAACACCTTCTTGATGGATTGCTAGATGATCCTCTTGATTATTGAATCAATATTCAATAATCAAAGCCTAAATTATGGAATAATTTTGGGAAGCCTTTTGATTCAAAATCAAAATCAATCTCTAAGGTTTCATAAACTTTAGAACAATGATCTAGAATTGGATTTTTGGCTGCATAGGACTTATATTTATATCACATATAACCCCTAGTCAAAATAGGTTATAAGTCCTTAAGAAACCTTTTCCAACCCGTCCAAGGAAATCACGCTTTGACCAAAAATCGCGTCGGGCACGACTCGTGCTCCTGGTCACGAGTCATGCCACGAGTCGTGCCACGAGTCGTGCATGGCAATCATGAGTGATCCCAAGCCATTTTTCAGTCGTGTCATGAGGCGTGACTATGGTTGCACTCATGCGGGTTTTTGTCATGAGTCGTGAAAATTGTCACGAGTCATGCTCCACCACAAAAGTCAACCAAGTCAATGAATTCCTTGAAATGCCAAAACGCAGTCGTTTAAACTGCACTAGCACGAGTCGTGCCCATGGGCACGAGTCGTGCCCTTTCCCAAAATTTCCAGATTTAGCTCGAATCAAATTCGTTCTTTTGTGTGTGACCCAAAAGGAATTATATTATGTTGGTAGTGAGTCGAAACATCGACCTCACAAGACATAATTGACTTCTAGCAAATCATTATGTCCACCCAATTAATATAACATCAAAGCTTGATTCCTTTATAGTTCCAATGTCACAATCCCTTTGTCCACGATGTCCAATTGAACATGAGTCATGGTCTATGTCAACTCATTCCGTTCAATGCTTTCTCGATTCCGAATATGTTGATAATGCAAATGCATTTGATCTTTATCAAATCACTTGAGTGCGGCCACACATTTCATCAACATCATTCATCGAGGGGCCTAAGCAAATATCTCTCTTCATAAGAGGGACAAATACCATCTTGACTTATCATTCTTTCCTACATGATTCCAATCGTGCTAATATAGCCCTTATTGCTATCTGATTAAAGACAGGGTTAGACTATATCAAACACGATCTTCGTCATGTGGAAGACGATGATAATCTCAGGTATTAAGGATTCAATAACACGACTATCATGAGATTTATTCATGACACATATGACTAATGACCATGTCATAAATCTCATCGGTAGGTCATGTCCAATACTTGTTCTCTAGCAAGTATCCATAAGTGTAATGTGCATCACATGCATATAATCATCTTTATGATTATCCACTACCAACTTATACTAGTTGTTCTCAACAAATAGGGACACAATTCAATATAATAAACATGCAAAACATATAATGAACCAAATAATACTTTCTCTATAATAAATGATAAAGATGATTACATAGTGGTTTAGATAATAAGTCAAATATAACTAAACGCCTAGGGCACTACACCAACAATCTCCCACTTGCACTAGGCTCCATCTATGTATCTAATACCCATGGACCTCACATGACCATCATGCTTAGCTTGTGCGAGGGACTTTATAAGCGGATCCCCAATGTTATCATCGGTTGATACTTTGCATATCTTAACGTCTCCCCTATCAATGAACTCTCGAATGAGATGGAAACGTCTAAGTATGTGTTTAAATCTCTGATGTGACCTTGGTTCCTTTGCTTGCGCAATGACACCATTATTGTCACAATAAAGTTCCACCGGATTAGTGATACTTGGAACAACTTCCAAGTCACTAATGAACTTCTTGATCTTTGCTCCTTAGCTGCATCGGATGCCGCTATATATTCGGTCTCAGTAGTAGAATCGACAATAGTACTCTGCTTGGAACTCTTCCAACATATCGCACCTCCGTTAAGCATAAACACAAATCCCGACTGCAATCGGAAATAGTCTTTGTCGGTTTGGAAGCTAGCATCTGTGTAACCTCTTACAACAAGATCTTCTTCCATCCCTCCAAATACCAAGAATGCATCCTTAGTCCTTTATAAGTACTTTAGGATCGTCTTGACTTCCATCCAATGGTTCTCTCCCGGATCAGAATGGTAACGACATGTCATGCTCAAAGCATACGAGACGTCGGGTCTAGTACAAATCATAGCGTACATGATAGAACCAATAGCCGAAGCGTATGGAATATCATTCATCCTCTTTCGTTCATCAGTTGTCTTAGGACACTGAGTCTTACTAAGAGTAACACCATGACCCATTGGCAAGTTTCCTCTCTTAGAATTTTCCATCTTGAATCTTCTAAGAACCTTGTCAATGTAGGTACTTTGACTCAAACCAATGATCCTCTTTGATCTATCTCTATAGATCTTGATACCAAGGATGTAAGCGGCTTCGCCCATATCTTTCATTGAGAAACACTTCCCTAACCAATACTTGATAGTCTCAAGTGCAGGAATGTCATTTCCAATAAGTAAGATATCATCGACATACAACAAGAGAAATAGCACAACGCTCCCACTGAATTTCATGTATACACAAGGTTCATCTTCGTTCTTGATAAAACCAAACTCTTTGATTTTCTCATCGAACCGAAGATTCCAACTCCTAGAAGCTTGCTTCAATCCATAAATGGATCTTTGCAACTTGCACATTTTACTAGAATTTTGTGGATCTACAAAACCTTTGTGTTGTGTCATATACACATCCTCTAGCAGTTTTCCATTAAGGAAAGCAGTTTTGACATCTATTTGCCATATCTCATAGTCATAATATGCGGCTATGGCAATCAAAATTCTAACAGACTTAAGCATGGAAACAGGCGAGAAGGTTTCATTATAGTCTACACCATGAGTTTGCCTATATCCCTTTGCTACAAGCCTAGCCTTATAAGTATGCACCTTCCCATCCATGTCAGTTTTCTTCTTGAAAACCCACTTGCACCCTATGGTTTTTATACCTTCGGGTGGCTCAATCAAGTTCCAAACTTGATTATCCGACATGGATTGCAATTCGGACTTCATGGCTTCTAACCATTTATCCAAATCGGGATCGGACATCGCCTCTTGATAGGAAGTAGGTTTGTCATTCTCAATGACTTCCACTTCATTACTTCCCGACACGAGAAATCCATATCTCTCGGGTGCGAATCGTAACCTATCCGATCTACGATGGACTTGTGGATCTTGAATCGATTCCACAACTTCTTGTGGAGTTGGTTCAGTCTCTACTATCGGTTCCATGTTATTTTCGGGTTCTTGTACTTCTTCAAAATCAATATTACTCCCACTAGATGTTTTATTGAGAAACTGTTTCTCAAAAAAAGAACCATATCGAGCAACAAACACTTTGTTCTCGTTGCGGTTACAAAAATAATACCCTTTGGTTTCCTTAGGGTAACCAACAAAAATAACCTTGTCGGATTTAGGTTCTAGCTTATCCGAGACAAGTCTCTTCACATAAGCTTCGCAACCCCTAATCCTCATGAAAGACAAACTAGGTTTTCTTCCATGCCACATCTCATGTGGGGTTTTAGGAGCCGATTTAGTAGGGACTCTGTTCAGTGTGAACGCAGCAGTCTCTAATGCATGTCCCCAAAAGGATATAGGAAGGTCTACTTGACTCATCATCGAACGAACCATATCTAATAGGGTTCTATTCCTCCTCTCGGAAACACCATTCCATTGTGGCGTTCCGGGTGGACTCAACTCTGAAACAATTCCACAGTTTTTGAGATGATTGTCAAACTCTTGGCTCAAATACTCACCACCACGATCGGATCGAAGTGCTTTAATTGTTTTGCCAAGTTGATTTTGTACTTCATTTTGAAATGTTCTAAACATCTCAAACGATTTGCTCTTTGACTTCATCAGATAGACATAGTCATATCTAGATAAGTCATCGGTGAATGTAATGAAATACCGAAATCCTCCCCTAGCAATGTTGCTCATTGATCCGCATACATCAGTATGTATTAGGCCCAATAAGTCACTAGCCCTTTCACTACTCTTAGTGAAGGGTGGTTTGGTCATTTTGCCCAATAAACAAGATTCACATATCTCATATGATTCATAATTATGTGAGTCTAACATTCCATCTTTGTGGAGTTTAGAAATGCGTTTCTCATTTATATGACCAAGCCGGCAATGCCACATGAACGTGTTGTTCACGTCATTCGGTTTAGACTTCTTGTCTAGATGATAAACATTTTCAACACTATTTTGTTTCTCATCAACATCAAGAACATAAAGGTCATTAAATGAATTTGCAATACCATAAAGCATATCATTTAAATAAATATAAAACTTCTTATTCAAAATAAGAAAATTATACCCCTCATTATCCAAACAAGAAACAGAAATAATATTCCTACTCAAATCTGGAACATAGTAACAATTGTTCAAAACAAGTACTAAGCCACTAGGTAAAGTTACATCATATGTCCCTACGGTTAATGCAGCAACTCTTCCTCCATTCCCAACACGCAGATCAACTTCACCTTGTTTGAGTAGCTTCCTATTTCTCAGTCCCTGCACATTTAAACAAATGTGAGATCCACATCCGATATCTAATACCCATGAACTAGAAACAGAAAGGAAAATATCTATAATATAGATACCTGAAGTAGTAGCAATCGCATTGCTCTTCTTCGCCTTTAGGCCTTCCTTATAAGCCTTGCAGTTGCGCTTCCAATGACCAACCTCTTGGCAATGGTAGCAAACCGCATCCTTTTGAGATGCCTTGGAACCCTCTTTGGCATCGGCAACTTTTGCCTTAGGTTTAGAACCACTTGCCTTACCTTTGCCATCTTTCTTGAACCCTTTCCCTTTGTTAACCATTAACACAGTATCGATTTTAGGCCTCTTGATATTCATCTCTGCAGTCTTAAGCATCGCATGCAATTCCGAGAGATTCTTATCCATGCCAGTCATGTGGTAGTGCATAATAAAATGACTATAACTTTCAGGCAATGAATTCAATATCAAATCCGTGGCGAGTTCCAAACTCAACGGATTTCCAAGCCTATCGAGACGCTCAATGTGACCCTTCATCTTAAGGACATGAGCTCCCACCGATTTCCCTTCTTGCATCTTGCATGCAGTTAGGGACTTAACCACTTCATACCTCTCATTTCTTGTTTGCACTTGGAACATTTCCTTTAAGCGCTCAGCAAGATCAAATGCTGCATCTATGTGCTCAAGGTCCTTCTGAAGAGCCTTAGATATAGTGGCTTGCATAAGGCATGCGAAATCCATAGAATTATCATTATGTTTCTTATGTGCATCCCTGTCAGCCCTAGGAGCATTTGGAGCAGGTTGAGGTGGAATGGGTTCATTGAGAACGTACAGTTTCTTCTCTTGCTTGTAACAATTCCCGAGGCTTCTGATCCAATTAGAATAGTTTGTACCGTTCTCCTCAAGCTTGTCCTTCTCAAGGACAGATCGCAATGACAGGGGTTGATTATTGTGTGTAGCCACAATAAAATATGCAAACAATATAAACATATATCAATATCAACACATTTATCATCTAAGAGCAAATAATGTATTTCATAAATACTCCCACTAAATTATACACCTTCAAATACAAACATGTATCATATAATCATAGTAGGCTAAGACCCATATTTCACTTAATTTCAGTTTAACTGAGCTAATACCCGAAATCAAGCTATTTAGGTAGAAACATCAATCATATCACTATATGACTCTTAGATCTTTTAAGAGATTTCCTTAGACATCATATGTCAAAAACATGTTTTTAAATCTCATCTATGCCTTGGGTCAAATCTTATTTGAAAGCACCAATTAAGTCAAAACCTTTTTCAAACGTATAAGACATGGAACGATGCACTTGACTATGGCCAAAACTACATCAACCATAATCTTATCTTGATCACAAACTAAGATATAATGATGCACCCAACTATGGCTGAAACTACATCAAAATACCCTAAATTTTACAAGTGTTCTAATCAAGGAATGACATAAGACTTAAATATTTAGAAGGTTTTCAACATGTAACAAACATCGCATGGTTGTAACATAGATCTCATGTGAACATAATCATGAATATAGGGCTTCAAAAAATATCATACAAACAATTTGATTCAATTTTGAGAAATTACAAATCTAATTTAATCATATTAAAAGATTAATAACCTATGTGATAAACTAATCTAATTAATTCATCATAAATCATGAACTTGGTATATCTCATATACTTGTTTTTCATAGAAACAAAACACATGGAATCTAGATCTATTTCATATAGCATGGTAGCAAATAATCAAATTAAATCTAGCATGCAATTTCAATCCTAATCATGGCAAGACAGGGCTTTGATACCACTGTTGGGTTTTGGGGTTACAAACACAGCGAAAGATTTAATTTTAACATCAAAACCCTAGCCCTATGATCCGTCTAGCATGAAGAAATTAGAAAGTCATGAAATAGAATTACATACCTCGAATGCAATGTAGTTTAACAAAATAGATCTTCAAAATCCAAGCCTTGAATTTTGACAACGAATCGGATCTTCAAACTTCTCCTTGATCTTCAATGTGATGAATTGATCCAAGCCCTAGGTGATAACGTAACCACCCTCTAATGGTAATCCACATGCGAATGAATCTAAGAACACATTCTTGATGGATTGCTAGATGATCCTCTTGATTATTGAATCAATATTCAATAATCAAATCCTAAATTATGGAATAATTTTGGGAAGCCTTTTGATTCAAAATCAAAATCAATCTCTAAGGTTTCATAAACTTTAGAACAATGATCTAGAATTGGATTTTTGGCTGCATAGGACTTATATTTATATTACATATAACCCCTAGTCAAAATAGGTTATAAGTCCTTAAGAAACCTTTTCCAACCCATCCAAGGAAATCACGTTTTGACCAAAAACCGCGTCGAGCACGACTCGTGCTCCTGGTCACGAGTCGTGCCACGAGTCGTGCATGGCAATCACGAGCGATCCCAAGCCATTATCAGTCGTGTCACGAGGCGTGACTATGGTTGCACATGTGCGGGTTTTTGTCACGAGTCGTGCTCCACCACAAAAGACAACCAAGTCAATGAATTTCTTGAAACGCCAAAATGCAGTCGTTTAAACTGCACTGGCACGAGTCGTGCCCTTTCCCAAAATTTCTAGATTTAGCTCGAATCAAATTCGTTCTTTTGTGTGTGACCCAAAAGGAATTATATTATGTTGGTAGTTGTAGCGTTGCGAGAAAGAAATTCTGGTTCCTTTTTTTTTTTTTTTATGAGTCGCCACCTATATTATTCGATTGGAAACATAGAAAAACCATTTGAAAGAGATTTGAGTTCGGGGCTTAGGTTATGAAATGGGTAGGTTTAGAAGGCATCCATTTCACCCAATCCGGAGATCGGTCTTGCTAAAGAAAAGAGAGGTTTTTCAAAAGAAGAAGTAAAAAACGAATCTAAATACTATAAATAAAGGTCCATTTGACAAGGTCAAACGGAATGTAGAATCGATTGCTTCGAGACCGTCTCCATGATTTGGAGAGGCTCTAGGCCGATCCTAGATTCTATGGACTTATACCACTCTAACAATCAATTAGAAGGAAGTTTAGGAATTACCTTGCGTGAGGTGATTTGGGCAGAGTTTCGACTCAAGTTTAGAGTCGACCCTTCACACGGACAGAGCTTCGCCTTGGTCCTTGGTTTGGAGATTGATGCTTGTTTATTAACGAGGTTGACAAACAAACTATGAGGTGAGTTTTTAGGGTGATTTTGAGGGATTCCTTCAGGGAAAGAAAACGACAAAATGTGTGTGTTGTGTAAATTCGAGGTTTGGGATTTTCGACTTCCGACCTCCGATCTCTTGAGCCTTGGAAGTCACCAAGTATTTATAAAGGTTGGATATGAAGAAGTGGAGAGTTAAAACCCTATCAGATGATTCTAGACCTCCTCTCCCATTGGTTGGCCGGAGAGATAAAGTTTTATCTCGAAAAGAGGTTGAAATCGACGAGGAACCGGCTGCCCGCAATTGCACAGGGAGATATCTCGCGCGAGACACGCCATCTCGCGGCGAGATATTGCTCCTGTGGACAGTTTTGTCCTTTCCTCGTTATCTCGTATGCAGTTTAGTCCCGAACTAACGGTGGTTAGTCAAAACTTAACAAAACATGACGAAATGGTGGATTTCTACTTCTTTGACTAAAAGCGAGACTTAGAGTGGTATAAGTATGATCCGATGTGTTCAGAATGGGGTGTCTACAGAGCCCCTCGGCGACAAGTCTTATGAAAGAAGTCATGTCGACGATAGAAAAGACATCATTCTGAACATCGGGATGGTCGTGCCGCACGGCTGCCTACGTATCTCTATCGGAGAATCAGACCATAACGTAGTTCGACTCCAAAACACGAAAAGGCTGCTTTAGGTATTTTGAAAATCATTTGAAAATCGCGGAGATTTTGTTTTTTGAAAAGGCAAATTCATACTGAGGAATCAAATCAAGACCCAATTCTGAATATACCTGTCTGTCTGAAGATTCGCCTGTCTGGGCTCCGAACCTGTGGGAAATATGTTAGAAAACAAAGGCTTACCTGTCCGGTCCTCTGAGTCCTGTCGTTTTTGTGACGATTCGCCGTTCTGGGCTCCGAATCGGGCTTTTTGCTGTTGGGGATGACGATTCACCTGTTTGGGCGTTGAATCGGGCTTTTGGTTCGATGATCCACCTGTCTGGGCGTTGGACCGAGCTTTTCCTTTGATGACGATCCACCTGTTTGGGCGTTGGACCAAGCTTTTTTTGATGACGATCCACCTGTTTGGGCGTTAGACCGAGCTTTTGGTTTGACGATCCACCTGTTTGGGCGTTGGATCGAGCTTTTTCTTTGATGACGATCCACCTGTCTGAGCGTTGGACCGGGCTTTTTCTTTGATGACGATCCACCTGTCTGGGCGTTGGACCGGGCTTTTAATGTGATGATTCACCTTTCTGGGCTCTGAATCATGTGGATTGAGTTGATCTTTGTATCACTCGGTTCTCGGGCGACTGGTGCCGTACCGGGCGATTGTGCGCATGTCACGTTTGACTCGTTCCGTGACTTGCGGTGCCGGTTTTTCCACGTTTCCCTGCTAGTTTATCATTTCCAAGGGTAAATGTGTCAAAATTTTGAACTTTGACGTTGCGTAGACGCTTATTGTCGAGGACAATTTTGTCCTTTTCCAGAAGGTTTATCTCGCCGCGAGATATTATATACCGCGCGAGATATCTACTGTCGGGGCATATATACAGCAGCTCTTGCTTATTTTGAAAACATCTTTTCCAAAATTTCCCTCCCTAGCTCGAGCCAAGGTCGTTTTTTCTGTGGTTTCTTGTGGATTTACTTGGTGTTTCTCCCCCTCTAATCCATTCTCAATCCCTCCTTCCTCCATAATCCATGGCTCAAGAACAAAGGAACCCGATTTTGGGTAGCTATTTGCTAGGGAAGGATTACCCTCGCGATGATCTTACCTTTGATAGGCACGCCCACATCTCTACCGCTGTCCGGGAGGGCTTGGTAAGAACTCTATCTTCACCTCTTGTTTCTTGTATTGCATTGATTTGAATCCCCTTTCCCTTGAATTCAAAACTCCCTCAATGGCCTTTGTTCATGTTTGTGCTTAGAACTAGGTTCCCCTTGCATGCGTTGATTTTGTGCATTTCTTCGGATGCTTGTTGTTGCATTGTGTGCGTATGAGCCTCCTACACATCATGGATTGTAGGAGAGGTTGATTCGGATTATGATTGACATCCTTGGGCAAGCTTTTCTTGTACGCACGCCAAGTGTTCGATGAAATGCCCCAATGAAAAATTTCTTCTATTTCATTGATTTCTTGACATGGAATAATTTCTAACGTTGCCCTCTCTGTTTTTCCTCTGTTTTTGCAGTCGTACAAGCCAATTAAGAACTGTCGGGGGAGTCCGAAAAAGGCTAAGGCGGTTTGGGACAAGATCAAGGATCTTGACGGCGTCCGAGCTAGGGTGGCCCAAACGGGTTTGTTGACTTTTGTTGACAATCTTAGGGGAATTAGGCGGACTCCCCAAGTACTTCAGGCGATCCGGGAAAGGTGGTGGGACACTACCCACACAGTTCATTTGCGCTTCGGGGAAGCGACTATGACTCCGACTGACTTTCTGGCCATCACGGGGCTAGAGTTCATTGGTGATCCCCTGCCGAAGACTTCGGGTTATAAGCCTGCGGGTCCAGCCGTGTGGAGGCAGTTGATCGGTTTCGTCCCTAACAAGGTTAAGGGATTTGCTGCTGAGTTGACACCCCTCCGTCGTCAGATTGATGATTATGCTGAGAAGCCAAATGCAGTCACGGATCGACTGGTGAGGGGGGCCCTCTGGTACATCCTTTCCGAGACCATTTTTGCGAACCATTCTTCTACGGCCCGTCTTTCTCTGTTGGGTTTGTTGGTGAATTTGGATGAGGTTAGCGGCTATGACTGGGGTTCAGCGGGACTGGCCTTCTGCTACCACGCCATGGATGAGGCGTGTAGGCACACCAAGGATACTCTGTCGGGGTATTCTTATGCCTGGGAGGTATGCTCTTTGATTCTGTTTCTGTTTTCTGTCTGTATGCTCTATCTGTGTTCCCTTACTGAATCTGTTCCGTTTTCTTGTGCAGATATGGGGCTACACTGTCCTTGGGCTGTATAGGTTTGAGCTGGAGAGCCGGGCCCCTTTGTTTCCGGATATCAGGAGGTGGAGCCACCCGAATCGGAGCGTTGATGAGGAGGAGGACCAGGATTGGACCCTGACGGTGGCGGAGGCGCGGGCCATGCTGGACACCTTTGAGTATGAGAGGCTGGGCCTATATCCTTGGACCCTGTTAGAGCTGGAGGTGCATCGAGCTTGGGATGCTACCGGGATGCAGAGGATGTTGGCGTCTTTGGAGGGAGATACCATGTATCTCGGTGAGTGGGTCTTCCCTCAGCATGGCCGGGGTAGACTATCATACGTGCGCCGGCGGATCCGCCGAGGTCGATGTATCCCCACCCACTCTATTCCGGAGGACGATTATGCTAGTCTTTGGTGGGTGATGCGGCGACTTGCGTGATCCCCGGGCTTCTTATGCGGAGTTTCGCCTCGGTTGATGGGTCCCCTCCCGCGGGGGATAGGCGATCACATGCTCGTGGCTCCACCTCTCGCTTCGTTTTCAGGTTCTTCAGCCCCTAGCACTTCCTCCCAGCTACCCGTTCTCTCGCTCTTTTGCCCTGATTACGGCCCTTTGAAGTTACACGTATATGATGGGGAGCATGCCAATGATGGGGCACATCCGTCTCCTGATCAGATTCCCGAGGGTTACCGCCTCCCGGCTGATGTCTCTTCGGTATGTTTCTGTTTCTCGTATTCGTCCATATAAGTGTATATGTCCGACTTCATCTGAGCATCTTCTTTTCTTTGATTTTTAGGTCACCATATCCGCGGCCGATTACAACCGTGGAGCGACCAAGATGGCTGGGTTGATGACCACGGTGTCTGACTCCGTCCGAGAGGCCGTTTCTGTAAGGCTTCTTCGGGCGGCCTCGAGCAGCCTCTGCGATGACCCCTACTTGCGGGCCAAGAGATCGAGGAGGGACGGTAGCCCCCGGTGGTGATGGCGTGAGGTGCCGGCGGCTCGAGCGACTTGATGGCGTGATCCCCTCCCCTTTTCTTTATCTCGATTATCTCGTATATACTGGCGGCAAGGGCCTGCATAATTTTTCTTTCTTTTCCCGGTACCGTTAGGAACACATAGGTAGCACAAACAATGGTTTTTCTTAATCCCTAATCCTAGGTCTAATTAGTTAGTTAATTAACTTTCTCGACTTTCCACAAAAGTGATATTCGGACCATACTCCCTTTCCTATAAATAAAATAAGCGAGATTATTACTTTGAAATTGTATATATAAAT
>JAFEMH010000594.1:567500-704237 GCA_022495995.1 Adenophora triphylla var. japonica | reverse complement strand
CATCAATATTTGGCATCATATCTCTCACTTCATTTTCATATTCCCTATTGGAAGGTTACTTGTTGATAATCATGTATATCTTTAATATTTTAATCGAAATGAAATAACTTCATATTTTAAATTTATACTTACAAGACAAAGGGTTCGATCTCTTCACAGTTCAATAGAACGTAAAGGGGCCTTGTTGCTAGCTCGTTGTCCGACAAATATTTAGTACCAATATGCCCAAATGGCCTTCCGGGATGAGTGAAGGCGATAATCGACCGTTGACTTCAACTTCACCACCATCATCATTCCGCTCAACCCTAGTCGACTTCGAACCAACACCAACCTCAAAATAGTGAGAGCAAAAGATAGAAGTTTCTTCTATCAAATATGCCTCACATATTGAACCCTCAACACGTGACTTATTCTTAACTTTTTTCTTCAGGCGGTTCATAAACCTATTATGTACAAATAATACCATCTATAAATTCAAGTTTCATAATTATTTATATCAAATTAATAGAAAATGACAACACAAAAATGGTACCTCTCGAAAGGATACATCCAACGATAATTATGGACCACCAACTCTTGCCTCGTAAGCCAAATGTATCGGTAAGTGTTCCATGGAATCAAAGAAAGCGGGAGGAAATATCTTTTCTAATGTGCACAAAGTGACTATGATATTTTCCTCCAACTTCTTCAAATGCTCCTCGCGTAAAATCTGGAGCATATGTCTACGAAAAATTGGCTTAGCTCGGTCAACGCACGCCATACGAGGCTCGGGTAAAAAGGTTCTTAAAGGCAATAGGTATCAACCTCTCAAGGAACACATGACGGTCATGGCTTTTCATGCCATAAATCTTGCATTCTTCCACGCTAACACACCTACTCGGGTTTGATGCATAGCCATGGAAACCTAAGTTGTTTGATCCATTCTAAAACCAACTTTTGTTGTTCTTTTGTGAGTGTGTAGCTCGCTTTTGGCTTCATGGGCTTCCCATTCACCTCTCTTACTTCTAGCTACGGACGCTTACAATACTTTTTAAGATCAACACGAGCTTTATCATTATCCTTAGTCTTACCTTTGACATCCATGATTGTATTGAAAATATTATCAACAACAACAACAACAACAACAACACTATAGGGCAAGCCTTGCTTGATACAGAAAAAGTATAAAATAGTACGGGGGGGCTCGCGTACTAAATCGGTGGGGAAGCGGGGCAGGGGGAACAACAACAACAACAACACTATAGGGCAAGTCTTGCTTGATACAGAAAAAGTATAAAATAGTACGGGGCGGGGACATCCCAAAGTAAAATTTGGATATTCATTTAATATATTCAAATTTCTACAACAACAACAAGTACCTAGAGAAGCAGATGACAGAGGTGGAAAGTAAGAGAGCTGCTACAACAAGATCATGTAGGAAATAAGAGTTTGATCAAAAGAAGCAGAACAAATACATATTACAATTAACAATATTAATATTCAATAAGTAATAACATTGTCTTAGTAATAGTAAGCAAATAAGATCTAAACAAATACATATTACAATTAACAATATTAATATTCAACCATACAAAATAACAAGTTTGATTGAAACATGAAACATTAATAATGACATCACAATAATAACATCACTGATGAGAGCCGGAGGTTTGTCCCTGATAGTAGGTCTGACGGGAAGAACGCCTCTGTGCACGAGCGGTGGCTCTCGAATGCATCATAGTCAAATAATCCTCTCGAAACCGGCTCGTAACTCCGGGGCTCGTCTGCATCGCCCAAGCCTCCAGTGCGTATACCGGGCTCCCAAAATGGCGGTTTCATCTTCCAACCCCTCAAAACGATCTCGCACCTCCCCCATCTAGCATCCTCTAAAGTCCGTCGATTCGTTCCCGAGCAATAACCTCCCCCATCTAGCATCCTCCAAAGCATGTCGGCTCTGCTCCCGAGCGATCCTTGATCGCTCCTGCTCCTCCAAAATGCCCTCATGGTATCCCACCGATCAAAAGAACCCCGCCGGCTCTGTTCGCTCTCCTCCTGACCACCCTGTCTCTCCCGATCCTCCTCTTCCTGCTCCTCCTCATCCTCCTCATCAACGGGATCCATTTGATCATCAACACCGGGCATACGCCAATGCCTGGCCTGTTCACCACTCGGAAACGTGGCCCCTACCCTGCAACGGACCGTCCTCCTGGGAGTACCATATTGTAAGTACCCAAATCCGGATCGTCAAAATCCGTCAGAAAGTTAACCGAAATCCATTAACTGGCCCGCTCCGGGTGCGGAACTCGTTAAACTCCCCGTTGTGAAGCGAGACGTCCGGGCTTGCCCGTGCATCCCGACGTCGAGCCGTACTTAGCACGTGACATCTCACGTAAAAGTATGGCTTTCACGAAAAAAACGCATTTTCCGGCACTTTCGGGCGTTTCGGACATTTCCGGTTGTTATTTTAAAAAGCGGACAAAACCGGGACCAGGGGACGAACTTCCACATGGTGGTGAGTCGGAGGGCACGTGTCCGGCATGCCGCCTCCCTCTAGTCACCTTTCAATCAATTTCAAGGGAAAAGACCAAAATGCCTGGTTTGCAAGCCAAGTCCGTAGGACTCACTTTGTGCACATTTTGCAGAAATTGCCGCCAAGTCCTTCCCAAATTCCCCGAAAATACCTACAAAAACCCCACTGGATTCGGGCCAAGTCCGTCCAGGACTCCTACGCAAATTTCACCTATAAATAGAAATGGTCCGTCGAAAGCGAAAAGGAGGATTTTTACACAAAAATCACCACCCCCACGGTCCAAAGCGGTTTCACCCCTCCCAGAGCTCCCGTTTTGTCTCGATTCACGTGAAACCTTCGTATTTCGATCAAATGCACGCACCCTACAACTTGAAACAACCTTTGAATCACTTTTCGTGTCCGTACACACCTCCCAGGAGCCAAAGGAAGTCGACCACAGCCATAGGTATAACTCCCTCTCTCTAAATCTCCCGTTCCGTCTCGGTTTACGCGCCAGTCGCTATAACTGTTTCGAACGTCGTTATCAAAATGTAGACGCCTCCGTCTAACGGGGTCCGATACGTTTTAGCCCCTCGATCCTCTTCTCTTTCCGTAAGAGAAGTAATCACGAGTTAAAACGGCGTTCCGACCCGTTAGTTTACTTTTATGTCATTTACCATTCCGAGCCGTTTGGCCTCGTTGATCGTCATTTACAATTCCGAGCCGTTTGGCCTCGTTGATCGTCATTTACAATTCCGAGCCGTTTGGCCTCGTTGATCGTCATTTACAATTCCGAGCCGTTTGGCCTCGTCGATCGTCATTTACGAATCCGGATCGTTTGATTCCGTTGACACCGCTTTAAATCTTTGTCATTTACAAGTCCGATCCGTTTGGATTGTGATAGTATTTACTTTTCAAAGTCCAGTCGCAACCCGATTCGTTGATCGCATGTCATTTAATACGCATTTTCCCGTAAAAATCGTTAACAATGTAATGCCCGGTTCAAAACAGGAGTTCGTCCGTCGAACTCTCTTTCAAAACAGCGAAATGACGTTTGGCATCAAACGCTCATCTTCAAACTAAAGCCGCCATTTGACACTTAAAATCATTTAATACGCATTTTTCCCGTAAAAATCGTTAACAATGACTCGTACGGTTCAAAATCGACGTTTGCCACGCAAACGCTCATTTCAACTCAAAGTCGACGTTTGCCACGCAAACGCTCATTTCAAACTCAAAGTCGACGTTTGCCACGCAAACGCTCATTTCAAGCTCAAAATCGACGTTTGCCACGCAAACGCTCATTTCAACTCAAAATCGATGTTTGCCACGCAAACGCTCATTTCAAACTCAAACCGACGTTTGTCATTCAAACGCTCGTCTTTTCAAAAGTCACCTAATCAACGTTTGTCATTCAAACCAAGATTAAGCTTGTCATTCAAGCCCCCATTTCAAAACACACACACACACACACGATTTCGAGAAAGGTAGAAAGACTGCGTCATGCGAGGCGTTTCGGGCGATCTCGTCATACTCTACCGAACGTAACGACCTCGAACCTAACAATCTACGGTACAAAAAAGCTTTTTACTCGTTTTCTTTGCCAATAAAAATGATCCCCTTTTTCAAAAAGCCTTTTCCTAAGTTTTTGCTACCAATAAAAACGACACCTTTTCACAAAAGCCGTTTCTCAACGTTTGGGCTCAAAATACAAAAACCGCGTGGCGACTCCTCATTTGTTCCTTCCCATGAGACGAGGTCTCGAGACACCAACCCCTCGCATGAAAGACAACCGCCTTTTCCGCGCCCCCCCCCGCCGCGAAAAGATCGGGTAATTTCGGTTGGCGACTCCGGCGGGGAAAAGATACTTTTTCAAAGCGCCGATGTTTTCTAAAAGCCTTCCGTGGGTCAAACTTTCGTTTACCCTGCCTCATTGTCGTGTGTGTGAGTTACTTTAAACCTCGAACGGTTTTTTCAATAGGCATTACATTGTCAACTCTCCAAAATCATACCATGTTTGTCCATCCACATTCATGTTTGATCTTCATGCTTTGTCTTTTGAGCTGTGCATCATAAATTCTTTAAGACACATTACGAAAAATCTCTGTTTTACTCGGAAAAAGAATTTTAGTGACCGCACACTACGCGCGCTTCTTTGCCTCGGAACACCCTTCACGTGCACTTGCGCCTCGGTACCTTTGCACACTACAACCCCTAACACGGGATGGCCTTATCGGTTGCACTCCGATTGGTGCGCGAGACACCTTTCGGGGCGCACGGGGTCGTCCCAAACATCCCATCCTAGCCCGTGTAAGCCATGCACTCTTTGTGTCACACTTTGTCCAAGACCCGGTTGGTTTTGGCTTAGCTCGTGTCATAAAGCCTAAGTGTATGTTTTTCACGCCGGGCCCGCTCAGAGTCAAGCTCGAGAGTTTTAGACCGAAGGTCGTTCCGACCCAGAAGTCTTGAGCTTTTCGGCCTTGACTTTGACGCGGAGCTACTGTAGAAAAATATACCCGAAGGTTCAATGTGACGCCGTGTCACCAAACCTCGCCGTATGTATCGTGCCGGCCACAACTTGGCCAACGCTAAAAAGCTAAGGTCTCTCGCACAAGCGAGTCGGGAGAGGTCATGCCCAAATTTTGGCACGATCCGCCTTAACTTAAGGACGTTGACTTCGGCCAGTGGCCGTACGTCAGCATACGTTGAAAGTTTGCGTGATCGGCTAGCCTTAAGTTCACTTTTTCCTTTGTCGGTGGAACTCGCTTGCCTTATCGGACCTCGCTCGGGATAGTCCGTCTGAGAAAGATGATCTACAATGGAAACGAGGGGCTTATAAGCGTAGTGACGAGATCCGGCGATTAGAGCTCTAGGATTAGTTGCGAAAAAGAAGACACGCTCTTTTCCAACCAATTAGGACTACGAGAAAACGCGCTTTAAGTAAACTTTAATCGAGTAGCGCACATTGCACAAGCCCGAAAACCTTGAGCCAAATACCCTTTTCAGAAGCCTAAACCCTTCCTTTCGTTCCCTGCGGCGGCGAGAAAGTGGTTGAATTTCCGGGTCGGCGCCTTGCCGGGGATCACGATAACGGCGGCGTCGAGCGGTTCTTCGGTTCCCTCGGTTCCCTCGGCCAGAATTTCCGACATGTCTAGCTCACCGAGAAATCGTGACGGGGAAGGACCCCGCCACCGTGCGAGATATGACATTGGAAGAAGCCATTCGGGCTTGTGAGGTTCACAAGAGGCGAAGAAGATCGGCGGGAATTTCGTGGTACGGCTTACGAATGAGCGAGGTATAGCGGCTATCCCGTCGAGACGGTACTTTTGTCACAGTCGAGGATGACGATTCCCCAAAACCGGTTCACCAAACCTTCAATCGGGTTCCTCCCAGCCAACTTACGGGATGCCTTCCGGCCAAGGAAGCAGTAGGCCTAGGCTCCATGTTGCCACCTCTCGGGGCAACCTGTCAATTTTAGTCGGCCCGGTGCTACACCCGTCACTCAATATCACCGGCGCATTTGGACCATCTCGAGATGCCAATATCCCTCAATATCCTCCGGGTTCGTCCGGGTTGCCTATACACGAATCCCTAAACACCGGGGACAAACCCCGATCTGATTCGAAAAGGCTCCCGTATATGCTCATATACCAAGCGTTCCACCTCCAATCACTACCGCTCACGTGGTAGCACCGGCGCCGAGCCTCACGGTCCACCCTTGGACCCAACCTTAGCTGGATGGTCGAGCGGATGAAAGACACAGAAAGCCACCATGAGCGGCTCAAAGCGGGAAACGCTCAAATCCACGAGATCAGGGAATGGTCACGCCTCTCCCTGCCAAGTTCGAGAATGCGGAGATGGACCGATTCGATGGGCAACCGAATGTCCTCAAACGCACGTCGACACTTACGTTCTCGGCATGAGAGCAAAAGGAGCAACCCTCCGGCAAATGGCCGACCACTTCCGGCATACGCTCAAAAGTTCGGCGTTACGATGGTTTCGAGGGTCGAGCTGCGGATCGCCACACACAGGGAACGGTCGGTAACATCTTCTGGGCAGTACGAGATCCAACTTAGAGTGGGAAACAAGTCGCGAGGACTTAATCACCACTTTGAGCGAAGCGGATGAAAGTGTTGGGGAATTCTACAAGAGATGGGCTGGAAACTCTCAGAGATCATGGAGCCGCTCTCGAAGACGAACAGATGCGGATCTTCGAAGTCTGCTTAAGACCGTCCATCGAGAACTCTCATCGAGTCACAATTTCTTCCCGGATCTCGGGCCATGGTCAATGCCGGCTCACGGTTCGAGAAGGATCTCAAGGAAAAGTTGGCTCTTGCACGGCCATACGAATACCGCTCAGCAGTGCATTCAATCTGCCAGGCCGGCAAAGGGAAAGATACGTCTGCGTCAACTACGTCCATCGGGGACAACGGTCGGGTAACGAAACCCGGTCCGCAAAGCAACGGTTCTACTCGAAGCGGCTGTCGTACACTTCGACAAGTTGGACATGCCGCGAGCAAGAATCTTTGGAAGGGTTAATCAAGGAGGGTCTCCTTAAGCCCGTTGCCAATTACAAACCCAAAGTTCCCGTAGCCAATGCGGACAAGAGCAAATCTTGCGCCTTCCATCGGTATCACGGCCATACCAACGACAAGCTGTTTGGGGTTACGATACGAAATCGAACTTGATAGAAGAAGGCAAGTTAGAGCGCCCCGTGGGCCCAATACGATCGGGAATCCCTTTAGAACAATAACAGCGTGAATTCCATTGAGTGGGTGCCCAAGAAGAGTGCCACGAGAACCGGTTTCTCCGCCTCTTTCGGTGGATCCTCCTCTAATGTCCACATCGGCTACGATGTTTGGCAGCTCCGCTTTGCACAGGTACGAGTCTCGAGCTGTCAGGAGCAATCCTCGAGAAAACGAGAAGAAGAAATCCTCTCAACGACAGCGAGAGAAAGATCTGGCTGGAGATACCGGTGTAGGTACACTTGGAGAACCCTCGGGAGGTTCGACTACTACGTCTTGTACTCCGGCCGAGTCCTCTTTGCCTCCGGGCCATGCGGCTTTAGAGCAAACGGGGGTGGGAAAGCCGAAAAGTCCGGTGAAACCGGAGTCGGACCACGGGACACCGGAATACCTCGAGATCTTGGTAATCTTGCGCCGGTCGAAGCCTAACCCTCCGCGGGATCGGCGAAGATTCAATTTGTCCGGCTTAGAGCTCGGACCGGTAAAGGAAGATCAAGGTCGGCTTGGCAATCGCACTCGATCAATGTGCTAACCAAGGGCGGCAACGCCGCGGGCGGCCTCGAACACGCTCCGAGGTTCCACGAAGGCTTTACCTCGCAAGAGGAAGGCAGAAACGGATGGGTGGATGACTCTCCTTCTACGGATAGAGACGAGATCTACGACTCCCGCCTGTATGGCGGCATGATCACGTTACGCGACGAAGACTTACCGAGAGAGACGCCTCGGGGCACAACGAAGCTGCATGCATCACTCTCAAACTCAACACCATATCACTCCCCGGAGTATTGGTAGATAACGGGTCAGCCCGTTAATGTCCTCCCTCTCGGCATGATGCGAGCTCTCCGCATCCATGAAAGCCATACGATACCGTCTACTCGGACTATCAAGGCCTACGACAACTCGTCCGTCCCATCACAGGGACGGTGACTCTGGAACTACGGTTCGAAACCCAAATGGTGCCGGCAAAATTCCACGTGATGGACATTCCATCGAATTCACGGCTCTTTTGGGACGCCCTTGGCTACACCACATGAAAGCCATAGCTTCCACTCTCCATCGGTGCGTCAAGTTCATTAACCGGCGGGGAGATCTTGAAGTCATCAGGATAGTTTCCTCATAGGAAACGAGGCGAGACGATGGTAGCGTGTCGGACTCGGGCGCGGGGTTACCTCCTTGAATCAACGAGGACTACGGGGCAAATCTCATCGAGAATCCCTCGAGTCAGGAGATGCCAACTATGTAAACGTACTCGGCGGGCGGACCACGAAGCGGTCAGATACATCAAGTTCAGCTGTCGTTTCCAACATTTGGAGCGGGTGGAAGGAAACGGCGAACATCGCCATGATGCGGGCACATAAACCCCACTGTCTCAAATCGGAGATTTGTCGGCATTCTCCAAACCAACTCTACGGCCCCGCCAGTGAGAGATCTTTGTGATAAAGGTCAACAAGCACCGTCATTCTCGTGATGAATGTATGGAAGTCGTATGGGATGTCCTCCACGAGGAACTACCATTGCGCCCCTCTTCTCCAACGAAGAGCATGATGTTTTCCTGCATTTGCTCCCGGCAACGCAACCGGACGCAATACGTCCCTACACACTGGATTGAGCGATCGAGATGACGATGAATCTGGACTCTCCGGAGTCGAGGACGCGCGGACCCGCAAGCGGACCTCTGCATTCACATGCTCGGTTTTGAGGACGGAACTCCTTCCGTCGGGTCACCTACGACCAAGGTTCCAATACCATGGAAATTGTCAAGCTCAATGTCCGGTACTGCGGACTATCAGATAATTGGAAGCACGTGATTCACGCAACGAGGAATCCTACGATCAAGTAAGGACGACGACTTCGTCAATATCATCTATTCGAGATATCTGATGAAGCGAGGATCCGGTCCTTGTTATCGGATTACGCAACACCAAGGTCACCCTTGATGCCTTTGCTCATGGTAAACGAGGCCTTGGCCAAGCGAGCTCAGAGCTCATCCCTACTTCCAGTACCGGCCCGGTGGCAGCCGGCCCGTGCCGTCGGTCAAGCTTATACCCTCAGCGCCGCGAGGCGAGGGCAACGGCGAAGGAGACCAAGCTCCTCACCTGCTACAAGTCGAGATCAACCTCGGGAACGCTTCGCGGCCACCCCGAAAACATCTGTGAAAGTCTTCCCCGCATGGCGAGTCGGCCTCCGAGCACGGAAATGACCACCTCGGCATCAACATGCTTCGGTTCGATTCTACTCCCGGTCGTCACGGCCGGATTCGAGACATCACGCCGGTCATTGCTAGCTTTGATAGACTTGGCGATCGAGCGAGATCACGAGACCGTCAACATTGCGGAATTCAATACCCCCGTGGGGTCAATCAAGCGAGATATGGGCAAACTTCTTGGTGATCGAGATCAAGGAAGGCCGCATGGAATGTCGGTCCGACTTCCTTCGTCAATGTAATCCAAGTGTTCCGCCATTCGGCGATTTGAATGTAATCACGGTTACGGACACTAGCCGGACTATGCGCACCTACGGAGGCGCCTAGGTCTCGCAAGGAAAGCTCTCATGGAGCTAGCCGCTCAAGAAAGTCGTCTTTGGGACGAAGACCAAGCTCGAAAGACCTACGGGGACCAAGCCCTTAAAGTGTCGCGGGCGGCTTCCGGACGAGAAAGCTAGAGGCCACTCTAGACCGGTTCGACCTCAAGAGTTTTGCTCATGGCAACTTCACGACTACCGTCTGTTCTCATCCAACCCCTGCCGAGGCAAGGGTGGTCGCGGTCCCAATGACCTAGGAGATGGAGCGACACGGCGGAATGAATCCCGGCGCGTACCTTCCCGAGGAAAGCAAGTTCTCTGTGAAAGCGACGATGAAGACGATGAAACCATTCTCTTCCAAGCCAGGGCATGAAGTCAACAAAACCGGACTCCCAGGGTCTGGGAGGATGGGAACGGATCATTGCCGCACTCAAATTGAAAGGCCAACTCGGGGAGGAAGGTCTATTTAAAAACGAGGAGGAGGATGGAAATTCGTCTCGAGCAACTACTCGGGGAAATTCCACGATCTACGGCCTTAGTTTACAGAGAAACGATCAGCCAGGACGGCAACCGGAGTCACATGGGCGAGATGTTCGGGAAGCCGTGTACTCACCTTCCGACATACCCGCCACTCGAGATAAAGCGAGAGGAGAAAACTCTCCCGATGGAGGTTTACCTAGGCTGCCGCACGCGGTTCAAAGAAGCTAGCTATTCTCACATGGGAAGAAACGCGGCGCTAACTCTCGACGCGAGCTCACATTGCAAGAAGGTTGATCTGGGCCCGAGTGGAGGAAAACTAGCAAACCACAGTATCGCCGGACCCAACTCCAGAATGCCCTGAGTATGCTCGGCAAGAAGGAAAGGAACGCGATATATTGTGAAGAGATCAAGGAGACCGTTCGCTTAGCCGAGAACTCTCCAACCTCCCCAGGAGGGTTAACGCACGGTTCGGTTCGGGCAACCCTTTGTTGTGCAGCGACATTCGAACAAGCTGCGTCAAGCGTAGGCTACACTCCCCGCGAGAGGCACCTAAGCCGGTATCACAGGACGAGAATCCGTCAAGGCTGCCGAAGCTCAGGAATTCATCCACAATCAATGAGTTGAGGGAAGACGTATGGCCCTATGCTACGAGGAATCCTCCTCTAACTTATGGCTCGGCTCGGAAGCGGCTGTTCGAAGGGACCAAACACGATGTCGGCGTTCTAACCCGATCGGGTCAAATCCATGCATTACCACCTAAGGCCACCAAAAAGCCGACGGGCAGTGCAATCCGGCCGGCCCAGAAGACGCAAATTCCTTGAAAGAGGACCCGATCCTCACTCGGCTCAAGCGAGACTCGGGCGAACATTTCCCTTTGGTCTCTGCTCACCTCCTCTTATCCTCACAAGCTCGAAGCTAGAGGAAAGCGGCCCGTACCATGGTCCCCGTGGGCCCTTGACCCCAGATGAAGTCATTCGAGATGATTGGCAACATCATTTATGGCAACATTATCACCTTCACGAGATTTGGACCTTCCAAAATTTGGGGGCGATCCCACAACGAGCCGCTCTACATCACGATCCAGTGGACGGCGTCGCCTTCCGCGTGTTGGTAGACGGAGGTTCGGAATGAATGTCTTGCCGCCAAGATGATGGACTGCTTGACATCAAGCCCGCGAGATCTTAAGCCTTCGATCCACCTTTGTCGAGGCCTATGACTCTACTTCCCGTACGGTTCTCGGGGTTGCTACTCTCAACATACGGTTCGGCAAGCGGGTGATCCCCACTTTGAATTCCAAGTGTTGGACATTCCAATCACTTTCCACGACCATCTGGGCGTCCACTGGCTGCATCAAATCAATGGCGTGGCATCCACCCTTCACCGGTGCCTCGAAGTTCATGCAAGGCGAGCTAACCACGATCTACGGCGACGGTGTCACCATAGGGGACCGGCACCAACGACATTCCGGTATTGGAAATCGAAGCATAATGATGACATGCCATTAAGCTTGGATTCACTCTGGAGACCTCAAGATCCAAATATGCAACGTGGACCTTCCTTTGTCTCACGACAGATTCCTCCCGCCATGAGGATGATGAAACTCATGAACTTCATCCCGGGGCGGGGCTCGGCAAAAGGCTGCCAAGGCCCGACACCAAGTTATTGAAGTCAAGGACCACACCACGGTCCGGGGGCTTGGCTACGTGCCAACACCGGTTGACATCAAGGAAGACAAAGGCTCGCCCGCACAGCGACGGCGGCCCGCAAAGGGGAACCTCAGACGGCACGCCCAATCTCCGACCTTACGGCTTTGACCTCGCTCATTACTTCACGAGAGACCAAAGGAGGGACAGCGAGGGGACAGCAAGCCGTGAAGCGAGGGGACCGACAAGGGAGCCGACAGCGGGCGAGGGGACCGACAAGCGGAACCGACAGCGGGCGAGGGGACCGACGGTGGGCTGATGAAGATGAGAAAGAAGCGGGGGATAGTCAACACCAAGACTACGAAAGAATGGAACGGCTAGCACGGGACCTCAGCGTTTGAGAGGACTCAAAGCTAATCCGATAATGGGAGCGTTCCTCGACATCACGGCTCTACCTGGACCAAGCTGCCACCACGGTCCGGCATGAGTACACATTGAGGAATCCCGAGACTTGGAGGAGCAACTCAAGGTACTCTCCATGGGAAACAAGTTGTTCGGATCGGCCGCCGAGGCCACATTCGAGACAATAAGTCCAAAGCGAAGGAACCGGGAATTCATAGAAGACGCTCTCGGTGGACCGGCTCTACGAGTCTGTTTGAAGAAGTCATGGAGTTGCCCAACTTGATCGGCGGGGCTCAGACAACGGCATGATCGCCATGATAGGGACGGCGGGAGCCAAGCCTCTCGATCCGCACCCTCATCAAGCATCCAGCAATGATACCAGCTTTGAAAGAATTGGGTAACTTTCGCTAGGACGAGGAGCAAGCCGGGCGGGAATTGGAAGACAAGGCTGGGCCCGAACCCACATCTCCCTAAAGCCGGTCTCAAACCCTCTGAGTCGAGTCCTTGTCGAGTCCGGTCCTGCGAGTCATCCAGCGGCCTTACGCCGGAGGACTATAATGTTGTAGCCAATCATGTATTCCCGTTCTTGTTTAATGAAAAGTCGACCTTTCGGAGTATCCTCTCATTGCCACTTTAACAGCGATAAGTTAACAAACAACTTAAAAGACGTTAATAATTCAATTGATAAAGAAGCGAGACACATTAAGCGAACAAATACATTAAAGAAGTTCTCGAGCGTGTAGTTGACCAAGAGGACAACCGGGCCCAAGGCCGAAGAGGTTATGACGAAAGTGAACACAGGGTCGGTGCAAGAGCCTAAAGAGACCTGAAGTGGGCGGTTTCTTCGCCGTGCGAGAAAAGAAGCCACTGATAAGCCTCCTCAGGGAGTATGTTGACGTGTTCGCACAGTCATACCGGGACATGCCGAGGACTCGATCCCTCAATCGTGGAGCACAGAATTCCCTGGATCCCGAATCGAGCTTTGTCAGCGAAGGCTGCGCAAGATCAAGCGAGTGGTCCTTGCAAGTTAAAGAAGAAATTGAGAAAATGCTCCGAGTTGGTTTCATCGAGTGATTGAGTACCCGACTTGGCTCTCCAACATCGTGACGGTCACCAAGGCCAACGGAAAGGTCGAGATCTTTGCGTAGATTTCGGGATCTCAACAAGGCCGACCCTAAAGATGATTTCCCACACTTGCCTAACATCGACATCTTTGGTCGACACCACGGCAAATTTCGAAGTAAAGTCCTTCGTGGACGGGTTATTTGGATACAACAGAGATCAAGATGTCCAGGAGGATCAGGCCCAGGCTGCCTTCACCGCTCCATGGGGGACATATTGTTACACGGTCATGCCGTTCGGTCTAAGAACGGCGGGGCTACTTACCGGCGGGCTGTGACCCTCTTCCATGACATGATACACAAAGAAATCGAAGTATATGTCGACGACATGATCATCCACTCGAGGGATCGGACATGCGGCACATGACGGATGCGAGGAAGTTCTTCAACGAGACTCGAGAAAACACTCCATGAGGTTGAACCGGCAAAGTGCACCTTCGGCGTCAGCGCGGCAAGGTGCTTGGGATACATGGTTACGAAAGAGGTATCGAAGCCGATCCCGGGAAAATCAAGGCCATCATCGACATGAAGCCGCCTCGAGCCACTGACGAAGTAAAGAGCTTCATGGGAAGACTTGAGTACATCGGTCGCTTCATCAACCGGTTGACATCTCTCTGCGAGCCCATGTTCAAGCGATGAAAAAGAATGCCGACATCAAATGGGACTCCGAGTGCCAAACGGCTTTCGAGAAAATCAAGACCTACTTGGTTAATCCCCCAGTGCATTGCCCGCCACATGAAGACAAGCCACTACTCTGTATCGACGATGTGAGACACGTCAATCGGAGCAATGCGGCACAAGAACGAGAAAGATTCCAAGGTTGAGCATGGAATCTACTTCGTGGCCGAAAGCTTCAAGGAAGTGAACTCGGCTACTCGGCATCGGAAAACTTGTACCGCCTTGGTATGGGTAGTCGGGAAAGCTGAAACACTACATGCGGTCGCATTCGGTGCTCTGGTCTCCAAAGTGGACCCCGTCAGATATCTCTTTGACAAGCCATCCTTGTCGATGCGGCTAGCCAAGTGGTCATTCTTCTGGCTGAGTTCGACATCAAGTACATGGTCGAGAAAATCAATAAAGGGCGAGTAATGGCGAGATCGGCTTGCCGACTTCCCGAGCGGTGAACCTAAGGGTCTGATCCACAATTTCGGACGACGGAATCTTTTCACTTGACCGGCGCAAACCGGCGGCAACTCTTCTTCGATGGGGCGGCCAACAAGAAGGGGAATGGCATTGGAATGCTCCTTGTCGATCCCGAGGGACGAGCATACTCCCATAGCCATCAAGGCTGAATTTTGAAGCAACCAACAATGCGGCGAGAATCTGAAGCTTTGTGCGGCGAGTTTGGAAGCCGCCCTCGGCGCAACATCTCGAGTTTGGATGTATATGGAGACTCGGCGTGATCATCAATCAAGTATCCAACAAATGGAAGACGGTAGATTCCGGCCTTGAAGTACCACGCGTACATGGAGGAGCTCATTGCTCGGTTCAAGGACATCTCTTTTCACTATTTGCCAAGAGACGAGGAACCGCCGCGAGCATGCCACAGCAGCCCTCGCCTCTCTTGTCGAAATTCCCGAAGGAAACGGTAAAACCCCTCGAGAATAGGCGGACGGGAAACACCCGCCTATTCTTTGTGAGATCGAAAAAGAAAAAGAAACGATCGACGAACCCTGGTACAATCAAATTTACCGGTACCTCCAAAGCGGAGAAGCTTCCTTCACAAGTGAAGATGGAAAATACAAAGAAGGGATCAAAGCCAAAAACAAGATGGCATTAAAATGCACGGCATCCCATTTCGTCATGCAGGGGTATGTTGTACAAGAAGCGCCACGAAGGGCCACTCCTTCGGTGTGTAAACAAAGAAAAAGCCGGCGAGCTAATGAACAGAAGTTCACAGCGGAACTGCGGTCCGCACATGAACGCCGAGCATTGACACAAATCATTCTCCGTATGGGATACTATTGGATATCAATGGAAACAGGCGCATCCAGGTTCGTCAGAAGGCTGCGACAAATGTCAACGGTTCTCCAACCTCAATCACATCCCTCCTCATGAACTCTATTGCATGACTACGCCATGGCCTTTCGCCACATAGGGAATCGACGTCATCGGCAAGATCACTCCTCCAGGGAGCAATGGTCACGAGTTCATTTTAGTCGCGATCGACTACTTCACCAAATGGGTAGAAGCCGGATCGTACAAGTGCTTGAATTCTAAGAAGGTGGCCGAGTTCATCCGAGAGAACATCATGTGCCGATACGGAGTGCCCAGCGAGATCATCTCAGACAATGGGACTCACTTCGAAGGAGATTGTGACCAACTGCGGCCGAATTCGAGTCACACGTCACGGGTCTTCTCCTTACGGACCACAAACCAATGGTGCGGTAGAGGCGGCCAACAAGACTCTCGCCATGATAATCGGAAAGATGACCACCGAGAGTCGGGAGCGGCCCGAAAAGCTACATCTAGCCCTGCAGGGATACCGAACATCGGTCGGAACCGCCACGGGGAGACTCCGTTCGCACTTACCTACGGAATGGAAGCAATGTTGCAGTGGAATTGGAAATTCCATCCCTCAGAGTCCTCTTGGAAAACGGGATCAATGAAGTCGAATGGCTACGAGCCGTCACGATGAACTTGCTCTACTCGACGAGCGCGGATTGAAAGCCATGGAACACACTCGAGCCTACCGGAGCGGGAATGGCACGAGCATTCGATAAGAAAGTCAAGATCCGAGACATCGAGAGAAGGCGACTTGGTGCTAAAGGAAAAGCTTCCTACGCGGACCAATCCCTCGGAAAGTGGGAGCCTACCTGGATAGGACCGTTCGTGGTACAAAGAATCTTCTCCGGAGGAGCCATGAAGCTAGCGAGACTTGGACGGAAACCCTTTCGTTAACCCCGTGAACGGAAGCAAGCTCCAGAGATACTTCGTTTGAGGAAGAGCACGAGTCAACTCTCCTTCCCCATACATCGTCCCCCTCGGTAAATTAAAGTGCTAAAAAGTAATACCCATTTGGATACATTCCCGCTAATGATCCGGGTAAAAAACGAGTCGCACTTCTTTTGTCTTTGTTTTTCTCAAATTCACCTAAAGTGTCGAACTACGGTGACACAGCCCCTTAGTCCAATTGTAAAAGGGAACGTAGGCGGCCATCTTTGGTTCGGTCTAAAAAACAAAAAAATACAATAAGCATCAATTGCTTGTGTTTCGAAAAACTCTTTTCATTTAACCTACAAATTCATAACGGTTAAAACATTCTTTGATGAGTTCAAGCACGGTCAACTCTTGACTCGCTACACGCTAGCAAAACTACAATAAAACATTAATCAATTAATGTGTATGCGCAATGACAATGGGTGGATACTGCGGACGGCAAGGTCGGCCTAGTTTCCGTACTAGGTCCTTCCTCCTTCTTCCCCTTCCCTTTTCCCGGCGAGTGTTCTTCACCTTCGCGGGAAATATTCGGTAGGCCTTCTACTGGCTCGGGGACCCTTCCCGACGCCTCCGTCAAGCTGTGGTGTCAACACGATCCTTTCTCTAGCTCTGTCTCGAGCCGCCTCGCTTCGAGCCATCATCGTAGTGCTTTGATTGGCCTCCCGATCGGCACTTGCCACATAATCGGCCATGGCATCGCCGATACGATTCCGGGGTTAGCCCTCGCTTGTCCTCCTCAAGGTCGAGCTGTCCCGGGTGATTAGCACCCAGACGGCTCACTCCGTCTCCACAAGATAGCCATCTGTGTCTCCCCATACATTCTTCGTACCGGTTCGAATCTTTGCGTTGACGAGCAGTGCCCTCTCTGCGGTGAAAGAGAACCCTGGCGGGAAAGGACGTGTATTGCCACCACCGGGTGATCGGCAATAGCGTCGAAGGATCCTCCATCCGCGAGATCCCACCTCCAGGTAGCGGCATAACTCGAGATCGGTCGGTGGCACTGCTCCGGCCCGTCTGCCATGAGAACCAATGATGGAATATAGAAAGACGTGCGAGACGGCCCAGGCGCTCACGACGATCAACAGACCCTCTGAGCGGTCCTACAAGTACGTAACTTCCAATGGGGAACCCACCATCGCAAGTGATGCGTGCAAAGTCTACGGCCATCGAGCTCCGGCTCGGCTGATTGCCCCTATCACCGAGAGGACGTCGCGAGAAGGACAAGCGTCACGGGACATTGGCACCTCGGGCATCATCTGCGGCCTCTCCCTCAACCACATGGTCGGCATAGCGGGACTCCCTCCCCACATGTATCGGGTGCCTGAGTCGCCATCCGGCCTATGCCCGAGAACGTCTCGCCCAAGACCAATGGCACGATGTCTCCTCCGCTCCGCGCTTTGCCTCACCGAGGTCGAGTACTGCTTGTGATGGCACACACCCGAAGACGTGAATGTGAACGAGTAGCAATCGCGCCTGAGCAAACGCGTCCCACGAAAAACGCTCCCCTCGGCTCAGGCAAATCTCTCGGGCGGTCCCGAAATGTCAACGTAATCGGTATCTGTATCGGCATCCCGTATGCTTCTCCAGCCGAGATACCCAACAAAGACACTAGCTTCTCAACGGTGGCCATGCCACCGGCATACGGAAGAACTAGGTATTCCGTCTCGGGTCCTCCCGAATGGCCCGGAAATCTTCAAACGTAGGAGTGACTTTGTTGTACGAAAAGTGTACACGTTCCTCCTTACGTCCCAGAACCGAGACGCGGCTCTCAAAAGATCCCAATCTGGCATGAGCTCCTTCAAAGCCCAAACAGATTTAATCCCGTAATGACCTTCGAAAAACCTTTTGTTACGCCTCGTGTGGTTCCGTACCCACGGCGAAAGTTGTCCAAATATCGCTCTTGCATCCGAGGGACGATAACTTGGGATAGGGAGCCATGTCGGAAGGTGAAGAAAACCTTAAGAAAGGGAAAGGAATTCGAGAATGAGCAAAAACAATGCGCGAGTTCTTACAAATTGCAAAGTGAAAGCGCAATTTAAAGAATAGGAAATTCAATTCTAGTCAGTGCCGGACTCCCTCTGATTGACTTGGTCAACTCTGCAGCCAGTTGCCTTAAAGTTGGAAACATTTCCAAACCATGCCCTGTTCACTCTTATGAAATCTGCGTGCCTGTCCCTGATTTCATTCAACCAATGTCAATATCCCTTCCGCCCCGGGCTCGTGCAACAGTGCAAATAATTAAAAATTAGTGCATACATGCTTAATTTTTGACCCGTTCAATTTTTTAATGTATTTCTCCTTTTTATTTATTTTTGATTAACCTATTTGCTTATTTGCCGAAAATAACGAAGGTGATCACAGAATAAATATGCGAAATACTGAGTTCCGCCCGGGCGCCTTTTTGCAAATACGAGTTCAAATCAAAAATTTGTTCACGACAAATACATGCATTTTGTCTAAACAAAGCGGTAAAGAAAGAAAGAAAGCGGTAAAAAGGGGACTACTACGAGTCACGCTCGTCATCCGTACACTCGACGTCTTGCTCCGCCGCCTAGGATCTGTCGCAAATAGGAACTCGCCGAACTCCTCCCAGTAGGGAATAGGCAAAGGGCCTCCTAGGAGTACGCGAACTTGAGGACTCCCCCTCTCGCGCCCCGAGTGCGCGAAGAAGGAGCTCCAAATCCACCTGCGTTCCGCCCGCGAACCGGCCAAACCCCCTGTGTGAAGTCCTCCCCACCGGTTTGTGGGAGCGGGCGAACCCTCGGCCTAGACGGCCCCCGATCGCGGACGTCCACGCTCCTCCAGGAACCGCACCGCATGAACTCCACGAGCCTCCTGGCGTAGGCGGACCACCGTCCACCAGCCTCATGGCCTCATTGTACGTACGGCCAGAAACCTGCGAACCAGGAAAATCATCAGAAAGCGAACAGAAAGTACAGATGCATCATGTGCAGAATGCTACTATCAAATGCAGAAAGTTAAAAAGGTGCTCACCGAAGCATTGGGGTCCGCCCTGTATCGTGGTCTCGGCTCCGCCGGGAGCGGGATCACAAGTCGCCTACGCGAACCATCCAGCCCCTCGTACGCTAGCCTAGCTCGCGGGATCGGAAAATCTCGAGGACCTCCAGGGACCTCGCCCTCTCTATGCTGCACCTGCGGGCTCCTCAGCCTCATCCTCAAGAAAACATCATAGGCGGCCCCCGCTATGATGTACTCGGTGAAGTACACACCCTGAAGGTACCCCTCCAGCTCGTCAATCGGCATCTCCCGGGGATGCTGCATGTACAAAGGAGGATCCACCGGCACCAATGGAAGAGACCCCTGCCTATGCTGACGGGTCACCCTCTCCCCCAAATACATGGCGTCACAGTGAAGTCCCACCAGGAGCTTCCGCCGCCGTGTAGTCTCGCTGGCAATCTGCACCGCGACATGATCAAACCTGCTCCACCAGGTCGGTGGATCCTCTCGGAAAACTCCGGGTTCGGCGCCGAGATATCTCCTCGTATGACACTCGAGTGCCAACTCTCGAAGAGACCGCCCTCTTCGCCTTCTTACGCCAAAGCCGGCATGGCGGGGAACGGGACGGTACGGCTCCTTGATGTCCCAAGCACAACGGGTGAACACCTCGTAGCACCGGACACGCCAAGAGAATGGAAAGTTATGTCGGCTGCAAAGCGAGATACATACGAGTACATAAAAGAGGCAAGAAAGAGAAAAGCACGTAAACTTACATCCAAGACGGGCGTGAAGCGGCTAAATGAGTGCTCCTCTCCCCGCGAGAACTGTCCAAAGAGTGGTAGAGCTCGGCCGGTCCGGCCTCCCCCACGCAAACCCCTCACGGCATCCAAGTCTACCGGCGACCCGAGCGAGAGGAAGTGACAAGACGTGTCGGAAGTCGGGAACAAAGTCGGCGGCCGGCGTAAACCAAAGGAACCCTCGAGCCGGACGCTCCGCGGTCATCCTCGAGGACCCGGCCGGATAATCGGCGACCCCTTCCCTCAAATGATTCTCCATCGGCACATGCCGAATGCCTAAGCCCCTGGCATCGGTAATATCAAAACCCGGCGGCCCGGACAAGCTGCTCAGGGGTGTAACCATCAACCACACCGGCGTGTTGCCGTAGAGTCGGCAACCCGGTGATAGCGGCAAAATCCGTGGGAGTCACTAGTCGCCTCCCCATCGAAATGGAAAGTGTGGGTCGTATCCCACCGTGCTCGCTCGGCGCGACATACATGGACACGCCCCTCGGCGTATCGGTGTCGCCGCCACGGACTTGATAAACCCGGCCCGGCCGGAGTCAATCACCGGTGTCGTGGACTCCTCTCTCCTTCTCGAGCCACGTCAGGGATAATGCCCCACAATGCCTGCACCGCCTCAAAGGCACCCGACTCTTACGGTTATGAGTATTAACCGTCCTGTCCCTATGAGACAAACAAGACGAAGCAACGTCAACAAAATGCAACAACGCATGTCAAAAGGATGCAATGCGAGATACGGTTCTCATTCATTTCCTACGTATATTCAAATCATTTCGAAAACTCCGTCGAATCCGGAACTTTCAAAATCTTTCGAAAACTCCGTCGAATCCGGAACTTTCAAAATCTTTCGAAAACTCCGTCGAATCCGGAACTTTCAACTTCTTTCGAATTTTTCGAAAATTTCGCTCCGTCCCGAATTAAAGCTACTTTAATTTTGGAAAATGCATTTAGACATGGAATTTTGCAACCAAAATTTTTATGTCATCTACCCATAGTGTCAATTGAACTACATCCTAGTCTATTTCGACAAAGGTTCATAGCAAAGTCAAAAGCCCCAATTCGGGCACCAAAATCCCTAAGTAAATTCCTAACAAATTTCTAACATTTAAAGAATGCACATTCTTGAAATTAATGGAATTTGTAGGAAACTTACGTGTCTTTCGATCCCTCCCTTGGAGTTGTGGCGGTCCCTCGCCGGATAAAACTCCGCCGGATTCAATGGAAGAGTGGTGGTTCGAATGGTCCGAACCAATCGAGTTCTTTCGTCGTCGGTCCTTCCGTGGCGAGCCATTGGTCCTCCTTCACCCTCCATAGCGATTTTCCCTCACAAATTCGAGCAAACCTTGCAATTTGGGTTGGATTTTTCTCTCTTTTCTCTCCTCTCTCGCCGGCAATAATGGAAGAAAATGGCCCTTTTCTTCCCCAGCCTCGGCATTTAAAAGGATTCTGGAAATTCAGTAAAAGTCCGACCGGACTCTTACTGCACCAGAATAATTTTTGCCCCTTTTGCCCCTCAGCTTTTGGCAATTCCAATTTTACCACTTTTGGCCCCCGAAAGTGTAAAATTTCCCCCAGTTAGACATTTCTAACACCCTATCCCCCGAGGATAAATCAAAGTTAGTTCTCACTAACGCTCGTCTCCTGACGTTAAAATCAGTCCAGTTGACGTTTGACATTCAAACGTTCAACCATGTCTCCGGACATTTCAGTTACTATTCCGTCTCCCGACGTTAAAATTTAATAATGGTCCTCACCATTAAAGTCTCAATCGCGACCTTTCACGGTCCGATTTCAATCCTCAATCGCGACCTTTCACGGTCCGATTTCAATCCTCAACCGCGACCTTTCACGGTCCGATTTCAATCCTCAATCGCGACCTTTCACGGTCCGATTTCAATCCTCAATCGCGACCTTTCACGGTCCGATTTCAAGTCTCAATCGCGACCTTTCACGGTCCGATTTCAATCCTCAATCGCGACCTTTCACGGTCCGATTTCAATTCCCAGCTCGACCTTTCACGGTCCCATCTCAAACATTCAATCCCGACCTTCGCGGTCCGACCTCCACTCTCTTATCGAGACCTTCGCCAGTCATCTCTCCGGCAACAGCAATAAGCCCGAACCCCAAGGCACGAACGCCTTGCAAATAGTCATCTCTCCGGCAACAGCAATAAGCCCGAACCCCAAGGCACGAACGCCTTGCAAACAGTCATCTCAGCGGCAACAGCAATAAGCCCGAACCCCAAGGCACGAACGCCTTGCAACAATCCCTCTTCGGCCATCCAGGTAAGCCCGAACGCTCATCCCCAGCAGGATAAAGCGCAACGGACAATAAGCCCAGCACCCAAGGCACGAACGCCCTCGTCAGCATCGCAACTCCGGTTTGAGGCGCCACACGCCCTCGAAGGTTTCAGAAGTCCCAGGTTCAGACGCCTCCTAACAGTCTCCATTCAGGTTCCGGTACCTCGCGAATGGTCTCCTCTCAGGTTCAGACGCCTCCTAACAGTCTCCATTCAGGTTCCGGTACCTCGCGAATGGTCTACTCTCAGGTTCAGACGCCTCCTAACAGTCTCCATTCAGGTACAGATACCTCGCGAATGGTCTCATTCAGGTTTAGACGCCTCCTAACATGTCTCGCTCAGGTCAAGGTCCCCATGCGCGGCCCTTTCCCCCTTTCGAACTACGATCGGCTTGATTCCCGCTCGGGATACGTAGGAATCCTTTTCGCTAAGGGTCCAGCCAGCTGACCGCCCAGGTCTCTTTCGAAGTAAGGCATCCCGATTTGGATCCTTATCTTTTTTCAACGACCCCACCTCCTTCGGAGGAGACGTCGCTGAGGGGCTAACTGTAAGTACCCAAATCCGAATCGTCCAAATCCGTCAGAAAGTTAACCGAAATCCGTTAAGCGCCCGCTCGGAGTTAGCGGAACTCGTTAAACTCCCGTTCCGTGCCCAGCGAGACATCCGGGGACTGCCCGTGCATCCCGACGTCGAACCGTACTTAGCACGTGACATCTCACGTAAAAGTATGGCTTTCACACAAAACGCATTTTCCGGCACTTTACGGGCGTTTCGGACATTTCGGATTGTTATTTTAAAAAACGGACAAAACCGGGGCCGGGGGACGAACTCCCATGCAAAGGGTGAGTCACTGGACACGCGTCCAGCATGCCGCTGACCCTCTCGTCACCTTTCAATCACAAATCAAGCCGAAAAGACCAAAATGCCCTGGTTTGCAAGCCAAGTCAGTAGGACTCACTTTGTGCACATTTTCCGAAATTGCCAACAAGTCCTTCAAATTCCCAAAATACCACAAAACCCCTTGGATTCGGGCCAAGTCCGTGGGACTCCTACCGCAAATTTCACCTATAAATAGAAATGGTCGTCAAAGCGAAAGGGGAGGATTTTTACACCAAAAATCACCACCCCCACGGTCCAAGCGGTTTTCACCCCTCCCGAGCTCCCAGTTACGTCTCGATTCGCGTGAAACCTTCGTATTTCGATCAAATACGCACCCTACAACTTCGAAACAACCTTTCAAATCACTTTTCGTGTCCCGTACACACCTCCCGAGCCAAAGGAGTCGACCCTAGCCATAGGTATAACTCCCTCTCTCTAAATCTCCCGTTCCGTCTCGGTTTACGCGCCAGTCGCTATAACCGTTTCGAACGTCGTTATCAAAATGTAGACGCCTCCGTCTAACGGGGTCCGATACGTTTTAGCCCCTCGATCCTCTTCTCTTTCCGTAAGAGAAGTAATCACGGGTTAAAACGGCGTTCCGACCCCGTTCCGTTTACTTTTATGTCATTTACCATTCCGAGCCGTTTGGCCTCGTTGATCGTCATTTACAATTCCGAGCCGTTTGGCCTCGTTGATCGTCATTTACAATTCCGAGCCGTTTGGCCTCGTTGATCGTCATTTACAATTCCGAGTCGTTTGGCCTCGTCGATCGTCATTTACGAATCCGGATCGTTTGATTCCGTTGACACCGCTTTAAATACTGTCATTTACAAGTCCGATCCGTTTGGATTGTGATAGTATTTACTTTTCAAAGTCTGAGTCGCAACCCGATTCGTTGATCGCATGTCATTTAATACGCATTTTTCCCGTAAAAATCGTTAACAATGTAATGCCCGGTTCAAAAACCGGAGTTCGTCCGTCGAACTCTCTTTCAAAACGCGCGAAATGACGTTTGGCATCCAAACGCTCATCTTCAAACTTAAAAGCCGCCATTTGACACTCAAAATCATTTAATACGCATTTTTCCCGTAAAAATCGTTAACAATGACTCGCCCGGTTCAAAAAGCCGGAGTTCGACCTTCGAATTCCTTTTCAACTCAAAGTCGACGTTTGCCACGCAAACGCTCATTTCAACTCAAAGTCGACGTTTGCCACGCAAACGCTCATTTCAACTCAAAGTCGACGTTTGCCACGCAAACGCTCATTTCAACTCAAAATCGACGTTTGCCACGCAAACGCTCATTTCAAACTCAAACCGACGTTTGTCATTCAAACGCTCGTCTTTTCAAAAGTCACCTAATCAACGTTTGTCATTCAAACCAAGATTAAGCTTGTCATTCAAGCCCCCATTTCAAAAAAAAAACACACACACACACGATTTCGAGAAAGGTAGAAAGACTCGTCATGCGAGGCATTTCGGGCGATCTCGTCATACTCTACCCGAAACGTAACCTGACCTCCGAACCTAACAATCTCTGGTACAAAAAGCTTTTTACTCGTTTTTGCTGCCAATAAAAATGATCCCCGTTTTCAAAAAGCCTTTTCCTAAGTTTTTGCTACCAATAAAAACGACACCTTTTCACAAAAGCCGTTTCTCAACGTTTGGGCTCAAAATACAAAAACCGCGTGGCGACTCCTCATTTTGTTCCTTCCCATAAAGCGAGGTCTCAGACACCAATCCCTCCGCGAAAGACAACCGCCTTTTCCGCGCCCCCCGCCCGCGCGCGTAAAAGATCGGGTAATTTCAAAGACTCCTCTTGGCTATAGCTTGTTTTCTAAAAATTACCTTGTTTCAAATGGATGTTAAAGCTTCCTTTTTAAATGGTTATTTAAAAGAAGAAGTTTTTGTTGAACAATCAAAAGGATTTGAAGATCCTCTTCTACCAAACCATGTATATAGACTTGATAAAGCCTTATATGGCTTGAAACAAGCTCCACGTGCATGGTATGGTCGCTTAAACTCTTTCTTACTTGAATATGGTTTTACAAGAGGTGAAGCAGATAGGACCTTATTTATCCTAAGGCATGGCAAAGAAACAGTCATTGTTCAAATCTATGTTGATGACATAGTCTATGGCTCTACTTCTCAAACGTGTTTAAAAGATTTTATAGAGGCTATGACATCAACATTTGAGATGAGCATGATTGGTGAGTTAACATTCTTTCTAGGCTTGCAGGTGAAACAATCAAATGAAGGAATTTTCATTTCACAAAGCAAGTATGCAAAGAGCCTAGTGAAACGGTTTGGGTTGGAAGGAGCAAAAAGTTCAAAAATCCCTATGTGTTCTTCTCTCAAACTTGGTAGAGACCAAGTAGGTGAGGATGTTGATCCTACTCTATATCGTTCTATGATAAGTAGTCTTCTCTATCTCACTTCTAGTCGTCCTGATATCATGTTCAGCGTGTGTGTTTGTGCACGTTATCAAGCCAATCCTAAAGTCTCACACCTTAATTCTGTCAAAAAAATAATTAAATATATTTCAGGAACAAGTGAATTAGGGATTTGGTTTAGTAAGGATACTAATACCAATTTGGTAAGCTTTAGTGACTCGGATTGGGCGGGGGATATGGATGATAGGAAGAGTACTAGTGGGGGGTGTTTTTACTTGGGCAACAATTTAGTTTCATGGTATAGTCGTAAATAAAATTGTGTCTCTCTTTCCACAGTTGAGTCTGAATATGTTGCAGCTGGTAGTTGTTGTTCACAACTTATTTGGCTAAAACATATGTTAGATGACTTTGGACTAGAGAGTAATTCTTTGACTATGTACTGTGATAACCTGAGTGCTATCAACATTTCAAAAAACCCTGTTCAACATTCCCGTACTAAGCACATAGACATACGCCATCATTTTCTTAGAGATATGGTAGATAAAGGCCTAATTAACATTGATCATATTGATACTAAGTATCAACTGGCTGATATCTTTACCAAGGCCTTAGACCACGAGAGATTTTCTAGTTTGAAAAGATCTCTTGGTCTTTGTAATCTCTAAGTCTGTTCGTCTGTGCTACCCCAGGTGATGTTATCATTCAGGGTAACACTTGTATATTAGTGTATTTTTTTCCCTTTATTTATTTAAAATAATAATAATAATAATAATAATTTCATTCTCTTTTAATCTGGTTAGCTTAGTTCTAACATTGGCACATGCTGACCTTTTTGTTATGGTAGGTTATTACTTAGGTTATCATGTGTGATATCACTCCCCTTCATATGCTTAAAGTGACAAAGTCACTAATTTTTTTTTTGATAAATAAAAGGCAAAGGCATTTTATCCATACTATTCTCTCGAGCTCGGGGCACGGTGTTCGCTTCAACGATGTACTCTTGCCAATGAGAATGTATGAGGTGGTTTATGCTAAGTATTAGGGACATGGAGTTCGCTACTACAGTGTACCCTACTTGTAAGGCATAAATCACTTTATCTTTACACTTGAAATATAACTCGAAGCACGGAGCTCGTTACTACGTTGCTTTCTTGTTTAAAGAAGTGTATTGATACGTGATTAACAAGCAATGTACTTAAAAAAAATATATAGGCATATAATGCCTAAAGTGCATGAAAAATGCTCAGCTTGTTATGACTGAAGTGTTTAAAAAGGCTAAGCTTATTATGCCTCAAGTGTTTGAAACTGAAAATATTTATCAAGGGGTTTTATATCACATGTGTTATCCTATGTGTTACCATTATTGCCTTAACACATTAGTGTGTGCTATATTAGTTTTTTTTTATTTCTTATTTTTGAAATATTGTTGATTAATTTTTCAAAATTTGAAAGTCTTTTTAATTAAAGAGTTTACGATTTTGAAAACGTCTTCAACAAGTTTCCTTTATTTTTTAGTAAACATAATTAAGTAACTAACCCATATTTTTTTTTTTGTGTGCATATAATGTTTTGGGCCTAGTTGCAAAATGTTTTAGTTTACTTATTTTTATTCTTTTACGTTTTACATAAAAAAAACATTCTTTTATTTTATTTTGCAACCGTGCTGTTTTTTTTTTTAAAAAAAAAAGAAGTGTTGAGGTTTTAAAAGATGTGGTTAGGGTTTATTTTGAAATTGTGTGGATAGGGATTAGTTTGAGAATTAATAGGGGTAGTTTAGATAGGTTTTAGATGTCAAATCAATTTATAATTATGTTTCCTATCTAATCTCTCACTCTCCTATTTTCACTCAATCTCCTCCGTTTCTCTCTCTATCCGTTACCCTCTCTTCTCTCTTAAACCTTCATTCCAACGCCTTCTTCTCTCCCAAAATCCTAGGTCAAAATACGTTTCAAAATCTCACACAAATCTTCATGGCTTCTCCATCCAAAACCAATACCGAACCATCTCACATGGATCAAATGGACATTTCACCAAGCCTTGCTCCATCCGTGGCTTCTCGTGTGTCCATGGAAACTTCACCAATGATCACTCCAAGTTCTTCTCCACCTACAATGGCGATTGTTCCAGCCACTGCCCCCGTTGCCTCGTTTGAACATGGAATCCCTAAGGTAACTCTCATTCCAGCCGAGCCAAAGAGAAAGAGGAAAGCCCCAACTTCCAAGCTGTCTCCTCAAGTTGCAAAAAGAAGATCCTCCAACCGCATTAGGTCAATCAGGTCCAAGGCAACATCAAATACCTCCTTAGATCCGGTTGAAGTCTCAGAAAGCTCTCTTGATGTGTCCTCACCCCATGTGAGTGACGAGAACTTTGATGCAAACAAGAAGAAGGAGCCTTCTGTGGACTCATTTGATGCTTGGGTAGATGGTGATGAGGAGGAGACCCTCTCTGATTTTCAGAAAAAGAAGGCCAAGGGCAAAGCTACTGTGAGTGCTACCAAAGGTGCTAGCAAGAAGAAGATATCATCTGAGGTAACACCTGCCCCCTCCTCTGTTCCTACTCATTCCTCTAGTGGTAATTCTGGTGATGAGGCTATTCGAATTGAAGAGGATAAAGCTTTTCCTAAACCTTTTCTTACTCTAGAATTTTACAAGAAAGAAAATATGGAATTTTGATTGAACAATTCGAGTAAAAGGTTGTTAAAAGAAAAGCACATTGATGAGGGTCAGTTGGAAAAAGAAGGAGTGGTTCAGTTTTTGAATGACATGAATTTTCTTAATGCTAATAATCATGCTTCTGTGTTTGTTGAGAGTGTTATACGCAATTTCTTTGCTAACTTGCATGCTCATTTGGATGATGAAGGGTCTGCAAAATATGGGAAAGTGTTTGTTAGGGGAAAAGTCTATTCTTTTACTCCAGCCCTAATTAACAAAGTTTTAGGCCTCCCAAATGTAGATGATGAGAGCATTAGGGTCAATAGAGATGAAATGGTAAAATTTCTCACTCACAACAAAGCTACTTGATCCTGGCCTTTGAAAGAGAAACTTCATGCTTCTAGGCTATCTTCTCTATATTCTGTGCTTCACAATTTATGCATCTTCAATTGGCTCCCTACAACTAAAGAACCTATTGTGACATTGGAGCATGCAAATGTGTTGTATAGATTGGGTAAGAATTTAAGGATTAACTTTGGAAGATTAGTGTTCAAACACTTAGCTTCTTGAAGTAGAAAAAAGGAAGTGAACATTAGCTTTTTCCCCTATCCTTCTCTAATCTTCAAAGTTTTGGTATTTCAATCCTTGCCCATTGAAGCCTCTGATGTTTTTACCACTGAACCTGAGTATTATACCATTGATCAACAACTGAAAAAGGGCAAAAGGTATACAAAAGATCTTTCTTGGAACAAATCTGATGAAACAGCCCCTGTTCTTCCCAGTGCTATCTCACGTGATATCTCAAGTGCTTCCCCAGGTGTTGCCCCTAATACTTTTGCAGGAACTGATGCTGCAAGTATTCTAACCAACATGATGAATCTTCTGGGCAACTCTGGTCCATCAATCCCAAAGGCAACAGTGATTAACTTCTTGCACAAACAATCAAGTGCAATGGGAGAACTTGTTGAGGGATGGGCTAAGCTTAAGCAGGTTACAAATGCTTTTATTGATGAAATTTCTTCCCAAACAGGGGGAGGATCTGCTCTTTGCAACTCTTTGGAGTGGTGCTCTGCGGGTGCTACCACCGATCTTTGGCCCAAGTGATGGTGGAAGTGATAGGGAAGGAGATCAGGAGGAAGATGAAGAAGAAGAGGAGGAGTTTGAAGAAGAAGAAAGTTGAAACCTGAAGGTTGACAAACCTGAAGGTTTATGTTGCCACTATCATGCGGGTGACTGTTTTTGTGGTGGTCCTAAAAACAATTTCTTTTATTTTGGTGATGTTTGTGGTTCTCTAAACAATTTCCTTTTTATGTTTATATTGGTTTGCTAAACACTTTAGTTGGTTTGTTTATAACTTAAACTGCTAGGTTGTTTTTGCTAGCTTTGGATGATTTTTTGACTACAATGGTTATGGTCTTTAATGGTAACTTAGTTTATTTCGAAAACTTGTTAAAGTTTGAAATAAATTAGTTTTAAATGATTAATCATTGTTTGTGATTAGCTCCTTGGTTAAGGGGGAGTTAATTTTTGTGGAGATATTATACTGTGTTCTATGCTCTGTACATTTGTATATAGACTAATCTTACAGACGAAGACATTGAGTTTGGAAAGAAATATCCAACTAAGGGGGAGATTGTTAGTGTAAATTGCAGGTGATATCGTAGATGATTTCCCAAAAGTTCAGGTGATATTGCAGATGATTTCCTGTACTGAAAATTATATAGTTGTATATTTCTTGTTTATTATTTAATGGACTAATGTGCTAATAAATTCTGTATAGTCTATCGTTTGTGTTTATATTTCAGAGTGCAATAGCATCAAAGAAGGAGCTAGACACGTGTGGAAATTGGAAGAAAAGAATTTATACATTTTATGTATAAATTCGTAACTTGGGCAATAACAAACAAAACGTGTGAAGACTTGGTCAAGAGTTGTTGCTGAGTTATAAAAGAAGTACAAGGTTGATAAATCATGGGAGTACAAGGCGTGGAAGCTTGGCTTAAGGATAAAACAACTTGGTTGCTAAAATTGAGGAAGTGGAGCTAAAAATGTGGAACAACATCACCCACTCTCCCTATACTTCCTCCACGTGCAAGACCAGCCCCAAGGCTGTTAATTGAGTAGCCTTCAAGTATTTGAAGACTATAAATAAGCTTGGAAGGTTTCATTTGAAGATATGCCAATTACATCATCACATTCACACCTTCGAAAGCTTAGAGATAAAGTTCTTTGTTTGGTTCTTTTTAATCCTTTCTCCCTTGTAATTTCGCACTTGATTACATTGGTATCAAGTTGTGTGAAGGCTAGGATAGGATTCCGTTCTTTATCTCTTGTTCCATTGAGCTCAAAATAGTTATAGCTATAGGGAACTTTCGGCTTTGTAAATTCATTTATAGTGATTATAAAGTCTTGCCTAAGAGGCACTCTCAAGTTATATTTATATAACTTGAGAAAAACAATTTTGGTGTTTTTATTCCGCTGCAAACTCTTTTACAAAATTGTTTTATTTTCGAAGTGTGTGTGTGCTATCTCAAGTGCTATCGTTGGTGCAGTTATCACCTTGAATATCACTTGTGATTCTGGCCGTGACAGTTTCAATTTTCCTTATATACTCACTGCTAATTCTTTCCTGAATTGGGAAGGTTAGTGAATACAACAGTTTAATCCCTCAATTAATGCCAAAAACATTTCCCAAAGCAGTTGTCCAAGCGTCAAACGGGGTAATGATTACGAATTATGGCGCTTCTACAGATCTGACCATCAACGGTTAATGGTCGAGATTGAGCCACATCATTACTGGTCGATCAACAAGCAGTTCGAGCATCTACCTACGACCTACTCAAATCTTCATCAAAATTCTTATAACTTCCTGGTCGACAAAGTCCATCCAGAAAGTTGGGGGCCACTGAACGGAATAAAAGTGACAGGCTAGGCCCAACAAGTGAAGCCCAATTATTCATATATTATTGCCACCACGTTCTTAGTGGGTCAGCCCAATTATTACAAGGCCCAAGGCCCAGCAGCAGAGATCAGTCGACCTAGCTCATTGTCCGACCTCCTTGGTCCCGACCTAGCTTTCTCCCACATTACATAAACCATATCTCATACAAGTATCAGCCGGCTACATCATTCAGTCAGGTCGACCTAGACCCGGGCAGGCGATCTCGACCTACAAAGCATACGTCAATCTACAGAGTCTCAATACGCCTACAACTCTTTCCATAACAAAGGTCCTACAAATCAGGAATTATTTAAGTACGAGATCTCTTACTCAATCTGATCCGTGATTCTAGGGATTTCATGCAATCTTACTACAATTATAACTCATATCAAAGCCTATAAATACTTCACAACATCAACGGTTTTGAGGTAATTGCTATTTGTTATTTTGAATACATCTGTTCATTATAATTTATTAGCTCTAAACACCGTACTTACTCTCACGCCCGAGGGTCTCCGCCGGAGACCATTCTGGCTAGTCGTGGGTTCCTTGTTTCAGGTCAATCAAAGCCAGTGGATCAACCTAATTGCTGGACGTAGGCTGATCAATATGTTTCCTACAGCATCAGTTCGATTTAGCTCGGTTTGGGCAAATTTAGAAGTCAAACCGCTAGAATCGGTTTGGAAAAATTCTAAACGGAGTTAAGTCATAAAAAATTTCAGACCGAGCTAAACCAAACCGCTATGGTTCGGTTTGGTTCGATCTAAACCACAATTTGATTTGCGATTTGATTTTGCGGTTCAGACCACGGTCCAAACCGCGATCTAGACCACGGTCCAAACCACATTCCAAATCTAACATAGGTTCATCCCCCTAAATCTGAATTGAACACTATATTAGCAATTTGCTTCTAAAATTTCATAGCAAAACTCATGAATCACACTAAAATCAAATAAACTCACTAAAATCTCATAAACTCACAAATAGTAAGAATTTATTTGATGAGATTAATATGTTGGAACCACGGTATTAGCCAATTATTTTTAAAATTTCATAAAATCGCGAGATACAAAAATAAAAGTATACGGATTAGACGAAGGGAGAGAGTTCGAATTACCTGAGAAGATGACTGTTGTCGGTCGGAGGCCGTTGTGGAGGACGAAGGAGTGAACTCGACGGCTCAACCTCGACTCGTCACTCTCACTCACGAAGCAGCTTAACAGCGCCCTAACCTAAATCTGATCGTCATCGATTGATCGTCGTTGATGAGAGAAACCAGAGACGGCAGAGAGAAATGGGAAGAGAGAGAAAATGGGAAGAGAGAGAAACGATTTGGGAATATGGTGCTGAGGTTTTGTGAGGTTTTGTTAAGGTGTTATTTAGGATTTTTAAAAATTAAAGGCTGAGATTAACTAAGATTATGAAGTGACAATCAGGATTGTAGTTCCATGGTTCGGTTCACGGCTCGGTTTCACGGTTCGATTTCACGGTTTCAAACTGCGGTTCGGTCTTAAACGGTTCGATTCGGTTCGATTTAGAAGTGCCAAACCCCAAGCTGAGCTGAACCACATGGTTTGTTAATTTCTCAAACAGAGCCAAACCACTTATGTCTAAAAACCGAACCAAACCACACGATTTGGCTCGATTCAACTCCAAACCGGGGTTTGAGCCAAACCATTTCCACCCCTACTTCGTGTTTGGTCTCCACTCTGAGTCAACAATTCATTTCCGGATCCACATATGGGTCGGTCCACGTCAGATTGAGCCTCTTGCCTCCGGGTAGAGCCGTCAAGTTGGGACGAAATGGGACGGGATGGGACGGAATATTTTAGTCCCGATCCGTCTCGTCCCGCTTTCCATCGCGGACAATATAGTGTGGCCCCGCCCATCCCGTCCCGTCCCGTGTAAGCCAATCAAAATGAACAAAGAGCTTGTGGTGTAAAGTTTGTTCCATTGTACTCCCTCCGTCCCGGCCCAAATGTCCCAACTTTTCTTTTTGGGCATTCCATTTAAAATGTCTCAACCCAAAAAAGAAAAGTTTTTTATTACTTTTTTATTTGTGGGACCCACTTGTCATACTCACAATAAATATCCACTAACTATTCCCTATCCCACTTTCTCTTTCCTACATCACTTTCATACTCACAACATTTATTTCACTATACATTTTTTTACATTATATACTCTATATTTATTCCTTAATTCTCATGCCGAACCCATTTTGAGACATTTATCATGGGATGGAGGGAGTAGTTGAAATGGCATGAAAATGGAAACAATTTCATAATGATAATTTAATTATCCCCAGAATAGTTCTATGGCGAGAATTCTTTTCAAAGGCTTGAAAAATGTTCCAACCCCATTCTTGGTATGTCTTGTTACCAGTCAAACGCCAGAGGTAAAACAGTGATTCAACTGTCTCTGGCCTCAGTATGTTCCACGATGTATCTACACTCATGTCCTGAAATTTCGCTACACATGAACCCTACAAACGTTGGATCATTCTCTACCATAAGATGACTATAGATACTAACCTGCCCCGAGTTAAAGAAATAATTTTCTCCAGCCAGTTTTGTTGGCGTTGATTGGTAAAAGTTATAGCATGTCCATTCAAGCTACAAACAAGGCCAAAGAAATCTAGTTAAAGTTTAACTAGGCCTTGGCGCCTAGTCAATGTCTAATCCCTCCTAGTCAACGGGTTTCGCATTGTCCCGCGGGATCTTGCGACCCGCAAATGGGACGGGATGAGACGGAGTATTTTATTCCCGTCCCGTTTTGTTCCGTCCCGTCTCGTCCCGTTCCCATCGTGGGACAACATAATTTCGTCCTGTCCCGTATTTCCGAATTGACAGCTCTACCTCCGGGTTTGGTCTCCACTCTGAGTCGGCAATTCACTTCCGGATCCACACATGGGTCTGTCCACATCAGATTGAGCCTCTTGCCTTCGGGTTTGTTCTCCACTCTGAGTCGACGATTCATTTCCAGATCCACATCCACATTCGGGTGGAGCACGGCCTATAGAAGATTGAATGTCTTGCCCTCGGGTTTGTTCTCCGCTCTAAGTTGACGATTCGTTTTCGGATCCACATTAGGGTCGATCGCGATCCTCAGCAGATTGAGCTTCTTCCCTATCTCGAAACTCAACCTTCTTAGTTTCAAATTGTTCTCCTTCTCCGCTATGAGTCAACGATTCTGTTCCGGAGGCTATATCAAACATACCCAAAAACACATTCCTGCTCTTAAACGGGTCACGAAATTCCGCCGACCAACGACCATTATTCTGCCGGCAAACCTGAAACCTAAGGGTGTAAGTGGTTCGGTTTAAATCGCGGTTTGAGACCGAACTGAATCAAATCATGCGGTTTGGTTTGGTTTTCAAGTATGAATGGTTCGGTTCGGTCTCAAATATTTACAAGTCACATGGTTCGGTTTGGTTTGTGGTCTGACCCTCCCAAACCAAACCGCGGTTTGAGACCGCGAGACCGAACCACAAAATCGAACTGCGAGACCAAACCGTCAAATCGAACCACATTACATAAACTAATCCTAACCCTTGTTTTGTATCTTATTTAATATTTTTGTATCTTTATTAAATTTACATAAACTAATCATAACTCCCGTTTTGTATTTTATTTAATATTAATTTCATCATTTGTTATCTTCATTACGACACATAAATAATCAAGTTCTCTCCACGATCGCCATTGTAAAGGGTTTTTCTTCCTTCGACCTCCCTCTTCCTCTAGTCTCTTAAACACTCGCATTTTCGCTCTTCCTCCATGATCACGAAAAATTTAAACAATATGAAAATGAGTTGCAGTCTGAATCGTGGTTTGAACCGTAGTCTAAATAATGGGTACGAGCAGCGGTGCGGATCGCGGATGCGAACCGCATAATTGAACTGCGGTTTGAACCAAAACATAGCGGTTTGGTTTGATTCGGTTTGAATTTTTTCATGGTTCGATTCGATTTGAAATTTTTCCAAACCGATGACTAGTGGTTCGATCTGTAAATTTCCCCAAACCGAACCATTTACACCCCTACTGAAACCCTTGGTCTCGCCGGAACTCGGATTTTTACCGACGTCGTTTTTGGGTTGAGGGCTCAGACTCGACTAATCAGTTTTGGGTCGAGCAGATTGAGCCACTCTTCTATTTAAATCAGTGTCGGTCATCTCGCCGGAAACGAGTCAGACATACAATTACGATAAGTTTGATAGTGCAGAGTGCAGACTGTTCAGCTAGGTCCTATCGTCCGAAGCTCCGAGATCGAGAAAGTAATTAATTTAAATTAAATTAAATTTGAATTAATTGTATAAAAAATCTTATACTCCATCCGTCCCAATAAAAGCTTCACTAATTATCCAAAAGGGCGTCTCGTTAGAAGCTTCACCTTTTCTTTTTTGGCAAAGAATCTTTACTATTTTCTCCACTCATTCTCTCTCCTACATTATTTTAATACTCACAACATCATTATAATTTACTATTTCCTCCACTAATTCTCTCTCCTATTTTCAAATTACACTCACAATATTTTTTTTCCCTCTCATTTCCATAATTTGCGTGCCCACCCAAAAGGGTGAAGCACTTATTGGGACGGAGGGAGTACAAGTTTTTTTATTGTAATTTAAATCTCACCATAAATAAATTGCATAAATTCTTTTTTGTTGCAATTTAAACCTTTTTTTTCATTCGATCGTTACAAATAAGTTAGAAAAAAAAACACTTTGACCCCTGAATTGTATCCAATTTCAAGTGTTCACGATCAAATTTTAGTAATTTTATTTTTATTGTTGATTAATCAAAAAGTTATACTCCCTCCGTCTCAGCTTAAGCTTAAGCTTCACCAATTACCCAAAAGGGCGTCCTGTTACAAGTTTCACCTTTCCTAAAATGAAAAAGGTTTATTAATATTCTATTATACTCACTAACTTTTCTCTTTCACACATTTAAATTATGGGTCTCACTTGTCATATCCACTCACTTCTTCCCTCTCATAACCCTTCTCTCACTCCCATTATTTTTGAATATATATATTGCTTTCTTAATTTGCATGCTTCACCAAAATGGTAAAGTTTAACTCGGGACGGAGGAAGTATACCAATTAATATGATTGTTATTAAATAAAATGTGCATTCTTATTAACATCAAATGCTAATTAAAATTTGGTGCACTTATTTAAGCTAACATTAATTAATTAGAATAACAATATTAGACTAATTTGTACAGTATATAAATAAAAACTAAAATACATAATAAAAATAATGTAATTGAAATTTTGTAATAATTTTGTCACATATTTCCATCTCTTTAAATAGTTATTATTGACAACCTACCCGCCCGTCTAGATCTGCCCGTCTAAATCTTGGCACATACTCCCTCCGTCCCGCGTAAGAACGCTCTCTCCCATTTTGCGTGAGAATTAAGGAATAATGTATTTTATTGTTAAGTTCTCCCATTTTGCGTGAGAATTAAGGAATAATGTATTTTATTGTTAAGTTGAGATAGTAGGAAAAGATTAGTGAGGATTAGGAGATGGTACATCTTCCACTACTATACTAATACTCTCCCTCCATAAAGCAAAAGTAGTACAACCATTACTGGCTTTCAATATTTACATTGATATTCGAAATTTACAGAGAAAAAAAAAAGCATCCTAATACACAAAATATCAGTCTAATTTGACTGATAAGGAGGGAAACTCATTTCTTAAACCAAAATGAAAACCTATCAGGTTTACAAATGAAATTTCAAATTTTCCTCCACATCAACTTAAAACATCCTATAACTATCATTTGAATTCATTACATCAAAAAATTAACTCTAAATTCAAAAGCAAAAGATGGGTCACTTGTCTGCTGCTGAAGACAAAAATCTAATTGCAGCAAGCTTGTTGGAAGCTTCAAAAGGTGAAAGACTACCCAAATCAAAGGCAGTTCAAGTAGCAGCTGCATATGGAGTAGGAAAAAGAACAATCTACGTCATTTGGGCAAAGGTGAAGCATCTTCGATGTCAAGGTCAGCCTATTTCTTTCAAACCAAATAAAAGAGCAAAACAAATTAGTGTTCATTTTGATGAAGAAAGAATGAAAGCAATTCTGTTTAAAAATAGAAACACAATCAGGAATGTAGCACATGAAATGGGAGTTAGCAAGAGCACAGTTGGAAGATGAAAAGAAACTGGTGTGATCAGACCCCACACAAATGCCATCAAACTCACTTTAACCCCAGAAAATGAAATAGCTAGGCTCAGATATTGTTTAGATGCAATCACTATTGATTGTGAACTAGGCAACCCAATTTTTAAGCCAATGACAAATGTAGTACACTGTGATGAAAATTGGTTTAACATGATGAAAGAAAATGAGAAGTACTATATCTGTCCTGGTGAAGAAGAGCCTCACAGAACTTGCCAAAGCAAAAGGTACATTACCAAGGTAATGTTTTTTTGTGCTATGAGTAGGCCCATTTACACAGAGAATGGTGAGCTGATTTTTGATGAAAAAATTGGAATTTGACCTTTCACAAAGACAGAGTCAGCAAAGAGGAGAAGTATCCATAGGCCAGCCGGAACACTTGTTACAAAACCGCTTAAAGGGGTCAACAAAGAAGTCACAAAAGCAATGTTGATTAACCATGTAAGTACAACCCATTTTAATTGTTTTACTTTACTTCAAATTCTTTTTTCCTTCAATATTTAAAGAAAAAAGTGTACTGATTGCAAGTTATTCCTGCAATCAAAAGCAAGTGGTCACCAAACTTAAGCAAATACATCACAATTCAATGGGATAATGCTCCCCCACATATCAAAAATGTTGACCCAGATTTTCGAAAGGCAGCAAGCAGCGATGGTTTCAACATACACTTAATTTTCCAGCCTCCAAATAGCCCAGATACTAATATCAATGATCTTGGGTATTTTAGATCAATAGAATCAATCAAAATAGCTAGACAACTTAAATCAGTTGATGATTTCGTGGAAGGAGTTCAAGAATCATTTGCTATTTTATGCCACAAAACACTGAACAAGGTTTTCTTAAGCTTGCAAGAAGTAAAAAAAAAAATCATGGATTATAAGGGAAAAAATTGCTTCTAGGGACCACATCTAGGCAAGGATGCATTGGAAAATGCCGGACTGCTTCCCACAGACCCTGATATAGATCCAAAATTGGTGAAAGAAACTCTACTGTATTTAATGGAGCTTGGGCATGCAAACGTGTATGAAGGCCAGATGGCAGCCTTGGACATTTAATGGTTCTGCTATTAAACATGACATCAAGTTGAACATGTATTTTGGTACTATAATTGTCATTTGAACATGTATTTTGGTTATAGATTTGGCATGTACAAGCCTTTTGTGTAAAAAAAAATTAGCTTGGTGCCTTTTATGTTTAGAAACTTGGCATGTACAAGCCTTTTGGTGTAAAAAAAATTAGCTTGGTGCCTTTTATGTTTAGAAACTTGGCTTCCTAAATCCTTTTGGTGTAATGAAAATGTGCTCTCAGATTAAATCATCATAGAAGCCTTTTGGCGTAATGAAAATGTGCTCTCAGATTAAATCAGCATAGAGTTCATACAGTTTTCAGAGTCACATACTACCATCTCACCATTTCATATCCATCAAACTATGCATAAAAAGCTCACAAAAAGAAAGTTTCAACACATTTTTAACTCTCAGATTGAAATCATCATAGAGTTCCAGCCAAGATTCAAGTGCAATTTGTTTTTATCAACATAATACCAAGAAAAAGGGGCACAAAATCTATCATCACAAAATTAATGGAGCAAAGAGGCATATCATCATTTCACTTAGCAAGCCAACATATCACTAAAATTGCAGTCAAACTAACTCCCATAGTGCAATAGAACCAACATTACTGACTATCACATTTATAAAAGAAAGGGATGACCTGTTTTTTTAGATATCTTGGGTCGGAGGGATTCAGCCATGGCAAGAATATATATAGCAAATTCAAGGTTCCACCGAAAAATTTGGCACCAAAAGCATGTTCTGAAGTAGAGCAAACTTCCATACTAGATGAAGCACACTCATGAGCCGCCGTGAATGGTGTCTCTGCCACGAGATTGTCGGCCAAAGACGGCAAAGAATCGATATTTTTGGCCGGAGGCAAATCTGAAAATGGTAACGACGGGAACTCGTATTGAAAACCTATATCGAGTGTACAGGAATCAGATTCTGGCGTCAATGGTATCTCTAGCTTCGGCAAAATCGAACTGATATTTACGGCTAGAGGCAAATCTTTCGACGGAAACCCTAAATTGAGTGTACACGAATGTGAAGTGTCCGTCGAAGAAGAATTCAACCATGGATGAAGTTCTCTGAGCCTCACATTCTTCCATGGAAATTTGGGGTAAAATTGAAAGAATAATTGTAGATCTACATTTATTTTTGTCGACAGATAAGGGTTTCTCAAATGGCATTAGAGAGAGAAATGGGTTTTCTTCACTGGTAAAATGAGAGAGAGAGAGAGAGAGAGAGAGAGAGAGAGAGAGTGAAAACTGATGTGAAAGGGTGGGTGGTGGGTATTAATTAGAATGGGTAATTAGGAATGTTAACTTTACAATTAGTGTGTTTTTTTGAGTAGGTTAGTGCATTCTTATGCGGGACGGAGGGTGTATCACTTTAAAAAAAATAAAAAACTCCAAGAATTTTAAAATGAATAACTTGATATTTTGAAGTCGAAAAAAAAATCTGAAAACACCGTTGTGTTCGTATCGACAATACGAATCAAAGTAGCAGCATAATGATATGATTTAAAATTATTTTTATAAAATTATAATTTGTAACAAATAAAAAAGTTGAAATGTTCGTCGACTGAAATGTAACACTTAATATAAAGAAAAGTAATTGTTAAAATTCTAAAATGTAACAAATTTTATTATGAAATGTAATTATAGTTTTGTGAAAAAAAATTAAATAGTCTGATAGTTTTTTTTTTAAGAAAATAATAATTGAAATATAGGATACTATATATAAGAATATAATTTGTTCTATAATTGAATTTAACATTTTTTGTAAAGTAAATGTTAAAATTGTTTTTTAAAAAAATAAGAATTTTCCGCAAATAAATGTATTAATTTTTACTATAAAATGTAACATTCGTTTTGCAGTAAATCTTATGTTATTCTGAATCCCTTTTCTTCAAAACTATGAATACATTTCAAAATAAAAATTGCTACATTTCAGGAAAAAAAAAAAGTTACATTTCAGAATAAAAATTGTTGCATGTTAGAAAAAAATGTTAGATTCCTTTATTATAAAATGTAACATTAGTCTTGCAATAAGGGTGGATTTAGCATTTCTGATTATCCAAGAGTGATTCTTGATAATTGATTTTATCAAAAGTGATTGTCCAAAACTCAATTTTCTGTTTGGCATCCAATTCTTAAAAGTGTGTTCATATTAAAAGTGATTGTGAAATATGTTTGGTTAACACACAATATAAGTGATTATAAAACAAATATTATCCAAAATACACTTACATCATAATCCATTCTTATAAATTCTTCCAAACTTTAAATGTCACATATTAGTTTCAAGATAATATAAAATATTGTTCAATCAAAATAGAACTTCATATAAAATAAAGCATAATGTTTATTAGTTACTAAATGTTGCAATTTGTATTGCTAGCTGATCGCGGAATTCATCCATTTCTCGTTCATCTCCAACTATGTAGGATATATTATGTGCTCTAAATCAGAGTCTGCTATCGGTACAAACTCAGGATGTCTCTCATAATCGAGGAATAATTTATTTGCTTTTGATTTTTTTTATTGATATAATTATTAAGAGTCATTGAAGCACATTTTACAGTAACTTGTACATCAAAGTTAAATGAGTGCATATCATTTAAAATCTTCCATCGAGCCTTCCACACTCCAAAGCTGCGTTCGATTACGCTTCTCAATGAATAGCGAGTTTAATTGAATTTCTCATTTTTCGAAAAACATCTTCATTTTTCAGGAAAACATCTTCATTTTTCGAAAAACATTTTACAGGAAATCATTTTCCGAAAAACATTTTACGTTGAAACAAATGGAGCCTTAATGTAGTTGTCATTGGTTTGGGTCGGTTGACACTGAGAGGTTGAAGGGGGGTTATTGGCAGATAGATTAGTGAAAAAGGAAGAGCATGGGAAGATCTCAGTTTGAGCTGGCAGAGAGAGATTTTTAAAATGTTTTGAAATTCATCAAGCCTGTTGAGGTCTTCCTCATACAAAAATAGAGTGGAAATAATATTATGAATGTAAGTGTTATCCAAATCTCAACATTCTTTAAGAATAGCTACATTTACATGCCATACGTCTCCAAGAGAATCAAGGAAACGCATGTTAAAATCTTTCATTGTGTATATTCTACCTAAAGATGCACAAGAGTTGATTACCTCATATAATCGATCGTACGTTTATCTGAGGGACTATCTTGGGTTCTTGAAATATTCGAACTCAGCTAAACTTTTCTACAATCGGTTGTCCTTTGCCACTTGATCTATTTCAAAGTATCTTATGATACTTTGCCAAACTTGCTGGGCAGTGTTATAGTTCTGTAGTTGTTTGTACAGCTTATCATCTATAACAGATATCAAAATGTGTATAGTCTTTTTGTCGAGGGCTACACATATCTTATACTTTTCTGTCCATTCCTCACGAGTCTTGGTAACAATAGTTTCATAAACTTTAAACTCTTATTTCGATTATCTATCGGCATGATCCATGAGAGGAATTTTGAAGGCTCTTGACATTGTATTGACTTTGATTGGTATTATTGGACCACAAAATCTAGGGAGAAACGCGTTTCTCCGTCGCCCATGGAGAAACGGGGCTTGTTATGTCGCGCGACATACTTAGCCAATAACCAGAAGCTTTGGAAAGGATATCCAGAAGCTTTGGAAAGGATATCCAGAAACCAAATATTTTTTCTGGATATCCTTTACAAAGCTTCTGGATATCCATTTCAAAGCTTCTGGATATCCAGAAGCTTTGTAAAGGATATCCAGAAAAAAATACTTAGTTTCTGGATATCCTTTACAAAGCTTCTGGATATCCATTTCAAAGCTTCTGGATATCCAGAAGCTTTGTGAAGGATATCCAGAAACTGGCTATGTATGTCGCGCGACATAACAAGCCCCGTTTCTCCATACGCGACGGAGAAACGCGTTTCTCCCCAGACGCACTCTTATTGGACCATATATAACTACAGTCATTAATTTGTCATCAATTGAATGCATGTTTCGCATAATTCTGTTTTTCTATACTGGAAATTCATTTTCGTTTAACATGGGTATTGTTGTCATGTTCCACGATTGCATGAGTTTTCCCGCCATTGAAATCGGCAATTCAAGTTGTGAAGATTGAAAAAATATTTTTCAAAAATTGAAAGTTGTGATACCATTTGTTAGGCCCAATGGTAGGAAAACAGACTATAGGGGGTGAATAGTCTGATAAAAATTATTTTGAAAACATTTTCAAAATAGCCAAGTAACTTATAAAAAGCTAAACCGATGTTAACCGTTTACGAATCGTATAAAATATTATCAGTTTACTCACACAAATAATCGGTTAAGAAAAAAGAGTTTCAAGTAAGTTAAAATATTATGCAAAATATATTTCAATAAGAAAGGTAAAACAAGGCAGTAGCAATTCAAAGTTTGTAATCGGTGATATAGCTTAAACGGTTACAATACAATATTAAAAAAGCTAACACACAATCAAAGGGACACAGTTATTTGGAGAGATTCACAATATTAACGAAATGCTACGTAATATAACAAGTTTGGTCAAAACTTGAATTTAAGAAAATGTATATTATTAATGTTCACTAGTGTATTACAAATTGCAAGCCTTAACCTATAAGAAAGATTAGGGATGGCCATTTACATTTTCGGTTCCGGTTCCGGTTCCGAAAAAGGGGAAACCGAAACCGAACCGTGAACTTACGGTTCACGATTCCAGTTTCAAACCGGCGGTTCACGGTTCGAAACCGGCGGTTCAACGGTTTTTTTTTTTTTTTATAGAAAAAACTATTTTAGAATTTTTTTTATTACTGAAATTTTTTACAAAAAGTTATATAAAAAAAGATATAAAAAACTAAACAAATGAAAGTATATAAAAGAAAAAAGGGACGGACTACCCTTTATTTTTTTATTTTTATTGATTAGGAAATAATATTTTAGATTTTTTTTTATTAGTATTTTTTTTTTACAAAAAGGTATATAAAAAAAGATAGAAAAAAAAATTAAACAAATGAAATTATATAGAAGAAAAGAGGGACGGACTACCTTATATTTATTTTTTATTTTATTTTAATTTTTTATTCATTAGGAAATAATATTTTAGATTTTTTTTTATTATTGATTTTTTTTTTTACAAAAAGGTATATAAAAAAGATATAAAAAAACTAAACAAATAAAAGTATATATAAGAAAAGAGGTACGCAATACCCTATATTTATTTTTTATTTTCTTTTAATTTTTTATTGAATAGGAAATAATATTTTAGACTTTTATTTGGGAAAAATATTTGATTAACATTCTCGATATTTTTTTGTTTGCTAAGTTATTAGATCCTAAAGTTAGAGATTATGGTTTAACTCAATTTTTAAAATATTATTATTCAAACTTTTATTTGATGGGAGATCCCAATATGCCTAACGTAGGTCAAAAAGTTGCTAGTGTTAGACAAACATTTTTAAAAATTTATCAGAAATAAAAGTCAATATATGGTGATGCATATGCAACAACAAGTGAGCCTTCTTTTTCGGTATTTCAACATTCCTCATCATTAATGTAGCAAGTTTTTATGCAATAAACAAATCTCGTGGCGGTGTTAATGGCAAATTTGATAAATATTTGATCAACGAATTTGAACAAGAAGATTCCTTTGATATTTTGAGTTGGTGGTCAAGGAGAGCACACGCTTTTCCTATTATTTCTAGAATTGCACGAGAAGTAATTGCTTGTCCCGCATTAACGAGTTCGGTGGAGCAAGCTTTTAGCATTGGTGGGAATATGGAGCATAATCGTCACAATTTATCATACGATAGTTTTGAATCTGATAATTTGTTGAATGATTGAATTAGAGCGTAAAGAAAAAAGCAAGACGACAAGCCAACGGATATTATTGATAGCGAAGGTGAGTACTTTGATAAAACTAAATCGAGAATCGATTAAGTTAATTACAATGTAATTTATTTAATTGTTACTATAATTTTTTTATAAGTTAAAATTTAGATAATTATTATAATAAAATGAGGTAAAGGCTTCTAATAATTAATATCCTCCCTTAATTATAAAAGGCTAAGGTTTGTTTGTCACACTCATGTAATTTTTTCCAATGATTAAAAAAAATTTAAAGGATATCGTCCCTTTTTTTCTTTTATTTACTTTCATTTGTTTAGTTTTTTTCTATCTTTTTTATATACCTTTTTGTAAAAAAAAATCACTAATAAAAATTAGTCTAAAATATTATTTCCTAATCAATAAAAAATTAAAAAGAATTAAAAAATAAATATAAGGTAGTACGTCCCTTTAAATGACAAATTAGCAAAAATATTACGTAAATCAAATTTATATTCTCCTACTATATTTTAACAACTCATGTTAGGATTGTACGAGCTACTTTGCTAGCGGCGAGATTAAAACATCATCTAATTAAATGTTTATAGTATTCGTTATCGGTAAAATTAAATTGAAGATATTTCTTACAAACAAATTTAGTCATTTCTCTTTTATAATTTAGATAATTATATGAAAATAAATTAGAACAAGTTTGATAAGACGTACCAATATTTTCCGAATAATCGAATCCTTGCAATTGTGCTTGAGGGGTATCTATGCCATATTCCACGGGGTGTTTTTCTCTTATATACATTCTCAAAGTACTGTATCCACCACTGGTATAGTAATCATATGTTTGTTATTTGTTGGACAAATTGCATATTTCTTTGAAGTTCTTACACGTCGCGTCAACGGAAACTTTTTTGTAGAATTTCGTGAATAATTCGTATTCACTTTTCTTGGTTTTTGAAACGTAAAGGGGAATGTTTTTTGCTTTACGTCGCCGCCCTCCCATTGTGGCTTTCATGGTATTGCCGTCACTTTTTGATTAGTTGGAGTTAGATTATCAACATTTTGTGTTGGCACAAAATTTGGAATCTCTTCCACTTTGTCATCATCTTCCCAATCTTACACCTCATTTTCATTTTGCTTCGAAAGCCTCATATCATAAAATTGACCACCTTCATTTTCAACAAATCGTGTTGGTGGTGGTGGTGATTTATAAGAAGATTCCCTTTACACTCTACCCTTACTACCATTCGTGCTTGTAAGGTTTTTAACAATATTTATAATGTAATATATGAAAATATATGAAATGAAGATAAAATAAAAATGTTAGATGGAAATATGGATATTGCATGAATATAACAAAATTGGATTATGGTTTGAGCTTGGTAATCAAATAAATTAACTAAATTCGTTATAGAAAGTTAACAAGAGTTAATAGAGTTTGTTTGGAAAAAATGTGAAGGGAGGGGGATGGTATTTATAGTTGAGGAATTTGTTAAAATTAAAAAAAAAAAAATTGAGTACTGAAATCTGGTTTAAAAAAAGGGTAAAAAACGACTATTTTTTATCAACTAACTGTTAGCTAACGGACATAACGACTATTTTCTGACGGTTTCTAACGGTTCGATTAACGTTTTCTGATAGTTTCGATTCCGATTCAGACGGTTCGAAACCGCCGGTTCACGGTTTTTAAAAAGTAGAAACCGGAACCGGATCGCCAAACTGCCGGTTACGGTTCCGACCGGTTCCAGTTCGCGTCGATTCCGGTTCCGGTTCGAGTCGGTTCCGATTCGGGACGGTTCCACGATTACGGGCCGATTCCGGTTCCGATTTGGATATCCGTAAGGAAGATTGAAGGTTGTCTAAAGGAAAGTGATCACTAATGGATCGTGATACAAGTTTGACCAAGTGTTTTCAAAAGTTGTGTTCACAAGTTGAACTGATTTCTTTTGAGTGTGTAGTGTGATCAATCAATGTGTTGCAGACATAGTATTGTTGGGGAACACTTACAGGAATTGATTGAATGTGCACAGTGTTTGTCCTAATAAATGGTATATTGAATATAAGAACTAAATGTCTTGAACTTCAATGCTCGAGTAATATCAGCACTTGCAGTTTTTGACAATTCTACTCTCAAAATCTTCAATGCATCAACCCTTTTCAATGATATAAGGGGGTATTTAGAGCTGTTTTCAAGTTGAGATGTTGTCTTTAAAGGGATTGAAGGGATTAATTGGACTGACAAGCATTAAATGAGAATATATTATTCATTGAATGTTTGAGATTTGAAGTATAAGAATGTTTGAATTATCCGATGGTTAAGAAGGTTGTTGTGAGTATTGGTAACTTGAACATTCATTGAACATTCAGGCCAGCATGTGGTGTCTGCTTAACGGGTCGGGCTACGGGCTCGGGTCGTTACAAATGGTATCAGAGCAGAACCCCGGCCTTAAGGCTTGCGAGCTAGCCCGGGGGTATGATCTGGGTATTGATTGACCTTGCCAGGGACGGCAAGGGTTTGAGCGGGGGAGAATGTGATATCCCCATCCCACATCGGAAATATGTGGAAATTTAGTGTGATATATAGAAGGCTCATACACTACTATTAAGGATCAAATCATCCATTGGACTTTTGGAGGCCTGTGATGGGCTGTGGTTGAGGAGGTGCTTAGTGGGCTAGTGTGTGATGCATGCAGAGCGGGTCGGGCTTCGGGCTCGGTTCGTTACACAAAAGATGTCCCTATGTGACAATTAATGAGAGTTTGAAAGGTGGGCGCGGACACACATAATACAGTTCACCCCATTTCGGAGGGAAGATGTGAGATAGAAGTGTTTGTTTGAGTAAATCCCAATCAATTCGATCGTAAGCTTTACACACACAGATCAATTTTTATGCTGAATGATACTCTTATGCTTACGCATGGAACGTAAAATGACATGGGCAAGAAATAAAAGATAGCCATCTGATACTTGACAAGACCTCTCACAAGCATATAGGAGAACTTCTCAGAAGTTACAGTATAGACTAGTTGTTGACTAAGAATACGACCGTAGACAAACAGCATTGCAGTGAAGAAAAAGTGCTTGTGTAACACAATGCTTTGTCATATAAACATTTTGGATGCAATATAATCATAAAAGTAGTAGGAAAGATCTTTGGATGTAATTAAACCTGAAATATGAAGATTATTTGTAGAAATAAAAATAGGTAAGTTCTCACCAGTTGAAGAGCCTAAATCCTGGAAGACGCCGACTTTCATGAGATCTTCTTAGTAGATTGAAAGCTCTGTCACCATAATTATTTGGATAACTACAATCATGGCCCAGATATATAGATGGCCCAAATAGAGAATCAGTAAGAAGCTCAGAAGCATCCACAATGAAGAGTACGCTCGAATCCACATTGATTTGTATTTGTTCTGATCATTGACAAGTAAGCGGCTTCCATCTATATTGCTAACGTCAGAAGGAAACTAATCACACCCAGAAAAGGGAGGAAAAAAATAGTGATCAAGATGGATAAAATTTATCTTTTTAAAACTCGTAATTGAAAAGAAAATGTGTCGAAAAGTACTACCTGAAAACTGAAAAAGTACCAAACATCAGTTCTCACTCAAATACAAATATTGCCACAGCAAATCAATATTAATGAAGAAACCCTTTTAACAACCATAGAATTAAGACACAAATTCTAAGAACATATGCATACACAAATTAGGTTCAAGAATTAATCAATGAACTGACCTTAGCAGAGGCGGTGGGCCGAATCCCTGTGTGGAGAGCATGGAACGACAAGAGGATTTTAGGATTTTAACAAGTAAATTACAAATTCAAAACAATTGATGAATAAATTAAAGTGAGAAAGAGAATCCTCTTCTTCTGTAATGGCCTGTTGCATCAGTATAGCTATCTTCTAGATAGCATATGGGAATCCTTTTCTTCTGCTTATGCTACGAAAAATCAGGTAAATTTTCAGTTATGTCGTTTAATTTGATTAAGAGATAATAATTTGGGGAATTATATTTATACATAAAACCATAATTTCCATACCTCAACTAGCACTGTTGAGACAAGATTTGTTGGTTCGCGACCAGTAGGAATGCACGCTTTTGCTTCCAATTTGCACTCAGAAGAAAGAAGATCCCAGTGCCATATTTAACAGATCAATTAAGATAGGTTGATAGGTATAATAGAGCAAATCTATAATATCCGTAAATACGTAGTCTTATATATAGAGAGCAAGAGAGTTTACATGAAACCAGAACAAGAAATCCCGACTTTTCCCCCAAATTAATGCATGAAAGAGCCACAAGAAGTTGTCATGATCTGAATCTACAGATATGATAAATGTGAGGTTGATCTTGCGATTCAGCAAGGTTAATAGGAGATTACAGATCGAATGAGGACAACAAATGCATTCAAGAGAGCTGTGAGAGTCGATAAATTGAATGTAGGAGAAAGAGAGATAAAGAAAGAGAAGGAACGGCGGACTACTCACCGGAGGCGAACAGCCTGAACCGCACCACCGGCGTTGACAATCCACGGACCGAGGCCACGGCGGTTGGCCGGAATAGTAGCGTAGATGAGGCCGGAGATAGTTAGCGCCGCTGATGTCCGTCAATCTAGAAAGAGAAAGAGGGGAACGGTGTAAATTTGAGAAAGAGGGAGAAATTAGGTTTACGTTTGAAGTATTTATATCCTAGCATTGGACACCACTCAGTGGTCGCAATAAAAAATTGGAGACGACCTAATTTGGTGGTCGCAAATATTTTGGTTCCCGCTAACTTTTTCCATTTTCCCCCCATTTTGTGTGGCGACGTAATTTGGTCTCGATTTAATTGGGTGGTTGCGTTAATAATATAGAGACCACTTTATCGTCTCCAATCTTTTTTGGAATCTGATACATAATTGGCAACCATTTGCTGGTTACAATATTTAATTCGGTGGTCTCTAAATTGAGTCCAACGTCTTGGTCTCCAATTGCTCGTCTCCAAATAAGTTTATTCTAGTAGTGAAACAGTGGGGCCAATAGTTTTCCAATGTGATTTGTTTGAAATTAGAAGAGAACCTATCAGGCCCAGGCGCTTTATTGGTGACATTTGGATCATAGCCTTATATACGTCTTGATCGGATATATGAGCCATAAGAAAGGTCCTCTCTAGATGCCAAATAGTCGGAATATTGACGGTATTGAAAGGCTGGACAACAGAGTTAGCTTTAGAAAACACAGTCTGAAAGTAAATCTGTTTTGAATAACATTTATATCAGTTATCCAACCTGATTGATAGTCAAATAAAGCGAATATGGAATTACGTTTTCTCCTACCAAGGACATCCCCACTTTTTAGCCAATTGATTCTAGATTTTTCTCTCCAGTAAGCTTGTTCTTGACACTCGGCTCTGAAAAGTTGATTATGAAGATCCGCTTCTTTGAGCATAAAGGATTCATCGGCCAAGTGCAAGATCTGGGAGGACACCTCCTCAATAGATTGTTGGAGTTCTAAATTTTTCTTCCTCCCATTCCCTAGACTAGAACCGAATTTTCCATTGGATGGACCTAGAAGCAATTATTTTTTGCCTACGAAACATTTGCGAGGCCCACGGGCCGGTCATTTCCAAGGCCCATACAAAAGAGACGAGATTATGATAACTTTTAAAAGAAGACCAAAAAGACTCATACATACATAAATCGTCTAGGCCCAATCGAATGAGTTTTCGAAAGGATTAACTAAATGGGTCTTTGGTCCGACTACTGGAAGTAAGGAAGGTGATGAACTTGAGCTAAAGGAAATAAGTTGGACCATTCCGAGTTAGCTAGAAACCTGTCCAAACGTTCCCTAATGACAAATTTAACCCCCTACGTCTTTTCCATGTGAGAATGTTTCCAATAAAACCAAGGTCAATGGCTTCCAACCTGGAGGTCATGAGTTCGATTCCCCCACCAGTGGTTAGAGGGAATGACATTGCCCTCCCTAAAGATAGTTAGGCGCCACGTGAAGTGCATGTGAGGGAGCGGTGAAATGTGTTGATCCCCTTCTTTTAAGAAGGAAAGAAAAAAAATGAAAAAAAAACAAAAAAAAGAAAGACGCGTTTCATGCATGCAACTGTGAAAACAATTACTTTGAGTAACGTTAAAATCCACCCCTCCCCATTTTTCCGAAGAGTGAAGTAGAGCATTAAAGTCACCACAAACAACGTACCCACCACATATTTGGGTTAGTGTATGCGAAATTGTTTAAAGCATTCCATACCTGGGCTTGGCGATAGAAGGCGCATTCCACATAAACCAAATATCACCCGATTTGCCTGACTGAGGCTGGCACTACCGCCTTATTTGCGTAAGGAAAATCAGCGAGAACACGGTGTGACTGCTCCGAGGATGCCCTAGTATCCAGCAATATAAGAATATCTGGCTTATGAGTGTTGATTAACTCACTTCAATCCTAAATGTCTCCTTTTGGTTCCATTACAATTCCTAGAGATAATTACAGGTTTAGAAATATTTATTTCAAAACACAGGCATATCATGCACGTTTCACCTTGGGCCGGTTCCGGTTCCGATTTGGACATCCCTAAGGAAGATTGAAGGATGTCTAAAGGAAAGTGATTACTAATGGATCGTGATACAAGTTTGACCAAGTGTTTTCAAAAGTTGTGTTCACAAGTAGAACTGATTTCTTTTGGATGTATAGTGTGATCAATCAATGAATTGTAGACATAGTATTGTTGGGGACCACTTACAGGAATTGATTGAGTGTGCACTGTGTTTGTCCTAATAAATGGTATATTGAATATAAGAACTAAATGTCTTGAACTTCAATGCTTGAGTAATATCAGCACTTGCAGTTTTTGACAATTCTACTCTCAAAATCTTCAATGCACCAACCCTTTTCAATAGTTTTTGACAATTCTACTCTCAAAATCTTCAATGCACCAACCCTTTTCAATGATATAAGGAGGGTATTTATAGTTGTTTTCAAGTTGAGCTGATGTCTTTAAAGGGATTGAAGGGATTAATTGGATTGACAAGTATTAAATGAGAATATATTATTCATTTATGTTTGAGATTTGAAGTATAAGAATGTTTGAATTATCCAATGGGTAAGAAGGTTGTTGCGAGTATTGGTAACTTGAATATTCATTAAAATAGTAGAGTAAGTGTTATAATTATGAAAATTGAGTTAGAAGCTCTCATTTCTTTTTGAGAATATGGGAATTAATAAAAAGTCTTACTCATATGAGTAGCAGAGTAAGTGTTATAATTATGAAAATTGAGTTAGAAGAAAAAAAATATGGGGTAAGAAACAGTAAGTGAGTAGTTGTTGTTGGTATGGAAAGTAGGTTCCATTAATAAAAAAATATTACTTCGAATCTCCTTTTTTAGAAAAATGAGACTTTTCAATGGAATAACCAAAATGACAAAATAGAAACTTTCAAATGAGGCGGGGAAGTACATAGATTAGCATATTAAATCTAGCAGACACAAAAATCAAGATTACATGTCCCAGAGTGTGACGGGATAGGAATCGGCCAATCGGGCAATAATAGGAACTCTATATTAAGAAAATCAATAACATATTCATAGAAAAATTAAGAGCTTTAAGTTCCAAAAATAGTAACAGATACAGCAGAAAAAAAATACAGACATCAAGAAGAGACGACATTTGAACCATATTAGCAAATAAAGTCAAGATCTTGTAGTACCAAAAAAACCTGATCAGAGTAACAATTAAGATGTCAAATCTTTCATGGAAGAGGTGAGCAAAAGCATAAGGCAGTTGTAAAGTAGCGAAGGCCCACATTGGGGCAACCTACCAAAGGCCCAATAGAAACCCAGCCCAAGCCCACTCCCCTCTTTGTTTTTCCCGCCGTCGATCAAATTAGGGGCCGTTACGCCTAATTGCGATCTCCTGGTTCGTTTCTCCTTGGCCTCGACTTCGCCCTCTCCTCCTGCGATTTCGGTCATTGCTTGATCGTTTGGCTTGATAAGGATTCGACAATTCTTATCTCTTCACCCGTTATCTATTGAAGCCTATAAATACCGCCCCCTTCTCCCATTCTAGGTACGATCAACAATCTCTCTATCTCTCTCGCAAACTCTCTTCTTCATCTTTGCTTCCGCGCGAACTCGTGAGTGGGTTGTAACTCTGTGAGTGGGTTGTCTGTGAAGGGAAACACTGGTACCTGGTGTGTGTGTGTTTGAGCCGTGTGAGATTACTCTGTGAGAGGGGTTTCGGGTTTGGGTTTGTTGGTAGGCTTGGCCATTGACGGAAATTGATACCTTGGAACGGATTGTTGGTTGGACCGAACAATTATACTGTGTATAATTGTTGTATGTGGGATCCGAGCCGAATCTAAGCTTATGCTATTACTCGATTTGCTCGCCATCGTGGTATTTTCTCTTTATTATTGTTATTAAACATTTGCTACTTTCGTTGTTTCTTCCTAACATTGTTTTGCATAGTGTTCCTATTTGGTTCATAAATCGTGACATTACAAAGTGGTATCAGAGCTTCGGTTCGATGAACCTAGGAATTTTCTTCTCATGAGCTACCTTCAATCCAAAATGCAATTTTGGTTTGGTATTTTTGTTAGCATATACCGTCGTTATTTACTCCCGTTGATAATTTTCTGCCTGCTAGAAATTATTTGCTTGCTTTGTGTTGACTATGTGCTTAAATCTGTGATTTTCATAAACGTTAATTGTATTTTGATAATGTCTACCTCGAATTACAATTTGGAACCGTTTAACGGAAAATCTGATTTTTCTATATGGCAACAAAAGATGAAAGGAATTTTGATTAAAGAAAAAACTTATAAAGCAATAACTTTAAAGTTTCCAAAAGATGCTTCTGAAGAAGATATGCTTAAATGGGATGAATGTGCTTACTCGTCTATTATCTTGAACTTGTCCGAAGCAGTTATTCGGAAATGTGGTAAACAAGCTCATGCTAGAGATCTTTGGACTAAATTGGAATCAATTTATTTTGATAAAAACTTGCCTAATAAAACCTATCTTTTAGAAAAGTTTTTTAGTTTCAAGTTAGATTTAAACAAAGATATTGAGGACAACATTGATGAGTTTACCAAATTAATTCAAGATATAAAACAAACGGGTGATGAACACATTGATAACTACACTTCAATTGTCCTTTTAAATGCTATACCTGATTATACTCTGATGTTAAATCTGCTATCAAATATGGTAGAGACCAAGTTAAGCTTGATACGGTGATTAACGGTTTAAAGAGTAAAGAGTTAGATTTAAAGGCCAATAAAGGGAAGTCTAGTAGTACAAGTGAAGTTAATATGGTTAGAGGTAGAACCAAACAGAGGCACAATGGAAAACTTCATCAAAATCAAAATTCGGACAAAAAGAATGGGAGAAGTCCAAGTAGGTCGAACTCCAAACAAAGGCATAGGACTTGTTACAATTGTGGGGAAGTAGGACACTTTAGGAAAGATTGTCCCAATCCTAAGAAAAATCAAAAACACAACCAAATTGACTGCAACTTAGCTTCGAGTAGTGATGCTTCCGCTGATATGTTTATGGTGATTGATTCATGTGATAATGTTGTGAATTCTGTGCATTCTGCATGTGCTAGTGAATGGCTTATAGATTCTGGTTGCACATATCATATGACACCATTGAAAACTCTTTTCTCTACTTACCAAGAAGTTAATGTTGGCTCCGTTTCCTTAGCAAATGAGAAAAAGTGTCAAATAATTGGTATTGGTGATATTGATTTGAAATGTAATTCTGGTTATGTTTTAACTTTGAAAAATGTGAGACATGTGCCCGAATTGTGTAGTAACTTGATTTCTTGTGCTTCTTTGGAGGATGATGGTTTGGAAGGAAAATGGGGAAAGGGAGTTATGAAAATACTAAAGGGATCTTTAGTGATTGCTAAATGTGAAAAACGTCAAAATTTGTATGTTTGCTCAGCTTTGCCTATGTCTCGTTCTGATATTTGTGCTAATATTGTTAAAGAGGATAAAACAAGTTTATGGCATAAGAGGCTAGGACACATAAGTAATAAAGGCTTAGAAATTTTGCATAAAACTGGAATTTTAAAGGAAAATATTTCTGTTGTGCCTTTTTGTGATACTTGTGTGAAAAGCAAACATCATAAGGTGAGTTTTCCTCCCCCTTCCCTTGGTAAGCATTCAAGTAAAAAACTCCTTGACTACCTACATGCTGATGTATGGGGGCCCGCTAGTGTGCCCACTCAAGGTGGAAACCGGTATTTCTTATCTATTATCGATGACTTTTCACGAAAAGTCTGGATTTTCTTAATGAGACATAAATCTGATTCGTTTGAAAAGTTTAAAAATTGGAAAATTTTTATTGAAAATCAAACTGGTAAGAAAATCAAAATGCTCAGGACTGATAATGGATTAGAATTTTGTAATCATGAATTTGATAAATTTTGTGATTTGAATGGTATCGGTAGGCACAAAACTGTACCTTATAACCCTCAACAAAATGGCGTTGCCGAGCGTATGAATAGAACTCTTTTGAAAAGAGTTAGGGCTATGCTTGAGACCTCGGGTCTCTCCAAACGATTTTGGGGAGAGGCAGTGATGACTGCCGCCTATATCATCAATAGGTCCCCTTCTTTGCCATTGCATGGTAGATGCCCCGAAGCGGTATTTACGGGAAGAGATATTGATATCTCGCACATGAGAGTTTTCGGTTGTGCTGCTTATGCCCATCAAAAATATGACAAACTTGAACCTAGAGCTGCTAGGTGTGTTTTCTTGGGGTACCCGGAGGGTGTGAAAGGGTATAGACTTTGGTTAAAAGAGGAAAATGGTTTTAAAGTCATAATTAGTAGGGATGTTGTTTTTAATGAAACTGAATTTCCATGCTTGATTCCTGCTCAACCTATACCTGCTGAAAATGTTCCCCCTCCCTCGACTCTAATTATGGTGGAGCACCCTTATGTGATTGATACGAATGTGCCAACTGAAAATGTGCAAGTTGATCATGAAAATGAGCATGTTGAAATTGAACAAAATGAAGATGTTGAAAATGAACAAGAAAATTTTCAAGAGATAGAAAATTTAGATGATTACCAATTAGCTAGGGATCGCCCTAGATGGGAGGTAAGGAGACCATCGAGACTTGATGATTTTCACATGACATCTTTTGTGTTTAATATGTTATATTCTCTTGATAACTGTGATGAACCAAAAACTTATAAAGATGCTTTAAATTCTGCTCATTCTGCTAAGCGGTTAAATGCTATGAAAGATGAAATGAACTCTTTGCATGTTAACAAAACATGGACGTTGGTCCCTAAACCTAAAACATGTTCTCTTATTGATTGCAAATGGTTGTTTAAGGTTAAGTCTGAGAATGAGACTCTTCAATTTAAAGCACGATTAGTTGCTAAAGGGTTTACTCAAAAAGAGGGGGTAGATTACACAGAAATCTTTGCCCCGGTTGTCAAATTTACTACAGTAAGGGTTATGCTTGCTTTAGTTGCTCAGTTTAATTGAGAATTAAAACAAATGGATGTGAAAACGGCGTTTTTACATGGTGATTTGGATGAAAAAAATTTCATGCGTCAACCTGAAGGTTTTGTTGATAAGATTAATCCCGATTATGTGTGTTTATTGAAAAAATCTTTATATGGCTTGAAACAATCCCCTAGAATGTGGAAAAAGAAGTTTGATATGTGCATGTTGTCTTTACAATTCTCTCATAGTTCGTATGATCATTGTTTGTATTTTAAAGGCAACTCTTCTACTCCTGTGTTCTTATTGATTTACGTTGATGATATGCTTATAATCACCCATGCCGTAAATCAATTCAAGATGTGCAAAATTGTCTGTGGTGAAACTTTTGACATGAAAGATTTGGGAGATGCTAAAAAGATTTTGGGAATGAACATTGTTAGGGATAGAAAGAACTCCACTATTTCTCTTAACCAGATTTCTTATGTGCAAAATATTTTGAGTAAATTTAGAATAGAGAATGCTAAATCTGCAAATGTGCCTTTAGCGGGTCATTTTATCCTTAGTAAGAATCAGTCTCCCCAAACTGATTTTGATAGAAAACAAATGGAGAATGTGCCTTATTCTAATGTAATTGGATCGATAATGTATCTTATGGTTAGCACTAGACCTGATATAGCTTATGCGATAAGCTGCTTGAGTAGATACATGTCCAACCCAGGTAAGCCCCATTGGGAAGTCACAAACGGCCGCTTAGATATCTTGGTTATTCTCGTGAATTATGGCTTGAAATTCTCTAAATGCAATGAAGGTGTTAAACCGAAAGGTTATGTTGATTCTAACTATTCAAATGATAGAGATAGTAGGAAATCTACTACTTCATATGTGTTCACTTTGTGTGGTTCATGTGTTAGTTGGAAATCTCAATTACAATCCATTGTTGCATTGTCTACTACCGAGTCGGAATATGTTGCAATAACTGAAGCTTTTAAAGAAGCGACTTGGTTGAAAGGATTAATTACTGAAATTGGTTTTTTGAAAGATAAAGTTGTAGTTTATTCTGATAGTCAGTCCGAAATTCAACTTTGCAAAAACCCCGTTTTTCATGATAGGACTAAGCATATTGATGTTCGTTTTCATTACTTGCGAGACTTGATTGAAAAAGGTTTTATCTTACTTGAAAAAATTCCGACTCGCATAATCCCGCCGATATGGGAACAAAATGCTTGCCTCGTGTTAAAACTTCAATCGTGTTTAAAAACTTTGAATTTTGACACCAATGACTAATGGTGTGAGTGTTTTGTTGATCCCTCGTTTCCTTTCTTTGTGATTGGAAAGTGAGTTTCTCCCTTTACCGTTATCTTTGTGATTTCAAACTTCCTGTTCTTGTTTCCTACTTTGTGTTGGAACAAGTTCGGGATAGGCTATGATGTACCCCTCTCAGTCCGTAAGTTCCTCGTGATTAATCGATACTTGTTCCAAGGTGGAGATTGTAAAGTAGCGAAGGCCCACATGGGGCAACCTACCAAAGGCCCAATAGAAACCCAAGCCCACTCCTCCCACCCCAAGCCCACTCCCTCTTTGTTTTTCCTCAGCTCGATCAAATTAGGGCCGTTTACGCCCTAATTGCGATCTCCCCGGTTCGTTTCTCCGCAGCCGACTTCGCCCTCTCCTCCCGCGATTTCTGCCGCTGTTGATCGTTTGGCTTGATAAGGATTCGGCAATTCTTATCTCTTCACCCGTTATCTATCAAGCCTATAAATACCGCCCCCTTCTCCCATTCTAGGTACGATCAACAATCTCTATCTCTCTCTCAAACTCTCTTCTTCATCTTTTGCTCTGTGCGAACTCTGTGAGTGGGTTGTAACTCTGTGAGTGGGTTGTCTGTGAAGGGAAACACCGGTACCGGTGTGTGTGTGTTTGAGCCGTGTGAGATTACTCGTGAGAGGGGTTTCGGGTTGGGTTTGTTGGTAGGCTTGGCCATTGACGGAAATTGATACCTTGGAACGGATTGTTGGTTGGACTGAACAATTATACTCTGTGTATAATTGTTGTATGTGGGATCTGAGCCGAATCTAAGCTTATGCTATTACTCAGATTTGATCAGCAACTGTGGTATTTTCTCTTTATTATTGTTATTAAACATTTGCTACTTTCGTTGTTTCTTCCTAACATTGTTTTGCAGCCGTGTTCCTATTTGGTTCATAAATCAGGTGACATTACAGCAGTTATAGAAACCAGAGAGATGAATTAAAAAATAAAGATATAAAAATCCACTAAACAGAAGCAGAAAGAAAAATACTCATCAGGTATTACTCATTCTTCATGAACAAAATATATGTAGTAACTGAAGTCTTCAGGTCAAAATGAATCACTATCTAGATAACCATATGAAAACACAATATATAATGGCATTCACATATAGTCAAGGCACAGAGTACTCATGCTACAAACCAATCACCAGGTTGTTCAGTTGTTCTACACCGGATGTGGGGCCGGTGACATCCATTGGATCTATTTCAGGGGGGCACGATCATCTTTTGACTTCCCCACTCACACCAACAGGGGACATGTAGAGTTTTAATCAAGACCCTTGGAACACCAGAATAATGCCAAGCCGTCTGGACCGCACAAGCCCCATTTCCGTTCTACACCTAATAAAAAACTTTCAGACAGTCTTAGAGACTGATGCGTGGTAAATTACTACTACTCCTGTCCCAAAATGAATGTCGAAAAAAATTCAAATTTGCTCTTGCATTTTTGGAAATTCATTTTGGGACGGAGGGAATACTAACTTTATACTCATTCTCATAGATATAATAAGTTACATACAACTTGTGTTTTGCAAATAGCACTTGTCAAACTTCAAACAGCTTTGCACATCCAAAAGGGGAGAAGAGAAACTATGAACTTATGAACCATGAAAATGAAGAGCTTTTTAGTAAATAAGTAGTACCTTCTTAATCTTCTTCTCCTTCTCCGCGGTTTTAAAGAATAATTCAGCGTAGAAAACATTTATGTGGTCCCAGGTTTGGGTCTGAAGTTAACACAAAGACCCTGCGTTGGGAGGATTTTGCACTTCAAAAACTGTATGCATCTTCTGCATCACCAAGAAAATTTAGCATACTCTGGAGCTCCACCGTAACCACTGTTGATAGCCACCAAAAACGAGCCACTGCCAAAGGTCAAATTTAAAAGGAATATATGAATCACTTGTACAATGATACCCCCCATCCACTACATTGTATTCAAAATATTAAGTTGGCAAAAAAACAGTGTACATCGGAAAAATATGAATACTCCCTCCGTCCTATAAGAACAATTTCATATGACCATTCAAACATTTTAACAACCTTTGAGTCATCCTTTGTTGGCTCTCTTCCTCCTTCTCTCCCTCTTCTTCCTAAGTTGGCAATATTGGAAGTTCAATAATTATAACCTAGCAATTTTGAAAATGAGACTATCTTTTTTAGACGAACAAAAATGGTAAATGAACATCTTTTGGGAGGGAGGGTTTTTATCTTAAAGCGCATAATCATCTGATAGATTCTATAAACATGAATCCTCATAGATTCTATGAGGATTCATGTTAGCCGACCCCAAATTATTTTGGGACTAAGACTTTGTTGTTGTTGTTGTTGTAACTGAATTACAACATCCTCTAACAACACTCGCTCTGAACAAGACATGCATGTGAACAAAAATTGCTATATCAAGAGAAGACTAGCTAAAGACAAATATTAGTAATAAGTTAAGACAAAGGGACAATTGATTACCTTTATTGCAAAAATGTCAGCTCTTCTTCAAAGCTTAATCCGAAATTGTAAGGTCATCATCCAGGTTACTAAATTCACCCAACAAAAAGCCATAATTATCAATCAAAATCGATCCCAAACTCATCCAAGCTTCAATCTGTTCTCCCCTCTGACTCGAAGAATCAGTTCCGGGTCGAGTGGGGTCCACGGCAGATTGAGCCTCTTGCCTTTTGCTAAACTCAACTTTCTCAGCTTCAATTTGCTCTCCACTCTGATTCGACAATTCAGTTCCGAATCCACATCCCGGTCGAGCAGGGTCCACAGAAGATTGAGCGTCTTGCCTTGGGCAAAACTCAACCTTCTTAGCTTCAATTGGTTCTCCACTATGAGTCGAGGATTCAGTTCCTGATCCACATCGGGGTCGAGCACTATCCACAGCAGATTGAGAGTCTTGCCTTCGGGTTTGTTCTCCACTCTGAATCGACGATTCATTTGCGGACTCACATCCGGGTCGAGCACTGTCCACAGCAGATTGAACGTCTTGCCCATCGCAAAACTCAACCTTCTTAGCTTCAATTTGTTCTCCACTCGGAGTTGATGATTCAGTTCCGGATCCACATCCGGGTTGAGCACGGTCCATACCAGAATCAGATTCAGTTTCTTGCTCATCGCGAAACTCAACCTTCTCAACAGCCCTTGAAGCCTCTTCCTCTGTACCGAACATACCCAAAAACACATTCCTGTTCTTAAACGGGTCACGAAATTCCGCCGACCAACGACCGTTCGTCTGCCGGCGCACCTTCCGAAACCCCTTCGTCTTGCCGGACCCTTCCGTGCTCGGCTTTACACCGGCGTCGTCTTTGGGTTGAGAACTCTGACTCGACGAATCAGTTCCGGGTCGAGCACGATTCATAGCAGATTGAGCCGCTGTCCGTTCGCGAAACTCAACCTTCTCAACAGCCCTTGAAGCCTCTTCCTTTGTACCGAACATACCCAAAAACACATTCCTGTTCTTAAACGGGTCACGAAATTCCGCCGACCAACAACCGTTCGTCTGCCGGCGCACCTTCCGAAACCCCTTCGTCTTGCCGGACCCTTCCGTGCTCGGCTTTACACCGGCGTCGTCTTTGGGTTGAGAACTCTGACTCGACGAATCAGTTCCGGGTCGAGCACGATTCATAGCAGATTGAGCCGCTGTCCGTTCGCGAAACTCAACCTTGGTAGTCCCATAAGCTCTTGAAGCCTCTTCCACTGTATCAAACGTACCCAAATGCACCTTTCGCTTCGTGAAAGGGTGGGGAATCTCCGCCCTCCAAGTACCGTCCTCCCACCGGCGAAGCCCATGAATCCCCTTCAACTCAGATTGAGCCGCTTTCCTTTTGAGAAACTCAACCCTGGTAGTTTCAAAAACCCTTGAAGCCTCTTCCCCTGTATCAAATGTGCCCAAATGCACCTTCCGCTTCGTGAAAGGGTCGCGAATCTCCGCCGTCCAACAACCGTTATACACCCGGCGAACACCCCGAAACCGTTTCAATACAGTGTCGGTCATCTCGCCAGAAACGAGTCAAGCATACAATTACGTTCAGCTAGCTCCGACCGTCCGTCGCTCCAACCTCGATTAAGTAATTAACTAGTGTAACACCCGTGCGATGCACCGACAGTTAGTAATGAATAACTTATCAAAATCGAAACAAATACAAAAGGAATTAGAGATATAAATAAGAATTACATCAATGAGTGGGAATAAAAGTTTGCTCAACTATAAAGCCAAAAAAAACACCTAACTATCAACCTTACTTGCTTATCAAAGCAAGCTAAGTAAAATCAAAGTAAAAATATATAGAAATCCAAACCGATCCAAAACCGCCTGATCCACCAAACCGCACCAGAAATCGAACCAGGGCCAAAACCGCATCAATGCCAAAACTGCACCAGAGCCAAAAACCGCACCAGAGCCAAACTGCACCAGAGTCAAAACCGCACCGGGACCAAAACCGCACCCGAGCCAAACCGCACTGCCAGAAACCGCATCTCGATCCAAACCGCCCCAATATGACAATCCTGGACCATCCATGTCAAACAGGCCCAAATCGCTAGGGGGCGATCGCACACCCTTGAAGGGGCGATCGCACCAAATCTCTGGACAAAATAATGTCTCTTCAAGATAAGATCATTATAAGAAATATTTAAATGTAATTCTAATGAGATCACAATTCCACATAATTTATAACCTTACCTACTTTTAATTTGAAGATCCTGGTCATTAAGATAATTCTGCTTCCAGAAAAAAATAAAAGATAATTTAGGAATACATATTCTTGTTTATTTCTATTATATTCCTTAACCCATTTGCATCCTTAAGAAAAAAAAATCCAACATTATATTTGCACATAAATAAGTTTTTCCCAAAAAAGTCATTTATGGATACCATATATTATTAACAACGTTAACAACATCCTAAGTGAGACTAAATTGTTCTCTCCTCAAAGTAGGACAAATCAGTACGGCTACTCAAGCAATCACCATAAATGTTTCCAACCATATCTTTTAATCGGTCACTAAATTCTTTCACTAAAAAATCATTTGGTATAACCGTTCGCAACCCCATCATTAGGTTCATTAATCTTCTCATCCCCAATATTTGCAATCCAATTAGCAAATTCCTCTACCGTTATCGGATCCTCACTTGAATCTAGATACTGCAACCTCGTGTTTTTTTTAAATCTCAGAACGATACAATCCCTCTATGCGTACGATGAATTAATAAAAATAGAAAAACAAAAGTTAAATGTAACACATATAATATAGTACTATCCAAAAAGTAGAAATAAATAATTACAAAATTTGTAATACTTCCTTGCATACAGCATGATATAAGTAATATTTTCTCAATGTTTATACTAAGTTTTTTCCTTGGTATTTTAGTAAAGTAAATGAAACACATTTTCCTTAAACAAAGGATCTAGGTGAGGGGGAGGGAGGCAAATGATGTGGCGGAATGGCTTGCAAAGAATTGCTCATGTTCATCGTCAACATACGAGGTATAACACGTCTATTGAGTTGCCTGGGGAGGTGATAAATGCCTTATGGGTTGATGATTTAGGCATTTATGTGGATCGGCGTTGACATAGGGCATTTTTATGGACTTTGGTGGCCGCTTTAAGAAATTTTGCTACAATGCATGGCCATGCTTTTAAATCCCGCATAGGCTAGCACGCCTGCATGCTATGGAACTCACCCATGCAAAAGGATATTTTTCAACGCTCGGAGTTTCTGCATTTAGGGAGCATCCGCTCCAAATGGGGGGGAGCGTTCGCTCCCGTTTGCTCGGAATGTTTCTCGGTTTTCTCGGAGCATCCACTACCTTGGCTTAGGAGCGTCCATTCCCGTAGCGATTTGACCGGACGGATTGGGTGAAGCAAGGCGGTTTGGGCCGTGCTTTTCAAGTGCGGTTTGTCTCATGTGCGATTTGGTCTAAATGGGGTTCGGCTTAGGCGCTTTGAATCACCTGCTAGGGCACGAATGCGGTTTTGGGTGCGGTTTGTCTCAGGAGGTTTGCTTGATCGAGGTTTGGGTTTGATGAGGATTGGGTCGGGTGAGGTTTGGATTTGGTGCGGTTTTGGCTCGGTGAGGTTTTGGCCCCGTGCAATTTTGGCCCCGGTGCGCTTTGGCTCGGGGCGGTTTCCACTCTGCTGAGGTTTGGTGGATCAGGCGATTTTGGAATTGGTTGGGTTTTTGGTTTTACTTAGCTTGCATTGATAAGCAAGTAAAGTTGATAGTTAGATGTTTTTTTTGGCTTTAGAGTTGGGCAAACTTTTATTCCCGCTCATTGATGTAACTCTTTTTATTCATCAATAAATTTTCGAAGGTGCTTCCACGGCTCTTAAAAAAGGTGAGGGGGAGCCTCACATTTTAAACGTAAGCCTACGTACTATACTAAGTACAAAAATACATATAATCTCTAAAACCCATAATTTTATTACATAAACTTTTAAAATATGTTTTCCTTTTTTGAGCTTAGATTCGAGTAGTAAATATAATTCCTAAGGCAATTAAATAGCATGCTAATTCATAAATCTTAAATATATTTTACACTACATACTCCATCAACTATTTAATAGTTAGTAAATAAATAAAAATTCAATGTTACAACCATTTATATTACTCACCATAGTATTGGGATATTTGAAACTCACATAACAACCTTCCATCTTTTTCTTTTATGTTTCCATTAAAAATTTATATTTATGTGGTAATAATTTCCCCCGTTCACAAAACCTAAAAACAAAATCCAGTTCCGTAAATATAATAAGAACCTTTTACTTATTAACTTTATTCACGTTAACTCTTTACTAAGCATAATTCTTATTTTTTTTTTTCAATTCAACATCAGTATTTAAATTTTAGCAAATAAATCAAAATTCCAAAAATAATAACAATAGTATTGTGTAAATGTCAAACATGTTCCCAAACCCTCCACTCCTTCATTAATAACCCCAAATTTCTCTCTCTAATAACAAAATATCACTCTCTCTATAGAAATAAAATAAAAACACACCATCTCTCTGACCCTCTCTAACCCGACGACCCTTTTCTCCTCCAAAACCATGTCACAATTTTTAGCTTCGATGATCTCCACTTTCATGCCATTTTTTGAATACCTCAGCCGATAGCGGTAATGGTTTGCTCTGAGGGAGGTTGACATCTCTTCTCTCTACGCCGCCGCTCCCACATTTGAAGAACCCAAGCTCCATCGTCTTCTTAATCACCCCCCAAACAACCAACCACAACAAATAATATCACGGACTTATTCTTCACTAAAGTTCGGATCTTTCTCTCTCTACCTCTCGAGATTTCTCTCTTTATCTCTCTCACCCTTTCTTTTATTTGCTCTGTTTTTCTCTACAAAAATGATAGTGTGTAGGTGGATAGTTCCTTATGTGGGCTTCAAATTTCAATTATGAAATTATAAATTTCTTTCACTTGTCTATTTGTTGCAGATATTTGTGGACATTTGTGTAGTACCGATTAACATGTGGCAAAAGAATGGACAGTTGTTACTCTCACAATTCACTATGGCTATTTTGTATAATGACTGCAAAGTGCCTGTTTGATGTATGAAGTAGACGTAGGTAGGATGATATGAGAAAAAGGGAAACAAATAATGGACTGAGAAAAAGTATTTTTTCAAGATAACCTTCAATTTTCAATAGAAAGTAAATTTGATTTTCCATTTCTTTATATAAAATCACAATATGTTACTATTTTCAAGACAACCTTCAATTTTCAAATGTAAACTTCCATTTCCTAAATACGCCACACTTCTTGCTCTTTCTCCTCTTATTTATTATGAAAAAATTCCAGCTCTAAAATGAATGCAAAGTAAATGTGAAAAAAAAAATCAAATTTACTTTCTATTAAAATAATTAGAAATTAATTCTGAGAAAAAAGGTGAAATAAATAATAATTATATCTTCCAAGAAACGATGACATATTTAAGTTTCTCAAAATTCTTTCTCCCAAAAAATGACTTATTTCTCTAGTTAAATTTCTCAAAAAGTCAAATTACCAACTATTATTCCAAAATAATATAACAATTATTTTACTAACTATTCTAATAAAATGATTGTACCTTTAAAATAATTTTAATTTTATATGACTATCTTATCTAATTTTGATATAACAAAAATTAAATAAACTTACAAAAAGAAAGATAAAATATTGTATTAGATCATTTTATATAACTTACTATATGTCATATTTTCAGAAATAAATATAAATACTTTAAAAAACATTAGAAAAAAAAACAACATAGAATATTATTTCCTAAATAAAGTAGATAAAAGCCAAAAATTCGTTAAAAAAAGTATCTATTTTCAATGGAAAAAACAATTGAAGAAGTTTATAATTTTGAAGCCTAAAAATCCGCCTATAATACCAAAATGAGATTTTAAATTTTCATTAAGATTTTTTTTTTAAAAAAAATTCTTTCATTTCTTTTAAGTTCTAAATGATCAAAATATACACGTGTCAATCTTTTTTGTTCAAAAGAGAACAAATGTCTCACATGCATACTACATCATCAAGCAACTCAAGTCTAATGACCAATATACCCCTCATTGGAGTTTAACATGGACACAACTCAAGGTCATTTTTGTAAGTGCAAATTTCATCAATACTTTGACAATTATACCCTTGAAAGTGACATTTCTAGGAGGGAACTTGCACTATCCTTGTTTTATATATATAGAGATTTAAGAGAAGTTATTTACCCTCGCAATTTACTTAATACCCCGCGTTACTATTTTCAAAAATATGTCATTAATTGAAATGAGTTGTCTGCGAAGAAACGCGTTTCTCCGTCGCGTATGGAGAAACGGGGCAACTTTTATCGCGCGACATATTTAGCCAGTTTCTGGATATCCTTTTCAAAGCTTCTGGATATCCAGAACATTGAATATGGATATCCAGAAGCTTTGGAAAGAATATCCAGAAATCAAATATTTTTTCTGGATATCCTTTCCAAAGCTTCTGGATATCCAGAACATTGAATATGGATATCCAGAAGCTTTGGAAAGGATATCCAGAAACCAAATATTTTTTCTGGATATCCTTTCCAAAGTTTCTAGTTATCCATATTCAATGTTCTGGATATCCAGAACTGATGAAAGTGATATCCAGTTGTTGTGGCTAAGTATGTCGCGCGACAAACGTTGCCCCGTTTCTCCATAAGCGACGGAGAAAGTTTCTCCCCAGATTTTAGTAATTGAAATTACTTTATTCTCGCAATTTACTTAATATCCCGCATTACTATTTTCAAAAATATACCATTAATTGAAATTACTTTATTACCCTTTCAATATCAATGATGAAATTCAATGGTTTTCTTTGCAAGGGGGAGAACCCAGAAGGTGACTAGGTACCCAATTGTCTCTTCACTTCCTTTGACTCTGTCACCTTCCCCAGTTGCCTGCCTTCTCCTGCAACTTCTCCCCACATATGCCGCTTTCTCATACACCGGAGTCAACTTCCCCGTCACAGTGGCTGCAATTTTACTTGCATACTCCGTTGGCGATGCTGATTTTGTATTTTCTGGGGTAGTCCCATTGTTCAAGTTGGCGCCCGTACCCCATTTCAAGAAATCGCCTCTTACAACATTGAATTGATGTTGATTTTTACAGTTCGTGCCGCACAATTGACTTGGGACAAACAGTGGGTGGCTGCTGGAACGACTTGCTACTGCTATAGAAAGAGCATTTCTGGAGATTTTGCCTGCTCTTGCTACTAGGCGTCGCATTATGATTTCTAATTTGGGGACGAAATTGAAATCGCCGTAGCAATTTGATGGAGCAGTTAAAGTGGGTTACTGTCCCCCAAGAGAGAGAGAGAGAGATATTGTGATGGTGGCGGTGGCCATGGCGTGAAGGTTTGTGAAGTGGGAAAAACATGAAAAGGAGAAGATGAGCAAGAGAGAGATTGTGATGGTGGCGGAGGTTGGTGGTGGTGGAGGTTGACAGTGGCGGAGGTCGACGATGGCAGAGGGCGGTGTTGGCGGTGGGAAGTCTTGTTGTTTTGATAGTTTAGGGGGTGTTTATTGAAGGGTTTTAGAGGGTATATCATTTACCAATTCCGGATCGTTCGATTTGTCGAACGTCATTTACTTTCATGCAACTTTACCATTCCGAGCCGTTTGGCTCGTCGATCGTACTTTATAATTTCGGGTCGTTTGATTCTGTTGATACCGCACTTTAAATACTGTCATTTACAAAGTCCGACCCGTTTGGATCGTGATAGTATTTACTTTTCAAAGTCCGAGTCGCAACCCGATTCATTGACCGCATATCATTTAATGCTTTTTTCCCATAAAAATGCTAACAATGTAATGCCCGGTTCAAAATCGGAGTTCGACCTTCGAACTCTCTTTCAAAACGCGCGAAATGACATTTGGCATCCAAACGCTCATATTAAAACTTAAAAGCCGCCATTTGACACTCAAATCATTTAATGCTTTTTTCCCGTAAAAATGCTAACAATGACATGCACGGTTCAAAACCGGAGTTCGACCTTCAAACTATCTTTCAAAACGCGTGAAATGACGTTTGTCATCCAAACGCTCATCTCAAAACTCAAAATCCGACGTTTGACATTCAAACTCTCTTTTCTTAAAAGTCAACATTTGACACTTAAGATAAACAGTTAAAATCAGCATTCGCGCCACTTTTCCTAAAAACCTCCAAAACCGACGTTTGTCATTCAAACGCTCGCCTTTTCAAACAAGATCCCATAATCAACGTTTGACATTCAAACCAAGATTAAGCTTGTCATTCAAGCCCCCATTTCAAAATGCAAACACACACACACACATGCACAAGATTTCGAGAAAGGTAGAAAGACTCGTCATACGAGGCGTTTCGAGTGATCTCAATATACTCTTCCCGAAACGTAACGTGACCTCCGAACCTAACAATCTCTGGTACTAAAAAGCTTTTTACTCATTTTTGCTACCAATAAAAATGACACCCCGTTTTCAAAGCCTTTTCCTAAGTTTTTGCTACCAATAAAAATGACACCTTTTTCAACCAATAGCCATTTCTCAACGTTTGGGCTCAAAATACAAAAACCGCGTGGCGACTCCTATCCTTCCCGAAAAGTGAGGTCTCAGACACCAACCCTCCGCGAAAGACAACCGCATTTCGCCCACCGCGCGAAATCCCGAGTAATTTCAGAACGTTTTAGTTAAATCTTTTCGAATGGCTAAGGATAAGTTGATGCTTGAAGGCGTTACAAATGTTAGGCTCAAGCTGATCGGAAAATGCGGTGGAGATGGACGGACATACAATTTGCCTTCTGCTTCCGAAGTAGATGTATTGATTGTTGGAGATGTAGAAGACTGCCTCGGTGAGAGAGATATTTTGATCGAGACTCAATCTGGACTGCTGAAGAGGATTAATCAATTGAACCAGACTTATTTGGGATTGCAATATCCACTACTATTTCCCTATGGTGAGGATGGTTATCGTGAAGATATTCCTCTCTCTAATGGAAGGGGTGACAGTGGTTGACGTAAGAAAGTCATCATGAGAGAATATTTTGCTTTTCGATTACATGAACGAGAATTTGAACCAAGGACCATTTTGTTTTCGGGTCGCCTACTCCAACAATTCGTCGTAGACGCCTACACCATGATAGAATCTTCGCGTCTGACTTACATTCGATTGAATTAGAAACAACTTAGATGCGAGATGTACAAAGGATTACAAGATGCTTTTTTGAGAGGAGATACTGATGCTTCGAGCCATGGGAAAAGAATAATATTGTCTTCATCTTTTACGGGTGGGGCACGGTATATGGTCCAAAATTATCAGGACGCTATGACGATATGCAAATGGGTTGGTTACCCTGATTTGTTCCTCACACTTACATATAATCCCAAGTGGCCAGAAATAACTAGATTCCTTGAGGAGCATGACTTGAAACCAAAAGATAGACCGGACATCGTATGCAGAATTTTTTAAAGCCTAGATTGAGGTGATGATTACTGACATACGTAAGAATAAAATATTCAGAGACGTTTGAGCAGGTAATTTCTCTAATTTTATCGAGCATTCATTTTACTAAATAACCTTAGATAAGGTTATTTCGTATGCTTCCCTTACATATGTATATATACGCATATTACATGCCCATTAGTACAGCTACTCATATAACCGGAACTTGATTTCTAACCTACTTCTCAATTTCCACTAATAAAGGTCCATCACAATTTCTGCATTGCATGATGTAGGAAGTGACAAAATTCCTTAATTTATCACAAATACTTTATTCTTAGCAATGTTTTTTTAATGTAATACTCGAATAAAAAAAATCGAGGAGTATGTGTAATTGTAGTCATGTTGTTATTCCTACACATAATACATCACCCTTCCCATTTGTAATTCTAATTTTACATTCTTCTCCCAGATATATGACTATTTACATTTCCTTCGGCCATATTCAAGGTTAACTACCGAATTCTTTCGATTTTTTGTAGTGGTATACATGATCGAGTTTCAAAAATGAGGATTGCCGCATAGACATATTCTACTATTCCTTTCAAGTGAATTTAAGCGTCGCACTCCAGAAGAAATTGACTCTATAATTTCGGCTGAGATACCGAATGAAAAGGTTGACCCCGTGATCACGAAGATGTTAAGGATTTGATGGTTCACGGTCCATGTGGTGGTGATCGTCTGAGTTCTCCGTGCATGGTTAACGGTCGATGTTCCAAGCATTACCCAAAGAAATTTTGCGAGTTCACGTCCATTGACGACGATGGATATGCTGTTTATAGGCGACGAGATAATGGTCGAGTAATACGAAAAAACAGTGTTCTTATGGATAACAGGTATGTTGTACCCCGCAATCGTTACCTGTTAGTGACCTACAGTGCTTATTTGAATGTGGAGTGGTGCAATCAGTCTTGGGCAATAAAATATTTATTTAAGTATATCAATAAAGGGAATGATCGTGTGATGGTCACATTCTGCCAGACAGCATCAGATGGGAATTCCGATGGGAGAGTTGTAGACGAAATAAACTTATACTACGATTGTCGGTACGTGTCATCGTGTGAGGCTGTTTGGCAAATTTTCGGATTTGAAATTCAACATAAGGAACCTGTAGTGGAGAGATTAAGTTTTCATCTGTCCAGTGAACAGAGTGTTGTCTTCTCAGATTCAGATAATATTCAGTCAATTGTGAGTAGGGAGTCAGCTGCGCATAATATGTTTTTGGCGTGGATGGATGCAAATAAGAAATACCCCGATGGTCGAAGTCTTACGTATCCAGAATATCCCACAAAGTTCGTTTGGAAATCAAATTGTCGGGAATGGTTTCCCAGGAAACATGGTTTTGCTATTGGTCGAATATATTATGTTCCTCCGGGAAGGGGAGATGTTTATTATTTGCGGTGTCTGTTAAATAAAGTTTGCGACGCAACATGATATGCGGACCTACGCAGTGTAGATGGGGTTCAATATGGATCTTATCGCGAAGCATGTTATGCGTTGGGATTGTTGAACGATGATAAAGAGTATATAGATGGTATTATTGAGGCTAGCTTCTTTGCCACTGGACACTCTTTGAGGACACTGTTTGCCACTCTCTTGATTTATGCGTCAATGAGTCATCCTGAAGTGGTATGGGATGCATGTTGGTCATATCTGTCGGAAGACATTCTACATAAACGTCGAACTTTGTTGGACCATCCAAGTAAGCTACTTTTAATATTATTAATTTCTCTATATAGTGGTAAACCTGTCACTAGATAATAGTGTCAACATATTTTATAAATCTGATAAGTTTAATTTTCTCGTGAAGATTTGCAATTGACGGATTCACAAGTAAAGAATTTTGCTCTGGCCGAGATCGAGAGAATTCTTCGCCTTCAGGGAAGAAGTTTGAAGGAGTTCTCTTCGTTATCGTATCCTGGTGAAGAATTTTATGAGAATACGTGCAACTGTCTGATCTTTGATGAATTAAATTATAACCAGGAAAGTTTGGTCGCAGAACATGAGTTACTGATTGAGAAATTAAATTTGGAACAACGTTCTGCCTATGAGAAAATTTTAGAAGCAGCAACAGCATCAACTGGTAAAGTTTTCTTTGTATATGGCTATAGGGGAACATGGAAGACTTACATATGGAAGACTATTTCTGCTGCTCTTCGTTCATGTGGTCATATTGTTCTAAATGTTGCATCCAGTGGTATTGCGTCCATTTTGTTACCCGGAGGACGCACAACTCATTCTAGGTTCTCGATACCCTTTAACATCACCGAAGATTCTGTGTGCAATATAAAACAAGGCAGTCCATTGGCGGAATTGATTTCAAAATGCAAGCTTATCATTTGGGATGAAGCTCCGATGATGCATCGACATTGTTTCGAAGCGTTGGATCGTAGTATGAGAGATATATTGAAAAATCAAGGTGGAAGAAGACATGAACTTCCGTTCGATGGGAAGACGATTGTATTTGGAGGAGGTTTTCGGAAAATCCTACCAATTATTCCAAAAGGGAGTCGCCAAGATATCGTTCACGCGACAATCAATTCTTCTTATATGTGGTCTTACTGCACCGTTCTGAGTTTAACTCAGAATATGAGGTTACAAAATACCGATTCAATGTCAAGCTCTGAGGATCTTAGGGAATATGCTGAGTGGATAGCCAGAATTAGAGATGGAACGATTAATGAACCTAATGACGGTGTGGTGGAAGTTGAAATTCCAGAGAAGTATCTACTTGAAACATTGGATGACCCTATTGCAGATATGGTACGTAAAGTATACCCGGAATTTTAATGTTCTGATTTGAAAAAATCTAATTTCGATGGGAGAGCTATTTTGGCTCCAACGTTGGACGTCGTTGATTCGGTAAATGATTACATGGTTTCCATCAATAAAAATGATGGAAGAATGTACTTGAGTTCTGACTTGCCAAGTCATGCAGATCAATCACATGATTGCATGAATGACATGCACACACCGGAGTTTTTAAACAGTATTTCCTCATCCGGTCTTTCGAAGCACGCATTATGTTTAAAGGTTGGGGTTCCTTTCATGCTGCTACGTAATATTGATCCGTCCCTCGATTTATGTAATGGCACCAGGTTTATTATTACGAGGTTAGGAAATCATGTACTTGAGGGGGAAGTTTTATCCAACAAGCACAGTGGCAGTCGAGTTCTAATTCCGAGAATGTCATTAACTCCATCCGACTCCAGAATTTCCTTCAGGTTTGAACGTCGTCAATTCCCAATCATGGTATCGTATGCAATGTCAATCAATAAGAGTCAGGGCCAATCGTTACAAACAGTTGGGGTGCTTTTGAAGAAACCAGTGTTCAGTCATGGACAACTTTATGTTGCACTATCGAGAGTAACTAATCCAAAAGGTCTTCATATCTCGATACCCACAAATAATGCTGATGAGTCATCATGTACTAGAGTCACTACAAACGTTGTGTTTAAGAAAGTGTTTCAAAATCTATATATACTCCCTCCGTCCCACGTGAATAGACACCAAAAATCTTGGCACAATAACTAAGGAAAATGAACATAATAATGAAAATGTGTGGTAGGAAATGAAGAGAGAGAATGAGTGGAGTTGGTTGAATAAATTGTGTGGTAGGAAATGAAGAGAGAGAATGAGTGAGTGGGGTAGGATGAATATAAAATAATAAATTCTTTTCCATTTTGGACAGTGTCTATTCACGTGGGACGTCCCAAAAAGGAAATAAGTGTCTATTCACGTGGGACGGAGGGAGTATATATATATATTAAAGTTGGTGAATAGGCCTAAGGATCCGTCACGTAGACATGTTTAGGAAAACTCTTGCTTTTGGAGAAGTCACGTCATTACCATTCCAAAATCTAAAAACTCTTGATATTCTCCTTATTAGCTAATACTGATAGTTAATAATAATAGTTATTATATAGGTTAACTATTACTATTAATAGTATTAGTTAACTATAACAGTTACTATATAAGTTAACTATTACTATTAATTGTATTAGTTAACTATAATAGTTACTATATATGTTAACTATTACTATTAATAGTATTAGTTAACTATAATAGTTACTATATAAGTTAACTAATACTATTAATTGTATTAGTTAACTATAATAGTTAATATATATGTTAAATATTACTATTAATAGTATTAGTTAATCATAATAGTTAATATATGTTAACAATTACTATTAATAGTATTAGTTAATTATAATAGTTACTATATAGATTAACATTAATATTAATAGTATTAGTTAATCATAACAGTTACTATATAAGTTAACATTACTATTAATAGTATTATTTAATCGTAATAATTACTATATAGGTTAACTATCATTATTACTATTATTAGTTAATTATAATAGTTACTATATAGATTAACTATTACTATTACTATTATTAGTTAATTATAATAGTGACTATATATGTTAACTATTATTATTAATAGTATTAGTTAATCATAATAGTAATTATATAGGATAACTATTATCATTTCGTTTAATATAAACTAATATTATTAGTTAAATATAAGAATTACTATAACTATCACGGTGAACTTAACGAATATGTCAAATAATCTTAAAAATAATAATTGATGAAAACTAAATACAAATTTGGTGATAAATTGAGATAATCAAAGGTATTAGTAAAAAGAGTTAAAAAAAAAAAAAAAAGATGATTGATGAGGAATATAAAAAGTCACCAAGTAATTATTGGTGGAAATTAAATCTATACTATATTATTTTAAAGTAGACTAAATCTGGTGATGACAGATAAGACCTGATTGGCTTTATCTAATTTCTCAAGCTTTCATGTCATATGTCTTTTCATTCGTATGCAACTATTTATATTCTTGCAATTAACTAATAACTTTAGTAGATAACTTATAGTTGCAAAGAGATAATATGTAATAAAGACATATTATAAGTTATAAGTAACACATACTAAGATGTAATCTAAAGAGTCACTAACTAAATATAATTAACCTAAATGTTTACATATGTAAAACATTATTTATAATAAATTCTACTAATGATAGTTAATGATTAGTAATTTAAATCATATACAATTTCATCTACTCTCTATGCAATAATGAATTTATATTATAGAAGAAAATATATAACTAATAGAGCAAAATGAAAGTGAAAAAGACTCAATAGTTAATATTTGTTAACTATTATTATTAATAATAGTATTAGTTAATCATAATATTAATTATATATGGTAATTATTATCATTTAGTTTAATATAAGCTAATATTATTAGTTAAATATAACATTAATTAGAAACATTAATTTTTTAATATATTAGAATATCTTAAATAATGCTTCAATATTAGTTACATACATAGGGTAACTATTAATATTTAATTTAATAGTTACTATACTCCATATTTGGTAAATATTAGGTATTGAACTTACTATACCAGATCACTATTCTCATATAACTTTCTAATTATATTTACTAATCATGTAGTATAAAATCATTAATTATCAAAGATATTTAATATTATTAATTCAACCATCTACAAAATTAGAAGTTAACTAATTACAATAATAATTCATTGTTATTATTCAAATTTCAATTGTCATAATAATTAGTACAAACTATATACAACAAAGGCTAAAAGAAAAAAATCTCCTAAATTTATAAATGTAAATATTTTGATTGATATAAAATAGATTTATATCACCAAAAAAATGTCATGCTACTTTATCAAATAAAAATATAAAATAAAAAATACTCCCTCCGTCCCAGAAAATGTTTCACCTTTTACCCAAAATGACGTCCCGTTTGAAGCTTCACATTTCCTAAAATGGAAAAGTTTTATTAATATTCTATTATACCCACTCACTATTTCCTCCTCTCATTCTCTCTCCTAATTCACTATTACACTCACAACACTTTTTAAATTTACTATTTCCTTCACTAATTCTCTTTCCTATTTTTAAATTACACTCACAACATTTTTTCTTCCCACCTATTTTCTTAATTTGCGTGCTGAGCCAAGAATGGTGAACCATTTCCTGGGACGGAGGGAGTATAAAAAATGGCAAATTAATTTTTCGTGCGGAGCATGGGCTACCCACTAGTGTATAATTGATATTCATGTTTTTGTACTTCGTTTCAATGTTCAGGTCAATTTTGGCAAAATAAAATTGCCGTGCATCACACGGGTTTGCTACTAGTTTAATATTAAGATGATAATTTGATATTATTGTTTTATCAAATTCAACTGTGTTAATTATTAATAATCAAATGTGTGGCCAAATAAGAGTAAGATACCTGAAATAAGATATTAACTTTTCAATTTCATAAAACAAAGAATTATCTAACTTTTGAGAAAGTAAACCTTATTATTTGAAATAAAGGAATCCCTTTTGTTTAAATTGTTCAAAAAGAAAATAAAAAACATAATATTGAAATTGACAGGCGTTACAATTGACTCAATTTATCAGCTAAAGAAACTAAGGGTGATTAATGAAATTGAATAGGACCAATCAAATTTAAATGTGATCAATTCGTATGATCTGGTTTTGATTCTCATTTTTTTTTAATTGATAGATTGATTCAGTCCAAATATTAAGTTATTTTAATTTTAATAGAAATTGGACATAATTAGTATTATACATATAAAAATATTATATATATATATATATATATATATATATATATATATATATATATATATTTTGATATTTTAAAGTTTAATTGAGCTCAAAAAAGATTTAAAATTTATTATTTTAAAATATAAATTTTCAAAAGACTGAGGTCACACTCAAACTTCAAACAACTTTCAAATGCATACTTATAGTATATTAAAGTAGGCGAAAAGTAACAAGGGCGTGACACCTCATCATATCTAGGCCAAAGTTGGTCTCTCATGCATTCATGTCATTTGGCTCTCTTAATTTCATGTGACTTTTGTCATGCCACCTAATACTACCTCCGTCCCAGTCTAAATGTCCAAAAATGGCTCCGGCGCGGGAATTAAGGAAAGTGAGTTAGGAAAGAGAAAAAGTGAGGTAGGAAAGAGAAAAAGTTTAAATGTTGTGAGTATGAAAAATTAAATAGGAGAGAGAATGAGTGGAAGGAATAGTTAGGAGAGAGAATGTTGTGAGTGTAAAAGTAAAGTAGGAGAGAGAATGAGTGGGTTGAATAGTGAAAAAAACTTTCCTTTTTTGGAAATGGGACATTTTCAATGGGACGCCCAAAAAGGAAAGTTTGGACATTTAGATTGGGACGGAGGGAGTAGTTAATAACAATAGATGTTTTTATTAGGTATGATAAGAGATTATGATAAATAATTATTAGTAACTAGTGATACACCCGTGCGTTAAACGCACGAGCAAAAAATTTTGACAAATAGCAGAAACTAAATCAAAAAAGTTACTATAACTTTAAAGGTTAATTGAGATTAATACATATAGACGAAGTTTTACGGTTAATGATGTTTGAGAATAAATGTATAAAAGCATGTAAATATACATATTTCACTTTCAGTAACATATAGAGTATTCTTTTTTTTTTTTAAATGATAAAATACTTATTTACAATGCCTTTTTTTCTTCTTTTAGGCTTATGTTAGTTTTTGTTATTTTTCCGGGCAACGTTAACGTTAAGATTGGATTACTAAAATTTTATCCAACAGTTTAGACCCACATAAGCTATTCGCATGAAAAAGGAATAAAAGTAGAAAAGTATTCATTTTTTTTATTTTTTTATTTTTTTCTCTTTTTAAAGAATAAAGAAGGGGATCAACACATTTCACCGCTCCCCCCTTGATGCACTTCACAGAGGCGCCTAGCTATGCTAGGGAGGGCAATGTCATTCCCTCTCACCACTGGTGGGGAAATCGAACCCATGACCTCCGGGTAGAAAAGTATTCATGACCCACTTAACAGTTGCAAATTTTGTTTACAAAAAAAAAGGGGAAGGTAAAATGATAATAATAATAATAAAAGATTTAAAAGCGAAAAACAAACACAAAACAGAAGCTAGTTGAACAAAACAAGCACAAGTATATACCAAAAAAAAAAACCTGGTAATTCTATACAAATCAATAGCCCAAAAGAAAGTCACAATGTTGCATAAAATGATCCTTCACTCACATCACCACCCCCCTATGAAGAGATCATTTGCAGCATCATCTTCATCCTCAAGCCTGTACCCACTGAAATGATTGACTTTGAACCTCCATTCCCTTTTAACTGGATCATATGACACAAATTCGGCACCTTGGTCCTCAGCCTTGTTCCTAAGCATCTCCTTATATTTATCTATCCTAGGGCCTTGTTCCTAAGCATCTCCTTATATTTATCTATCCTAGGGCCTTGTGTGAAATGGTGACCAGTCTTCTTGTCAAAACACTTGATGTTGAGTAGTGTTACCTCTGCGGGCTTGTTGAGACCCTGTCCAACAGGAGGTTTCTTGCTTTCATCCATATACACAATCACTTTCCTGTGGTTAAATTGGATGAGAGATTCTAGTTTAAGCCAACAAAAAATGGGACACACTAAATAGTCAAAATGAACTTCTTACAGTATCTTTTTTTCTTTTTTCCATTAACATATTTTAATATGAAACTGCGTCTAATATGCTGAATGAAAAGATCGATATAAAAATGCATTTATTAGTTCCTAATATATACTCCCTCCGTCCGACTTCACTTGACATTAATTTCTATTTTGGTCCGTCCCACTTCACTTGATACTACCCAAAATGAAAACAATTATACTCACAAGTCACAACAACAATCAAATTACTATTCCTCTCATTCTCTCACCAATTTTACTTTTCCTACTCACAACATCTCCTTCCACTAATTCTCTCTCCTACTTTTTCTTAAATCTTGTGCCCAAGCTTTTTGTATCAAGTGAAGTGAGACGGAAGGACTAAGGAATATATTGCATCATTTAAAGTATCATTCGATTAAGTATGTAGCACCAATACGATAAGAGGTTCACATAACCCGTCTAAACCACTAATGTATCTCGTCTTTGTTATGTCCATACATAATACCATGGCCAAATTATAAATTGGTGCCCATAAGTATAGACTCGTAAAGTTCTATTTTGAAATAGTGGCAACTCAACTAAAAAAAATTAACATTTTTGGTTAGTCAAGTACGCAGCTCAGACAAAACCATTAAAAAAGCCAATGTTGTGTAATGCTTTTCTATCATGTTCTATGCACAAGAACATTTAGCAGTTCAAAGAATCCGATTTGCTTTCCTTCTACCATTCTACCTTTACACTCTTTTCCTATAGCTATAACATAGCAATAATGATACAACAAATGTCAAAAAATTAATCAAAAAGATATAACCATTAAAAAAGAAACACCTAAATTTTCTTAAAATTACCTTAGGAACATTTCATTATTAGGCTCCAGCCTTACTTGATTATGCCAGGAACTGAAGAGAGGAGTCTTCGAGACCACATTACTCTGGGCTCAAAGACAACAAAGCCCTAACCTTTAGGTTCTTCGGAATCACCGCAAAACTATATAATAATATTTATAGACTGAATCGTGCAACATGTATAACACAAAAAAAGGGGTCGTCACACTCATATATTAAGTGGCTCTTATACCGGTGTTGTTGGTCAAGAAACTATATCCTTAAAATTAATCAGACATGTATCACCTTATCCTTGTTGGCAGCGGCTGCCTTTCCTGCCATTTTCACACCTGCACACACAAACAAAAAACAAAATCACAAGATTAATAGTAAGCAGTTTCAAGTATTCTTGAAGAATTATTCATTAAACTTGAATGCTATAATATAGTTCAATCGCGTAATCAAAGGACTCCAAGACCCTCCATCTATATTAGGCATTTTATCGAACACCTCTCGTGCATCATTCAAACAGCCACACTTGCCGTAAATTTTAGATGGCCTGTTGAGCAAAAACACTGGGGAAGTTGGAGAGAATATGTGAGGTGAGGTGAGGTGAACACAATAAGACTCTGAATGGATAGGATACTAAATTGCAAAAAAGAGGGCAAGCAAAGCGTACATAACCTCCTCAATGTCAATGTAAAAGGAATACTCCCTCCGTCTCAAATTGGATGACCATTTTTGTCCCTAAATGATTTTTTTTTTCAAAAACAAAATCCATAGTTCATTATATATTTTTTGCAAAACATAGCAATTACAATCGTTCTTTAATTAACAACAAAAATTGCCCAAATTGATACATGAGTTTCCACCCAAATACATAAATTAATCGTTCTTAATTGCAAAACATAGCAATTAAAATTCTATTAGTCAATTACCTTAAAATAGGTGATAGATTTAAGAGAGAGAGAGAGAGATTCTTCCGGCTTCTTGCAAGAGAGAAGAGAGAGAGAGAGAGAGAGAGAGAGCGGCAACGACGACCATGGAAGAAGAGAGAGGGGCGGCAGTACCATGGAAAAAGAGAGAGGAGGAGGCGACGAGGTAGCAGAGAGCGAGGGTGTTTTGAAAGAAGATGGAGTGACGTGCCTGGAGAGAAGCTTAAAGATCGAGAAGAAAGAATATACTAATGGAATATCAAAGGACCTGACTTCTTTCATACGCTTTTGTTCGTTATCATGCGGGTTTGTTTGGATTTTTTGTGAATAACTAAAGGGGTTTATGTTAGTGAAAACTGCAGATGATATCGTAGATAATTTCCCAGATTCCAGATGATATCGCAGATGATTTCCTGTGCTGGAATTTACATAGTTGTACATTTCTCATTGATTAATTAATGGACTAATGTGCTAATATAATATGTATAGACTATGGTGTATGTCCATATTTCAGGTTGCAATATGATCAAAGAAAGAGCTAGAAACGTGGGAAATTTGGAAGAAAAAGGTTTATGCATAAATGTTATTGTATGCATAAAAACTTTATAAGATTTACTTTAGCAACAACAAAAAAAAACGTGTGGAGACTTGGTCAAGGAGTTGTTGCTGATTTAATAAAGAGTACAAGGCTAAGAATGCTTGGGAGTACAAGGCGTTGAAGCTTGGACTTGATGATCAAACAACACGGTTGCTACAATTGAGGAAGTGGATACTAGAAGTGAGGAACAAACTCAACCACTCACCCTACTCTCCCTCAACATGCAAGATAGCCCCAAGGCTATTTATTTGAGTAGCCTTCAAGTAATTGAAGACTATAAATATGCTTGAAAGTTTTCATTTGAAGACATGCCAATATATGCCCATTTTATACACACCTTCGAAGCATTAGAGATAGAGTTCTTTGTTTAGTTATTTTCATCCATCCTCCCTTGTAATTTCTCACTTGATTACATTGGTATCAAGTTGTGTGAAGGCTAGGATTGTATTTTTTTCTTTATCTCTTGTTCCATAGAGATCATATTGTTATAGCCATATGGAACATTTCGGCTTTGTAAATTCATTGTTCATAGTGATTATAAAGTCTTGCCTAAGAGGCATCCTCAAGTTATATTTATATAACTTGATAAAAACAATTTTAGTGTTATTATTCCGCTACAATCTCTTTTACAAAATTGTTTTATTTTTGAAGTGTGTGTGTGTGCTATCCCAAGTGCTATCATTGGTGCTGTTATCACCTTGGATATCACTTGTGATTCTGGCCGTGACAATTTCAATTGGTATCAGAGCAGGTCACTTGAAGATACTAAGTGCTTGGTCTAGGTGTCATGGCTTATGATCCTGCAAATCCAAATCAAAAACGTCTTCCTGTTTTAGATGGTTTGAATTATGCATATTGGAAGATCCGTCTTCGCTCGCATATCAAATCAATTGATCTTCGAGCTTGGCGATCTATAGTTAATGAGTACTCTCTTCCACTTTTACCTCCAGATGAGGATGGTGACATCCAGGTTAAACCTGACACCGAGTGGACTAATGAAGAGATCACTCTAGCTAACTATAATGAGAAAGCTCTTAATGCTATTTTTGAGTGGGTTGACATGCACATTTTTAAACTTGTTCAAAATAGTTCCACAGCTAAAGAAGCTTGGGATATTTTACAAAGGTTTTTGTAATGGTGATTCTAGTGTGCGTGAAAACAAACTTAGAGTTCTTACTAGCAAATTTGAAAGGTTGAGAATGGGTGAAAATGATACCATTTCCTCTTATTTTGAAAAATGGTTTGACATTGCTAATGAGTGTCAACTTTTAGGTGAACCTTTTACAAATAAACAATTGGTTTCAAAGGCTATTAGAACTCTCCCTGAGCGTTTTAATATGAAGGTTTTATCTATAGAAGAGGCACACAATCTTTCAACTATGGACATCAATTCCTTAATGAGCATTTTTAAAAAAATTGAGTCAAACCTTGCTGAGCAAAGTGAAGCTTCTAAAGGCAAGAGTGTTGCTTTAAAAGTTCAATCCTCTAGTTTATCAACTGATGAGGATGACAAAATTTTTGAGGAATTGGGTGAAGATGCTAGTGTTGCATTGCTTGCTAGGAAATATAACTCTATGTTATGAAAGTTTAACAAAGAAAATGTGCAGGTGAAGGCTAAAGAGAAACAAACCAAGGTGTACAATTCAATGCCGAAGAGGACAATTCCATCTACTCAGAAAGGTGGTCCCATAAGGAGAGCATCATCAGATCAATCTAGATCTGATCCGAAATACCTTGAATCAATCCAATGTCATGCATGCTCTGGATGGGATGGTCATTACTCAAACAAGTGTGCCAACACTCTAAGGAAGATGGGGAAGAACCTATTGGTATCTCTCAGTGACAATGAAGATGAGGAGGCCAATCAATCTGAAGATTCAGATCAAACAGCAATGATGGTCACAAATTGTGACTCGGACTCTGTCAGTGATACCTCATGTGATATCCAAATTGGGATAGCACCTGAGATATCATCCAACAGGTATACAGATTTTAATTTGATAAATGATGTTTGTTTTGTGGGTTCTATTAACATGGATACAGGTTGTTCACAAGAGGATGAACAAAGTAAAGAGTTCAGCAAGGATGAACTCATTTGCGGTCTTAAGAGCCTTTGCAAAGAATTGGTTGACGAATGGAAGAAAGAAAATAAGAAGGTGCTATCTCTGTCTAAAGAGGTTCAAGATCCGACTGATGGCTTGACTAGATTGAAAGTTCAACTCACAAAGAAGGATGTGGAGCTGGACAAAGTCAAGGTCAAGCTTACTCTAGCCGAGGCCACATTTAAGAAACTCAACACGAGTTCTTCCAAACTGGATAAAATTCTTGGGTTGAGCAAACCACTCAAGGCAGGTATGGGTTTTCAAGAGTCCTTAAATGCTATTACATCTACTTTGTCTAATAAGGAAAATAAATTAGTTTTTGTTAAAGAAAGATACAATGTCGAACTAATGTCTTCTGATAAGCCTTCTGACAAGGTTAAAATATGTAACTAATGTTACTTTACTGGACATTTGAAAAATGATTGTAAAACTCTTTTAAAGAAACAGTCCAAATCCTCTGTGATACCTGAAGTGTTGCCTAGCATGTCAGATATCACTGGCAGTCAGAAGAGAAATTATCAAATTAGGAAAGTGTGGAAACCTAAGTATAACCTGATATGTGATGTTGTGTACACTACCTTAAAAACGAATGTTGAAGGTTTATGGTATTTTGATAGTGGTTGTTCACGTCACATGACATGAACAAAAATGTTTTTAAAAGAATATGAACCTATTCAAGGTGGTAGTGTAACATATGGTGGTGGTGGCAAGAGTAATATAGTAGGAAAAGACATTTTAAATATACCTGGATTTCCTGCTTTAAAAAATGTTTTGCATGTTGATGGACTTGTAACTAATTTAATAAGTATTAACCAACTTTGTGATGACAATCTTGAAGTGAAATTCAATAAAAACACTTGTGAAGTTTTTGATTGTACCAATAACTGTGTTATGACTGGTACTAGGTCAAGTAATAACTGCTATCTTATTAAGGATAAACAAGTGTGTCATTCTGTGAGAGTTGATGATGCTACCTTGTGGCATCAAAAGTTGGGTCATGTCCATTTTCGAAACATTGTGAAATTCATTAAGGCTGAAGCTATAAGTGGTATACCTAGTCTAGACATAAGTAAGAAAATCATATGTGAAGATTGTCTCAAAAGGTAAACAGACACGTGTTGCCCATAGTGCTACCCGACACAATGAGGAGTATTCTGGGACAACTCACTGTTTCCAACTTATGCATATGAATTTAATGGGTCCAGTTGAGGTAGACAGTTTAGGAGGTAAGAGATATACTTTTGTCATAGTTGATGATTTTTCTAGATTTACTTGGGTATATTTTTTGAAAGAAAAATCAAAAACTTTTGAAAAGTTTAAGATCTTACATGCTAAAATCAAAAACATGTTTTGTGCTCTTATCATGCGAATAAGGTCTGATCATGGAACGGAGTTTGATAATTCATTGTTTTTTACTTTTTGTGAATTAAAAGGAATTAAACATGAGTTTTCTGCTCCTAAAACACCTCAACAAAATGGGGTGGCTGAAAGGAAAAATAGGACCTTACTTGAAATGGCACGTGTGATGTTGTTTTCAAAAAGAATTTCAAAAAGATTTTGGGATGAGGCCTTAAACACGGCTTGTCACACGGCCAATAGAGTTTTTCTAAGACCCGGTACTACAATGACACCTTATGAAATTTTGAATGGTAGGATACCAAAAGTTCATTATTTTCATACATTTGGGTGTGTGTGTTTTGTTCTAAATGATCGGGATTACTTAGCTAAATTTGACTCTAAAAGTGATAAGGCTATATTTCTTGGGTATGCTCAGGATAGTCGAGCATATAGGGTTTATAACCTTAGGTTAAAAACCATTCAAGAATCAGTTAACGTTGTTTTTGATGACTTAGCAAGTGTTACAGGTGATGGAGTGCATGAATCTCCATTGATATTGCTGGAAGAGCTGGAGGAACAAAGTAAAGCAAGTGATACCACGGGTGCTGACCAGTGTGTTGCCACTGAAGGGATAGCATCTCCGGTATCACCTAAGACCAGTCCAGCAACTGAAAATGATGAACAGTCTGATGATGATGCTCATGTGCATGAAGATTTAAGAAGGGATCCACCAGCTAGGATCAAAAGAGATCATCCTTCTTCTCAGATTATTGGAGAAGCAAATGAAGGGGTACGAACAAGGAATAATGAGCCCTTTAGTAACCGTGAAATGGTGAGGTATGTGTGCATGTCCACCACATACCATAAGGTAAAATATTCCTGTTTTGTTTCCTCTTTAGAACCTAAAAATGTTTCAGAAGCTTTAAAAGATAATTTTTGGATACATGCCATGCAAGAGGAACTTGAACAATTTGCTCGTAATGAAGTTTGGTGTTTAGTACCACGTCCCATTAACACTAATGTAATTGGTACAAAATGGATTTTCAAAAATAAATCAGACGAGCAAGGAAATATTGTTAGGAACAAAGCTCGTCTCGTAGCTCAAGGTTACACCCAAATTGAAGGTGTTGACTTTGATGAGACCTTTGCTCCCGTTGCTAGAATAGAATCCATAAGACTCCTCTTGGCAATAGCTTGTTATCTAAAAATTACCTTGTTTCAAATGGATGTTAAAGCTGCCTTTTTAAATGGTTATTTAAAAGAAGAAATTTATGTTGAACAACCAAAAGGATTTGAAGATCCTCATCTACCAAACCATGTATATAGACTTGATAAAGCCTTATATGGCTTGAAACAAGCTCCACGTGCATGGTATGGTCGCTTAACCTCTTTCTTACTTGAATATGGTTTTACAAGAGGTGAAGCAGATATGACTTTATTTATTCTAAGGCATGGAAAAGAAACAGTCATTGTTCAAATCTATGTTCATGACATAGTCTATGGCTCTACTTCTCAAACTTGTTTAAAAGATTTTGTAGAGGCTATGACGTCAACATTTGAAATGAGCATGATTGGTGAGCTAACATTCTTCCTAGGCTTGCAGGTGAAACAATCAAGTGAAGGGATATTTATTTCACAAAGCAAGTATGCAAAAAGCCTAGTGAAACGATTTGGGTTGGAGGGGGCAAAGAGTTCGAAAATCCCTATGTGTTCATCTCTCGAACTTGGTAGAGACCAAGTAGGTGAGGATGTTGATCCTACTTTATATCGTTCTATGATAGGTAGCCTTCTCTATCTCACTTCTAGTCGTCCTGATATCATGTTTAGTGTGTGCGTCTGTGCACGTTATCAAGCCAATCCTAAAGTCTCCCACCTTAATTCTGTAAAAAAATAATTAAATATGTTTCAGGAACAAGTGAATTAGGGATTTGGTTTAGTAAGGATACTAATACCAATTTGGTAGGCTTTAGCGACTCGGATTGGGCGGGGGATATGGATGATAGGAAGAGTACTAGTGGGGGGTGTTTTTACTTGGGTAACAATTTAGTTTCATGGTATAGTCGTAAACAAAAAAATTGTGTCTCTCTTTCCACTATGAATGCGAGTATGTTGCATCTGGTAGTTGTTGCTCACAACTTATTTGGCTAAAACATATGCTAGATGATTATGGCCTAGAGAGTAATTCTTTGACTATGTACTGTGATAACCTAAGTGCTATCAACATTTCAAAAAACCCTGTTCAGCATTCCCGTACTAAGCACATAGATATACGTCATCATTTTCTTAGAGATATGGTAGATAAAGGCCTAATTAACATTGATCATATTGATACTAAGTATCAACTGGCTGACATCTTTACCAAGGCCTTAGACCACGAGAGATTTTCTAGTTTGAAAAGATCTCTTGGTCTTTGTAATCTCTGAGTCTGTTTGTCTGTGCTACCCCAGGTGATGTTATCACTCAGGGTAACACTTGTATATTAGTGTATTTTTTCTCTTTATTTAAAAAAATGATTTTATATTCTTTTAATCTGGTTAGCTTAATTCTAACCGTGGCACATGCTGACCTTTTTTGTTATAGTAGGTTATTACTTGGGTTAACATGTTTGATATCATTTTCCTTTATATGCTAAAAGTGACAAAGTCACTAATCTTTCTTTTTGATAAATAAAAGACAAAGGCAATCATTCCATACTATTCTCTCGAGCTCGGGGCACGGTGTTCGCTGCAACGATGTACTCTTGCCAATGAGAATGTATGAGGTGATTTATGCTTAGTATTAGGGACATGGAGTTCGCTACTACAGTGTACCCTACTTGAAAGGCATAAATCACTTTATCTTTACACTTGAAATATAACTCGAAGCACGAAGCTCGTTATTATGATGCTTTCTTGTTTAAAGAAGTGTATTGATCTTTTATAACAAGCAATGTACTTAAAAAATATATAGGCTTATAATGCCTAAAGTGCATGAAAAATGCTCAGCTTGTTATGTCTTAAGTGTCTGAAAATGGCTAAGCTTATTATGCCTTAAGTGTTTGAAAATGAAAATATTTATCAAGGGGGTTTATATCACATGTGTTATCCTAGGTGTTACCCTCATTGCCTTAACACATTAGTGTGTGCTATATTAGTTTTTTATTTCTTATTTTCGAAATTTTGTAGATTAATTTTTCAAAATCTGAAAGTCTTTTTAATTAAAGAGTTTACGATTTTGAAAACGTCTTCAACAAGTTTCCTTTATTTTAGGTAAACATTGTTGAGTAAATAACCCATATTTATTTTGATTTTGTACTCATAATTTTCGAATATAGTTACAAAATATGTTGTTTACTCAATTTTTTATTTTCGTTTTACACACACACACACACACACACACACACACACACACACACACACACACACACACATATATATATATATATATATATATATATATATATATATATATATATATATATATATATATATATATATATATATATATATATATATATATATATATATATATATATATATATATATATTTAATTTTTAAACAACCAGGCGTGTGGTGATTTTAGGTTGTTGGGGTTTGTTTAAAATGAGTGGTTAAGGTTTATTAGGGATTTTATATTAAGTGAATATTGAGAGTTTATAGGGTTTTAAGATGGGATAGGGTTTTTAGATGTCAAATCAAATTAATTACCTTGTTCCCTATCCACTTATTTCTCTTTAATCCCCTATTTTCTCTCTACCTCTTCTTATCTCTCTCTAACCGTTACTCTCTCTCCCCATTTTAACCCCTTTTCAACGTCGTCTTCGTGACTCTCCCAACCTAGGTCAAAATCCTTCCAAAAATTTCCAAAATACGTCCATGGCATCTCCATCCAAAACCAACACCGAACCCTCAAACACTGACCAAATGGACATCTCTCCAAGCATTGCCCCAAGTGTAGCTTCTCGTGTAGCCATGGAAACCTCTCCCATGATTACACCAAGCTCTTCTCCTCCAATAATGGTTGTAGTTCCAACTGATGCCCCTATATCCTCATTCGAACATGGCATTCCCAAAGTCACCCTCATTCCAGTCGAACCAAAAGAGAAGAGGAAAAGAAAAGCTCCCTCAGCCAAATTGTCTCCTCAAGTTGCAAAGAGGAGGTCCTCAAATCGAATCAGGTCAATCAGGTCTAAAGATTCATCAAATACTACCTCTGATCCGGTTGAAGTCTCAGAAAGCTCCTTGGAAACGTCATCACCTCATGTGAGTGACGAGAATTTTGATGCAACAAGGGAGAAGGAACCTTCTGTGGACTCGTTTGAAGCCTGGGTGGATGCTAAAGAGGAGGAAACATTGTCTGATTTTCAAAAGAGAAAAGGCAACGCCAAGGTTTCTGTGAGTGCTACCAAAGGTGCTACTAGAAAGAGGATATCATCTGAGGTAACACCTGTCCCCTCCTCTGTTCCTACACAATCTTCTCCTAGTGATAATGAATTATCTGGTGATGATTTTATTCGAAATGAAGAGGATAAAGCTTTTCCAAAACCATTTCTTACTTTGGAATTTTATAAGAAAGAAAACATGGAGTTTTGGCTGAATAATTCAAGTAAGAAATTGTTAAAAGAAAAGCATATTGATGAGGGTCAGTTAGAAAAGGAAGGGATGGTTCAGTTTTTGAAGGACATGAATTTTCTTAAGGCAAATAACCATGCCTCAGTTTTTGTTGAAAGTGTTGTGAGAAACTTTTTTGCTAATCTTCATGCTCATTTGGATAATGAAGGATCTGAGAAATTTGGGAAAGTTTTTGTGAGGGGTAAGGTTTATTCATTTACTCCAGCCCTTATTAACAAGGTTCTAGGCCTCCCAAATTTAGATGACGAGAGCATTAGGGTTAATAGGGATGAAATGGTCAAGCTTCTCACTCACAACAAACTTCAGTCCTGGCCTTTAAAGGAAAAACTTCATGCTTCTAGGCTTACTTCTCTGTACTCTGTGCTTCACAAGCTTTGCATCTTCAATTGGCTCCCTACTACGAATGAACCTATTGTTACATTGGAGCATGCTAATGTTTTGTACAGATTGGGTAAAAACCTAAGGATTAACTTTGGAAGATTAGTGTTCAAACACTTAGCCTCGTGGGGTAGAAAGAAAGAAATGAACATTAGCTTTTTCCCCTATCCTTCTTTAATCTTCAAAGTCTTAGTTTTTCAATCCTTGCCTATTGAAGCCTCTGATGCTTTCACCTCTGAACCTGAGTATTATACCATTGATCAACAACTGAAAAAGGGTAACAGGTATACAAAAGATCTTCCTTGGAAAAAATCTGATGAAACTGCCTCTGTTCTTCCTGGTACTATCTCACGTGATATCCCAAGTGCTTCCCCAGGTGTTGCCCCTAATACTTTTGCAGGAACTGATGCTGCAAGTATTCTGTCCAATATGATAAATCTTCTGGGCAACACTTCTCCATCAATCCCAAAGACAACAATGCTTAACTTCTTGCACAAACAGTCAAGTGCAATGGGAGAACTTGTTGAGGGATAGGCTAAGCTTAAGCAGGCTACTGATACTTTCATTGATGAAATTTCTTCCCAAACAGGGGGAGGATCTGCTGCTGCTGCAACTTCTGGAGCTGGTGTTCCTACAGGTGCTACCACCAGTGCTGGCCCAAGTGATGGTGGAAGTGATAGCAAAGGAGATCAGGAGGAAGATGAAAAAAGAAGAGGAGTTTGAAGAAGAAGAAAACTGAAACCTGAAGGTTGTTGAACCTGAAGGTTGATGTTGCCACTAACTTGTTGGTGGATTTGGTTTGTGGTGTCCTAAAACAATTTCTTTTTATTTGGTGATGTGGTTCCTAAACAATTTGCTTTTTGTTTATGTTGGTTGCATAACACTTTATTTGGTTTGTTTAAAACTTTAATAGTTAGGGTGTTTTGTTTACTTGGATGATATTTTGCTACAATGATTTATGGTTTTCAGTTTAACTTAGTTTATTTCAAAAAAAAAAATTAAGTTTGAAATAAATTAGTTTAATTTGATAAAATTATTGTTTAGATTAGCTCCTTGATTAAGGGGAGTTAATTTTCATGGAGATGTTATACTTTGTTTCTATGCTCTGTATATTTGTTTATGGACTAACATTGCAGGAGAGCAGCACATTAGGTTTGAGAAGAAATATCCAATTAAGGGGGAGATTGTTAGTGAAAAATGCAAATGATATCGTAGATGATTTCCCAGATTCCAGATAATATAGCAAATGATTTCCTGTGCTGGAATTTACATAGTTATACATTTCTCATTGATTAATTAATGGACTAATGTGCTAATATAATCTGTATAGACTATGGTGTATGTCCATATTTCAGGTTGCAATATGATCAAAGAAAGAGCTAGAAACGTGGAGAGTTTGGAAGAAAAAGGTTTATGCATAAATGTTATTTTATGCATAAAAACTTTACAAGATTTACTTTAGCAACAACAAAGACAAACGTGTGGAGACTTGGTCAAGGAGTTGTTGCTGATTTAATAAAGAGTACAAGGCTAAGAATGCTTGGGAGTACAAGGCATTGAAGCTTGGACTTGATGATCAAACAACACGGTTGCTACAATTGAGGAAGTGGGTACTAGAAGTGAGGAACAAACTCAACCACTCACCCTACTCTCCCTCAACGTGCAAGATAGCCCCAAGGCTGTTTATTTGAGTAGCCTTCAAGTAATTGAAGACTATAAATATGCTTGGAAGTTTTCATTTGAATACATGTCAATATATGCCCATTTCATACACACCTTCGAAGCATTAGAGATAGAGTTCTTTGTTTAATTCTTTTCATCCACCCTCTCTTGTAATTTCGCACTTGATTGCATTGGTATCAAGTAGAGTGAAGGCTAGGATTGGATTTCGTTCTTTATCTCTTGTTCCATAGAGTTCATATTGTTATAGCCATAGGAAACATTTCGGCTTTGTAAATTCATTGTTCATAGTGATTATAAAGTCTTGCCTAAGAGGCATCCTCAAGTTATATTTATATAACTTGAGAAAAACAATTTTGATGTTATTATTCCGCTGCAATCTCTTTTACAAAATTGTTTTATTTTTGAAGTGTGTGTGTGTTATCCCAAGTTCTATCGTTGGTGCTGTTATCACCTTGGATATCACTTGTGATTCTGGCCGTGACAATTTCAGTGTATTAAGTAATTGATTTTGGGGATGAATCTAGTTTTTAATCAGTCCAGGTACATGTTTGAGCGGGAAAAAATGGGTGTGCTGAAGTGCTTTGCACTTCAGCCTTTATTTAGTTATAGATTATCTATAATGAATATGTATCATTATTAAGTAACTAATAATAGCTAATAAGAATATATGTTTTTATTAGGTATGCAAAGAGAAGTACTCTATAAAAGATATGAGAGGTATAAGAAATACATATATAGAGAACAATATTCTTTAACAATATGTTAATACCTAATAGACATATACTCTTATATATATAATAGAAGTATAGACTAGGTAGGCTATGCATTTAAAAACGCTAATAAATTGATACATTATCAACTTTTCGGCTTCTTATGTATTGATTATCCTAATTCAACTTTTCATATATAAAAATGCATTATTTTATTTTCGAAATACATATGATTTTGCTTGGAAATATGATAATAATTAAATAAATTTATTTTAGTAATCCAAAAGGCAAAAAGTTGTTTAATGTTTTTATTTAAAAACACTAATAAATTTATACATTATCAACTTTTCGCCTTTTTATGTATTGATTATCCTAATTCAACTTTTCATATACAAAAATGCATTATTTTATTTTCGGAATACATATAGTTTTGCTTGAAAATATGATAATAATTAAAGAAATTTATTTTAGTGATCCAAAAGGCAAGTCCCATTGAATCTCTTGGAGGAAGATCAATGGGTGAGGAGTGAGGCGATTATTGCCCATTCCATGACTTTCACGTAAATGACTTATGATCATGTTCATCAAACCATCACTTGGAGTTATTTTCCTCCATATCCATATCTTTTTTTCTCTCATTTTCTTCATCATTGTCGCCACCATTTGCCGAAATCTTTTGTTACCACGACATGCCAAGGTTAGTAAAAGACTCATATAAGGTCTTCTTTTGTATTGTTTTTTAATGTATAATTAATTTAATTAATTTTATTTTATTTGTGATTTTGATCTCATGATTTTATGTTAAATTGGTTTTGAGTGATCTCTTGATTATGATTTTCAAGATTGTTTTTTATTGATTTTAACTTATTGTTTATGTGATTTTTAGATTACTAATTTGTTTTTTACTCTTTAAATAGCATTTTATTTCAAATTTTGAACAATATAGAACTTGATTTACTTAGGAACTCATTTTGTTTTCTTTGAAATTTAACTTTTTCTTTTGATTTTCATTTTCCTAATATTTTTTCTTTTGAGCCAAAATACATCTTAACTCAAGTAGAAACTCTATTTAAAACTCTTTACATTTCTTTCGTCTTTTTATTAGATTTTTTTTTCATATTTCTTTTTAATTGTTTTATTTTTTTCAATGGTTTTAGATTTTGTTTACATTTTTAGTAAGTTTTTATATTTATTTTGAATTTATAATTGCTCTTTTGTCTATTTTTTGCAATTTTGTGAAGAACTACTTTTTTTTTCTCACTTATTTTTGTATATTTAAAAGTAAGTTTTCATATATTTTCTATTATATTTGTTGGTTTTGCTTATTTTGGTTACAATTTTGAATAACTATATTTATTTTTTGGTTTTAATTTTAATTTTACTATATATTGAATATATATTTTCTTTTATTTATAATTTTGTTTTAATTTTAATTAAAGTTTTATATTTATCTTGATTCTATTTGTTGGCTCTATCTATTTTTATTAAGATTAGTTAAATTTATTTTATTTTTCTTTTTTATTTTTTGTTTTTTATTGAAATTTTGTGAAGATCTATAATTTCTTACTTTTTGTTTAGTCATTCATTTAACTTTTTTGTATTTAATAGAAATTTTTCATATGCCAAAATCTTGTAAAAACGCATTTTTTCATAAGGTTATGAAAAAACGGGTTTTAAAATTACCGTAAAACCCGTCGCACACTGCCCCTTTCTTTGCGTGACTGCGCCTTCTTCTTGCACCGCCGAGTCGCCGACCAGTTTTCATCTGAAATCCGGCCATCCCAAGCTTCGATCGTCTTCTTCGGCCATCCCAAGCTCCGATCGTCCTCCTATTTTTCTTTCTCTGGCAACGGCAATAAAGAGTGGATCTCATGCTCAATTTACCCAAATTTCCAACCCAGGTAAGAACCCTAACCACATTGAGCAGTAGTAACAAAAGGATCTGAAATTGGGGCATATTTTTGAAGTAATTTTGATTTGGGAATAAAAGTGTAAGAACAATCTTTGGATTTTGGGATAAAAAGTGCCGGTATATGTCAAAAAAAAGTCTCAGTTTATGTCGAAAAAAAGTGTCAGTGTGTGTTTTAAAAAGTTCCAGTGTTAGTTAAAAAAATGCCAGCGTTAGGTTTAAAAAATGTCAGTGATAGTGTAAAAAAGTGTCAGCACATGTACACTGGCACTTATTGATACTACAACGGGCACTTTTATAAGTGCCAGTATCAATGTTAAAAGAGTGCCAGTGGACATCTAAAAAAATGCCTGGGGACATCTAAAAAACACTACAAGAAAGCTGTCAATTAGCGACGAAAATTAGCGAGAGATCAAATTTTGTTGCTATTAGCGACGGAATAGCGACGAAATAACGACGGAAGCAAAATAAAACGAAAAAATCAGCTACCGACGAATTTAGCGACGGATTTTAGCGACATATATGAATCTGTCGCTAATCCGTCGCAATAGTGGCGCCAAAAAAGCCCGCCATTTTAGCGACGGAGTTAGTGACAGAATAACGACGGATTACAAAATTTTTAACGACGAATTTTTTCTGTCGCTATATAAATAAAAAACAAATAAATATTTTTCCTTTTAAAAATTAGCGACGGATTTTACAAAAACATATTACCGACGGATATATTCTGTCGCTAAATAATAAAAAATAAAAAAAAATCTTTTGTAAATACCGACGGATTTAGCGACGGAATTTACAAACAAATTTACCGACGGATATATTCTGTCGCTAAATAATAAAAAATAATTTTTAAAAAAAAAATACCGACGGATTAGCGACGGATTTAGCGACGGAAATTGTTTTTTTTTTAAATAACTTTTTTTCTAACTTTTTTTATATAACTTTTTGGAAAAAACTTCAATACTAAAAAATGTTCAAAATATTTATTTATATTCATAAAAAATAAAAAAACTATGCATTTATAAATAAAAATTAAAGAATTTTACCCGTCCCTGATTTCTTTATTATACTTTCATTTATTTATTTTTTTTTCTAACTTTTTTTATATAACTTTTTGAAAAAAACTTCAATACTAAAAAATGTCCAAATTATTTATTTATATTCACAAAAATAATAAAAAACTATACATTTATAAATAAAAATTAAAGAATTTTATATGTCCCTGATTTCTTTATTATACCTTCATATGTTTATTTTTTTTTTCTAACTTTTTTTATATAACTTTTTGAAAAAAACTTCAATACTAAAAAATTTTCAAAATATTTATTTATATTCATAAAAAATAAAAAAACTATGCATTTATAAATAAAAATTAAATAATTTTACCTGTCCCTGATTTTTTTATTATGCTTTCATTTATTAATTTTTTTCTAACTTTTTTATATAACTTTTTGAAAAAAAAACTTCAATACTAAAAAATGTCCAAAATATTTATTTATATTCATAAAAATAATAAAAAAATTATACATTTATAAATAAAAATTAAAGAATTTTATCCGTCCTTATAGGGTATACCATATAGGGTATACCTATATATTTTATAGGGTATACCCTATAGGGTATAGGGTATAAAGTGTAGGATATAGGATATACCCTATAGGGTATACCCTATACCATATACCTTATACCTTATATCCTATAGGGTCTACCCTATACCCTATAGGGTATACCCTACACCCTATACCATATATCCTATACCCTATAGGATATATCCTACAGGGTATAGAGTATAGAGTATAGGATATACCCTATAGGGCATAGGGTATACCCTATACCCTATACCCTATAGGGTATACCTACCATATACCCTATAGGATATACCCTATAGGGTATACCATATACCATATAGGGTATACCATATATTCTATACCCTATGCCATATAGGGTATAGGGTATACCCTATACCCTATGACCTATACCCTATATCCTATACCCTATACCCTATAGGGTATACCCTATACCCTATAGGGTATACCCTATACCCTATACCCTATATCCTATATCCTATACCGTATACCCCATAGGGTATACCCTACACCCTATACCCTATACCCTATATCATATACCCTATAGGGTATAGAGTATAGGGTATATGGTATTATAATATATATGGTATAGGGTATAGAGTATAGGATTTAGGGTATATGAGGTTTAGGGTATGAGGGTATATTAATAAGTATTATTAATATTTTAAAAGTATAATTATTTTTTTTAAATTTATTTTTGAATTGAGATAAATATTTTGGACATTTTTTGGTAAGGAAGTTTTTTTTAAAAAATTATATAAAATAAGTTAGAAATTAACTAAATATTTCTATCAATTATTACTTAGGTATATTAATATTTCTTAGATGTTTAAATTATTAAATTAATGAGTATTATTATTAATTAATAACATTATTATTATTAATTATATAATAATAATTATTAATATATTCAATTATTTAATTGAATAATTAACAATAACATCATTATTAGTATTATTATTAAGTATTATTACTAATAATTTTTAAAGAAATAAATTATATAATATAAAAACATTTACTTTTTTGATATTATGTATTATTACTAGTTATTATTAATATTATTATTAAGTATTATTATTAATTATATACTAATAATTATTTATATATTCAATTATTTAATTGAATAATTAACAATAGCATCATTAATAGTATTATTATTAAGTATTATTACTAATAATTTTTAAAGAAATAAAAGTATATAATATAAAAATATTTACTTTTTTGATATTATGTATTATTACTAGTTATTATTAATATTATTATTAAGTATTATTATTAATTATATAATAATAATTATATATTCAATTATTTAATTGAATAATTAATAATAGCATCATTATTAGTATTATTATTAAGTATTATTACTAATAATTTTTAAAGAAATAAAAGTATATAATATAAAAGCATTTACTTTTTTGATATTATGTATTATTACTAGTTATTATTAATAATATGATCCATGTGGTTATTCGAGACTCAATAAAACAATTGGTTTTGTTTAGAAGAATTGTGGACCGTTGGATTGAATGTGTGAATGGTTGAATTTGGTTTAGCTCATGATCCGCGTGATAATTTGAGACCCAATAAAACAATGTCATGTGGATTGAATGTGTGAATGGTTGAATTTGGTTTACCTCATGATCCGCGTGATTATTTGAGACCCAATAAAACAATGTCATGTGGCATTGTTTTATTGGGTCTCAAATAATCACGCGGATCATGAGCTAAACCAAATCCTACCATTCACACATTCAATCCAACGGTCCACAAATCTTCTAAACAAAACCAATAATTCCTCTCCCTATTTCTTTCCTCATTTCTCTCTCTTTATTTCCAGTTTATCAAAAAAAAAACAAACCCACGCCTACCCGTCTTCTTCTCTCCCATTCTTCTCAACCGTCTTCTTCTCTCTCATTCTTCTCTCCGTCAAACAACCCACCCCTACCCGTCTCCCAACCTTTTTCCATTCTCCTTCATCGTCGCCATCGCCATATTCCATGGATTCCGACGAACTAAAGCATCTACCCACTACCCTTCATCGTCTCCGGCGACGGCGATGGCCACGGTGGATCCGTCGAGTCACCGGCCGTCCCCAACCCCTGGATCCGCCGTTCCCTTCCAACGTCTTCTTCTCTCTCTCCCCAACGCCGTCTTCTTCTCTCTCCCCCCAACGCCGTCTTCTTCTCTCCCCTTCATCGTCCCCGGCTGACAAGTTCCAAATATTCGTGTCTACCCTCTTTCCCCTATGCGTCTTCTTCGCCGTCTTCTTCGCCGGAATCTGGAAATTAATGCCGATCTGAAACGCTATCCTCAACGTCTTCTTCGCCGAAATCTGGAAATTGATTTGTGTTGGTTGTGGATGGTGGTGGATGGTGGTGGAGCAAAGTGAAATTTTGAAAAATGTAAGAATTGATTTGAATATAAAAAAAGTTAAGTGACTGATTTGAGAATAAAAAATGTTAAGGGTCTGATTTGAGAATAATAAAAGTTGAGGGATTGATTTGAGAATAAAAAAAGCTGAGGGATTGATTTGAGAATAAATATTTACTCCCTCTGTCCACTTAGTTAGTTCACAGTTACTGTTTACGCGGGGATTAAGGAAAAAAAATAATGATATAAATGTTGTGAGTGTAAAAGTAAAATAGGAGAGAGATTGAGTGGAGGGAATAGTAAATTATAATGGCGTTGTGAGTATTAAAATAATGTAGGAGAGAGAATGAGTGGAGGGAATAGTGATAAAAACTTTCCATTTTAAGTAAAAAAACAAAGTGTGAAGTACTCCCTCTATCCCATACCTACGTGCACACTTTCCATTTTGGGCGTCCCAAACCTACGTGCACATTTCCTAAAATGGAAATGAATCTTTACTATTCCCTCCACTCATTCTCTCTCCTACATTATTTTAATACTCACAACACCATTATAATTTACTATTCCCTCCACTCATTCTCTCTCCTATTTTATTTTCACACTCACAACACTTTCAATATAATACTATCTCCTTAATTTACGTGAAAAGTCAAACTAGGCACCTAGGTATGGGACGGAGGAAGTATGTATTTGAACGCCCAAAATAGAAAGTGTGAAGTAAGTAAGTGGACGGAGGGAGTATATATTTTTTAAAATATATTAATATATATATATATATATATATATATATATATATATATATATATATATATATATATATATATATATATATATATATATATATATATATATATATATATATATATATATATATATATATATATATATATGTGTGTGTGTGTGTGTGTGTGTGTGTATAATTTTTTTTAATAAAAAAATATCAAATTAGCGACGGAAATATCCGTCGGTAATTTGATATATCAAAAATAAAAAATATTTAAAAAAGAAAATTTAAAAAAATTAAAAAAATTGTGAAAATTTGAAATAAATTTTAGCGACGGAAATTTCCCTCGTTAAATCTGTCGTTATTAATGTCGCCAATACACTAATTTTGTCGTTCCTCTTCAACATTTAGCGACGGAATTATCCGTCGTTACCTTAACAACAGCCCAAAAATCTGTCATTAATATTTAGCGACAGATTTTTTACGTCGCTAAATGCCTTTAGCAACGATTTTTGGCTTTTAGCGACAAATTTTTCCGTCGCTAAAACCTGTTTTTCTTGTAGTGAAAGTGCCAGCGTCAGAGTAAAAAAATGCCAGTGCACGTCTAACAAAATACCTGTGTTAGTGTAAAACAAGTGCCAGTGTTAGTTTAACAAAGTGTTAGTGTTAGTGTAACAGAGTGCCAGTGTTAGTGTAACAGAGTGCCAGTGTGAAGAGTGTCAGTTCATGTATATAAAAGCGCCCGTGTAAAAAGCGCCAGTGCCAGTTTAACAAAGTGCCAGTGTTAGTGTACTGCACTTTGTTAAACTGGCACTGGCACTTTGTTACACATGCACTGGCACTTTGTTTACACTGGCACTTTGTTAAATTGGTACTCGCACTTTTTTACACTGGCACTTTGTTACACATGCGCTGGCACTTTGTCACACTAACACTTTGTTAAACTGGCACTGGCACAAACGGGAAAAACAAAACACGTTTTTCCTAAGTGCCAGAAAAAACGCATTTTTTGTAAGACCAACTCTTTTCATATATATTTTTATTCTATATATTGGTTTTACTTATTTTGATTATAAATTGTTAAGAGCTTTAATTTTTTATTAGCTTTTAATTTTCTGTTTGTTATTTCCTTAATAAGATTTTTCACAATTTTTCATATTTTTTTTGTTTTTTTTTTGTTGTCTTTATCTATTTTTATATCAATTTGTGAAAAATGTACTTTTCTTTAGTTTTCCTTTCTTAAATTAGTAATATTTATATTTATTTTTCATGAAGAAATGGTTATTTTTTAATTTCTTTTAGTTTTTATATTGTTAGAAAGTTTTTGTATTTATTTTAATTTTATTTATTTATTTTTTTTTTTCTATTTTATTGTGATTTGTGAAAAGCTATACTTTTCATTTTGTATAATTTTTTTGTTATTTACTTAGTTTATTTATTTAATTGTAAGTGTTCATATTTGTTTTGATATAATTGTTCCTTTTACTTGATTATGATTTGTGATTTAGTTTTTTTTTTTTGTTCATTTGTTTTTTATTGTTATTTCTTTTAGTTTTCTTTAGATGACTACTCAATGAATCTAATATTTGTTTTGATATAATTGTTTCTTTTACTTATTTAATTTTAAGTGTTCATATTTGTTTATTTATTTAATTGTAAGTGTTCATAGTTATTTTTTATCTATCTATTTTTATTGAAATTTTGAAGGAAATAAATTATTTTTTTCTTTTTTGTTTTAATAGTAAGTTTTCATTTTTTTTTCTCTTCGTTGTTTTGCCTATTTGAATTACGATTTGTGAAGAACTATAATTTTTTTTTTGTTGCTTTAAATTTTTGATTTGTCAATTTTAGTTTTTATTTATTTTGCATTGACTCTTCATATTTGTTTTATTATTTTATTGATTTGTCTATTTTAATTATGATTTATAAAAATGTGTAGTATATTTAAATTACTATTTTGTATTATTTGATACTTTTTAAGATTCTTAATATAATTGTTTTATGCAAATAATGTTCTTCATTTTGCTTATTTTTTTTGTTTATTTTGTGTTTTTATATTATGTTTTTATTCAGACGAAATGTTGATTTCTTATTTATATGTAATTTAAGTTATGGTTACGTTGTCATTACTAAAAAAGAAAATATCAAAAAATGTATACGAAATATAATTTTATATTACAAATCAATTTAAAAGGTTAGATGTTGAAATATGAAAGATAACACATATTAATAGTCATTTAATGCATCCATGCAACTAATAAATGATTATAGAGTTATAGAATATTAATCAATCGGTTTAAAATATTGGATGTTGGAATATGAAAGATAATGCATATTAATAGTCCTTATTATTATAACGCATTCATGAATCTAATAAATGATAATATAGTTATAGAATATGAAGTATGAACCAATCAATTTAAACATTGAACGTTGAAATATAATGTATAATAACTAGTACTCCCTAACCCGTGCCAATGGCACGGGACAGTATGCATGGGTGGTCAAGCAAAAAAAATTAAAAGATAAACACCATTAAAAGTACCCAATGTCTCAAAATTCTTAATATCTCAAAATTCATGAAAATAGAATACCAAACAATCACAAACTATAAATTGATATTGCCTAAGTTTATTCTTAACTCTTGCATCAACTTAAAAGTATATGAAAATTCAAATGTTAGATTGAAGTATCAAACTGAAAATGTGAAAGAATCTAAATGTGCACAAATAATAACAAATAGAGTAGCAAACAATCACAAGTTACAAACATATACTCCCTCCGTCCCACTTCACTTGGCACTAATTTCCATTTTGGGTCGTCCCACTTCACTTGGCACCACCCAAAATGGAAAGTTTTTTATATTTTTATATTAACCCTACCCCACCATTTTCCTCCTAATGACAACAATTAAAATAACACCATCCATTTAACTTAAACAAATCCCACCAAATAATCCCACCCATTTAATTTCTTTTACCAGAACCCCATTAATTTTTTACCCACCCCATTTATTTTTACTCACCTACCAGATCATAAACCTTCATCTAATTCAACCCAACCTCACCCCACCCTTCCCATACGCCATTCATCAAAACCCAATCAATTTACAGATGGATTCTCCTCCATTGTCAAGACAATCAAGCTTCGTTTTGTTGTTCCCCAAAGATAGCACAGTGTCGGTCTTTCCTCCCTTTGATGCCGATTCATATCCAAACCCTAATTTTCCAAGTGATGATGAATCTTGTTTGAATCTCATGGATCTGCCATTATTGGGCAATGGAAGCTTCGATTCGATGGATTTGTTGCCCGTACATGATACGGTGGCGGCATTTCCACATCTTCAAGGTGATTCACATTCGTGCCCTAATTCCCATTTTCCCCCTGCTATTTTTCTTGACTCAAACCAAGTCTATGATGACTCTATCGTGCCTGAGACTCAGTTCACCCAAATCTCCGACTCATTTGTGCCGGAGACTCAGTTCACCCAAATCTCCGACTCATTTGTGTCGGAGACTCAGTTCACCCAAATTTCCGACTCATATGTGACGTATGAACCACCTGAGTTTACCCCTATTGAAGAGAAGGCTCCGTCCATTGAATCGAAAGCTTCGGATTACCTCTCAACCCTTAGAAATGTTGGCCATTTTCCTACCTAGATGGATTAAGAAGGATGCTCTTGATAGTCCATACTATCCCGCTATACCTGAAGTTAGAGAATTCTTGCATTCCACTCGTTATCAGGTCGTATCTCTAATTTCACTTCTTTTTCTGTAAAATTGGGTGATTCAGAGTACAGTTTGTCTTTGGAAATTAAACTTTGTATGAGTCATTTGTGTATCAAGCTTCATTTGGAAAATTGTATTCTCTGCTCATTTTGTATGTTCACAATGATGATTTGAAATTGTTGCTTGTTATTGCTAGAGTGTCTATGATTTCTAAATAAACACATTTGTAAAAGAAATGATACTAATTTTTCATAACAAAAAGCTACTTTTTCCTTACAAAACGCCACTATTTTTCATACATAAAAGGCCACTATTTTTCATAAACAAAAGGCCACTTTCTTCTTCTACAAATGACCACTATTCTAGGACAGAAAATCTTCCATCATGCCCTCAAGTCCTCCAGCATGCCCTCGCTCCATTAGATACAATAAACACTCTTTTACCAAACTTTTATCCACTGTTGCCTCATTTGGGAGTAATCCTCTTCGATATAAAGCATCCTTTTTCATGTGTTGGAGTTTATAATCATTGTTTCCACGTTTGATCATGATATGTTCAAAACATGTTTGCAAACTTAGGAATACCTTGTTAAGTTTGTAATCTGATAGATTGTTGAAGGAATCTATAACTGCAGCCACCAACTCATCAATGTTATTTGCTTGGACATCATTCTTTAGTGACTGGATTGATCTAAACCATCCTAGATCATTAACATTGGTGTCTGGTGAGTTTGGTGGCTGGAACACCAACTTTATATTGAACCCATCTGATGTTGCTGCAGCTATGAAATCAGGGTCAGTTTCTAGATTTAAATGTGGTGGGGCATTATCCCATTGTATGGTTATGTCTTTGCTAATAGTTGGTGGCCATTTAACTTTAATGGCAGGGATCACCTGCAATTAAGTTAAAAAAAATTGTATTAAAACTCCATGTGATGACATCTGTGGTAAGATAAAAGAATGGTAATTCATAGACTTACATTGTATTAAAACTCCATGTGATGACATCTGTGGTAAGATAAAAGAATGGTAATTCATAGACTTACATTGTTCAGCATCATTTGTTTGGTGGTTTCCTTGTTGATTGATTCCATTGGCTTGGTTACAAGTGTTCCAACAGCTCGTTGACACTCCTTCTCTTGGCTGGTTCCTTTGTTGTAAATGGCCATAGTCCCACCTTTCCATCAAATATCAACTCTCCATTTTCTGCATAAATGGGTCTACTAACAACACATATAACCATAACCTTAGTTATGAATCTCTTACTTTGACATGTCCTATGTGGTTCAACTTCTCCAGGCATAATGTAGTAATTTTCAGTACAGTCAGTCATATTATACCACTTTTCGTCGACATGAATATTATGGGTCATACTTTTAAAGATGGGTTTATCTGTACTAACATCATACCTGAGTGAACTTAAACAAAATCTGAGCCTTGAAATTTTGTTGAAATCAGTCAAAGAAGGTTTAATGGCATTACTATGGTGTCTGATCTCTCCACTCTTTTTCCATCTAAAAATTGTACTCTTGCTTACACCCAAATGTTTAGAAAGATTTCTAAATGTAGTTCTCTTTTTGAAAGGTAAAGCTTTCAATTTTTCAGCATCAAATGGAATTTTTGTTGATCTAATGTTGCCTTCTCTGTTGTTAGGCAAATCAAGCTTCTGTCCAAGCTTCATCTGGTTCTTCACAAGGTTCCAAAATCTGAAAACTGACCTCCTGCTAATTCCAAACTTCAGTTGAGCTTCATCCACCTTGGATTTTGGAAGAATTCTCTGTGTGTTTTGGAACGTACCTACTGCAGAAATGGCTAGGAACTGGGCAATCAAGACTTTTTGTTCTCTTGGAATATCTTTTGTCATTTTGATTTTTTTTTTTTGAAATGGGTTAAGAACCCAGTTTGGGGATGGACTGATTATGTGTGTTTGGTTACTGTGTGTATTTGTAAGGAATAGTAATGGTGTACTGTAAGTGGGAAATTCAAATTAGGAGGGAACTTTGTATTTTGAATGTTGCTGAAGTCATGCTTATGTAATTGGATATTTACCCAGCTATAATTAATTTTCCCACCTTTTTGTTTACTTTTGATTCTTTTTTTAAAAATGGCTGCTCAATTAATTAAGAGGTAGTAAGATCTCTTAATCTTTGTCCACTTGTACTATTGTGTTTATTTTTTTATTTTTCCTTAGTTACCGTGCCACTTCACTTGGTGCCAAGTGAAGTGGGACGGAGGGAGTATTGCCTAAGTTTATCCTTAACTCTTGCATCAACTTGAAAGTAAATGAAAATTCAAATGTTAGATTGAAGTATCAAACTAAAAATGTGAAAGAATCTAAAAGTGCACAAATAACAACAAATGTTCAAATTTGCGGTATTTACCATAAGGGATGAAAATTGGTTCACCGTTTTTGAAGTTGCAAAGATGGATTTCTCCATAAACCGTTCCCACATCACTCTCCAATTCCACATACATATCATTCTTGGACTTTAACATAACTCAATTATGATTGAAACAGAATTGTGCCAGAAACAAAGTAATATAAGCAATCACAAAATTACATCAAAAGCCCCTATCCTCACCATTCCCTTTCCACAAAGACTTTCTCCACTTCGCTCCTGTTAAAAAATAACGAAACCATGCAAGTAAAGGAATCAATATAAGAAATAATGGCAGTAATAAAAAATCAAAGGTAGAGCAATATGCAGATTAGATAATGTAGAAAACTTCAACCTCCTTTATAAACTATTGTATATACAACCTAGAGTTAAGGAAACAAATTACAATTACAAAGGTAAATTGATAACTAATAAAAGCAACTTAATATTACAATAACAGAGTAGAAATTATGCGTTGACCGTAAGAAGTTTGCTACTGAAGAACTCTGTGGTGTCGATGGAAAATTGAAAAGTGCATAAACTGATTTATGTGGTTGAAACCCTAAACAGTACACCTAGATTTTATAAGTTTATATGCTTTTAGAAAATCAGTTTTGATGCATCATTTGGGCACTTATAGTGGAAAAGCAAGTTCTCCTAAATAGCTAGAGTAAGTAGTAATGGCATTGTTTTACCTCTGACTCGGGAAAATACAATTTCCCCTCTTTTGCAACATCAGAGACATGTACATTAGCACAGTGGAAATCATGTGTGCTAGCAAAATTTGTGCTTTAAATAGCTCAAGCGATAACTTTTGCCTTACCCCACAACACTTTACCTTGAATAATAGTGATTCCATTCACACTCCTAACAAAATCACCTTTCTTAATAATCAAAAAGACAAAAATGAGACTTTTAATTTCAGACAAAAGGAAATCACACACAAAGGAAATAACTCATGCAATTTATATGTCAACCTCTTATCAATAATTTCACTTAGTACCTCTCACTTGTCAAAAGAAAATAAACCACAAAAAGATCATCATATGTTTGTATGAATTATTCACACACCTGATATAATCAAATCAAGTATAACTAAATAAGTAAGATGTCAAAGAAAATTCCAATACCAGGAGGAATGCAACATATACCGAGAAGGCTAAGGCGTGTATGAAATGTGATTACAGAATGAAAGATTATCCATGGTGTTATTTTTTGTCCCCAGTAGTTGCTCCCTTTTGGATTTATAAATTATACAATACTTCAATCAACAAAAATCATATAAAAGTAGCAATGTTTGCTCCCATTTGGATTCATAAATTGTACAATACTTCAATCAACAAAAATCATATAAAAGTAGCAATGTGAAAGTGTGAAATTATCACTAACCAAACTAAATTGGCCGAGAAAAAAGGGCTGCCATCAAATTTGGAATGAGACCACACCCAACTCTAATCAGAAAAATTGAAACACATAATTATCTATAAATTGAAGGGTTGCATAACCAAATTGAACTGAATACATCAGTAAAGGAGGAAGCCTGCCCTTAATCGGGGAAGTGAGAGTAGCCCTAGAGCTCAAGCCAAGAATCAATTTATAGGATTAGAACCCTAGTAAGACAAATCATATGCAGGTGAAGGAGAGGTGGCAAAATTATTTTGGGATCCGAAAAGAAGAGATCAAACGGCGGTTTTAGGTCAGATGGTTTTTTATGGTTGGGAAGTTAAAAACTGTTTTTTTTTTCTTCAGATTCAATCCTAGCCGTCTTTTGTCTTTTCTCATATTGAATTTCAGCCACTCATTATGTGATGGTTATTCTTGAGTTGTATTGTAATATAGATATGTCTTCTATATAGTTATAGAATGTGAAGGTTTAGACATTGAATAATGTAATTTTATTAGACTATTTACCATTATATATGACATCATTTTATTCTAACGCATTCATGAATCTAACAAATGATAATATAGTCATAGAATATGTAGTATGAACCACTCAATTTAAATATTGGAAATTGGAACATAAAAGATAATGTATATTAATATTCCTTCTTCTTCTAATGCATTCATGCATCCAATAAATGATATGAAGTTATAGAAAGTGAAGTTTAAACTTTAAAAACTGAAGTTTTATTAGACTCTATATATTATTATTTGACTTCATTTTCATACTAGACTCACATTAAAAAAAGATTTTAAATAAGTGTCTAGATTTATAATGATTTAATATTCAAAAAGATAAAAAACAAAATTTTAACATTAATGATTAAAATGGAACGCATAAAATGTTAGGAGTTATATAATGAAAGTGATATTTGCATAGTCATTACTGACGAATCCACTTGAAGTCGACGAGGGTCATCTAAACTCCATGATTTAGGAGTTATATCGTTTTTACTAACTTTAAATTTAGAAAATATTTTTACCACATCCTTATTTTTAATGCGTGTTTGGCTCTCGAGTGAGATTGGCAACTTGGCCTCTTTTGCCATCTTTTGATCAAAAAAATTTAGTTTTATATTATTATAATTTCTTAAGGTTCATTTTATTGAACTGTGTTCATATAGAAGATATAATAATAATAATAAAAATAATAATAATAATAATAATAATAATAATAATAATAATAATAATAATAATAATAATAATAATAATAATAATAATTAATAATTAATAATTAATAATTAATATTCCCTCCGTCCCACTTCAAATGGTCCAATTTCCTTTTTGGGACGTCCCACTTCAATTGGTCCCTTCCATAAATGGAAAGTTTTTCATATCAGTCGAGTTGGGCCAAGTAAGCAAAGCCCAATCCTCAAGGCAACCATTGCCCCAACGTATCAAGGGGGCCAGGTCTAATCAATGCAAGGTCCAAAACCCATACCAAATATCAGTCGACTAAGCCCAACGTCCGACCTATTAGGTCCCGACTTGACTTAGTCCGACCTTACAATCCAGACTCAAATACGGGTACGATCCATGCTCTATCCGTCAGTCAGGTCGACCCTTCTTCAAGTGGCGACCTCGACCTAATCACTCAAGCGTCGAGCTAGCTAAGGTAGACGTACATGGTCAAATCTTTCCATAACCGCATCCCTATAAATCAGGGACAGTTTCAGGCACGTTCTCATGACAAGTAACTGCCGCTAGAATCTCGGAGCACATATCGCTCCACCAAAAATACAACAACCATCACCTATAAATACATCATCACTACCAACGATGCGGAGGTAACTGCCATTTTGTTATCTGAATTCATTATTCAATACATTTTGAGCTATATACAACCGTTATCTTACTCTCACGCCCGAGCGTCTTCGCCGGAGACACATCCGGCTAGTCGTGGGTTCTGATTTCAGGTCAAGGAGCCAGGTGATTAGTCCTGCCACGTGGAGGATTACTGATAAGCACAATTCCTGCAGCATCAGTTTGGTTCCATTGCCGGGAACTGTGCTTTAGCTTGACCTCGAAATTTTTCTCAACCTACAACAATGGTGACTTCAGATGGACATGTATCTGAAGCCTCGCTTGGGCACGAGGCTGTGAACAACAACACTAATGCAAACGCTGGAAATCTCAACGTCAATACTGATAACACCAATCTGCCTCCTCCCCCACCAAATCGCCCTCACGGTAGAGCAACGCGCTCTACCAGTGTTGTTGATGGCAGAGGGTTGCCGGACACAAGAAGAGGAAAACGCCATATGGAGGGACAAGGAGTTCCACCTCCTCCAAAACGTCCAGCTGGACAAGTTAACATTGGAAACAGGGTAGGTCCCTCAACCAATCCCATGAGCAAGAAGGAAATGATGTTGGAACGAGCCTGCATTCTCGCCGATTTGATAGCTATGGAGGAAGCAGAACAGGCTGACATACGTTCAGAAAGAGTGGCTCCCTCTCAAGTCTCCAACAGGCAGCAGGCCAGGAGTGCTAGGCCTAATGAGGGTGTGGGTCAAAATGCTGATCAAAGGATGGTAGTCCGACCTCAATCACCTATCCATGTGCCGAGTAATGACTTAAGGGCTAGCCTCACCAGGAATAGGGAGCAGGAGGCTCAATCAGATTTGAGGACACATTTGGAGGCCAATAGAAGCCGACGTGGTTCCCCTGCCCGGACATAAAGATCAGGATCCCATAGGGACAAGAATGGGCGCAGGTCGCCTATAAGAGACGAGGCGCGGAGTCGCCACTGGGGTAATAGGCGCAGTCGCCTACCGGAGATGATAGGCGCAGTCGTCACAAAGGAATGACAGGCAAAGATCTCCCGGTTCGACGGAAAGAGCTCCTTCCCACGAGATAGGAGAAGCGGACAAATGACTCCACCCGAAGCGAGGGCCAAAGGTCGAATGCCGTTCCCCCTATCGGAGAGGACAGACACTGATGCTAGGGAGTGGCTCCAGTGGAAGAGAAAGTTCGAGCAGTGGGAGAATGAAAGGAATAAGGATACTGGAAAGGTTGAACGAGTTGATTTTGCTCTTCGACCTCTATCCAAGGAGATGAGAGACAGTCGACCTCCTCCTAGTTTCAGATTGCCCCTATTGGAAAAGTACTCAGGGGCAACCAATGCCAAGAGTCACATAGCGCACCTGGAAGCCACGATGTGCTTTGTTGCCAATAAAGACGACAATATGTGCAAAGCCCTCATAAGTACCCTCACAGGAGCAGCTTTGACGTGGTTCAATGGTTTGGCAGCTGGTAGCATAACCACCTGGACATGTTTAAGAACAAAATTCCTAGATCGCTTCTCGACGGCTGGAGCTCGGAAAGTGACTGTCACCGATCTAAACAACTTGGAAAGAACAGAACAAGGGCGACAAAGAAGGTGCCCAAGACTTTCACTCCCCTAACGGTGAGTCGAACTAAAATCCTGAATGCAGTCGAGTTGGCTCCACCTGCCCCAATGAACCCAGGCAACAAGTTCAGAAGGGACAACAGCAAATATTGTGATTACCACAAGGACACAAGTCATCTCACGGAGGATTGTTTAGGCTTGAAGCGCGTAATCCAAAGAATGGTCGAACAGGGAAGACTCGACGCATACGTGAAGAGGCCTCAAACTGGTGGAGGCGAGCAGCCTGCAGGTGGACAACAAGGACCGAGGCAACCTAGATTAAACTTGGGGGTCATTACAGAGCAAGCCAGTAACACCGCCATCAAGCACAAAAATTTTCAACTCAATAAGGCCCCACATGTGCCTCCAAGGAGAGATGTCAGAGATGATATGATCAGCTTCTACCCCCATGAGTTGGCAACCAATATGGCTACTAGGGAGAAGGTTCTCGTCATCCCAGGTCTCATAGACGGATGTACGACGAGCAGACTCTTAGTCGACACGGGGGCCTGCAAGGACATTTTATTCTACAAAACTTTCCAGGAGATGGGACTTAATGATGAGCAGCTTGAAAGGTATGATGGCAAGTTGGAGGGCTTCACCAACCATCGAGTTGACGCCAAAGGACAGATTGAGCTCGACGTCGACCTTGGCCAGCACCCCCACAGGGTAGTTTCGAAGGTACAATTTATTGTAATAGATGTGAACAGTGATTCTGTTGCTATACTTGGTATTCCGTGTCAGTCGCGCTTGGAATGGTAGCATCAATTCCTCACCAGCGAGTCAAGTTCCCCACACCTGCTGGAGTAGGATGTGTACAAGGCACAGCTCGAGCCTACCTGGATCATGTTCTCAGAGAAAGAAAGAAAAGTGGAGTTAGAAATTGAGGCTGAGATGGTTACTTTGAAGCCGTCCCGATCGGTCACCAAAACTACTCGACCGCCAACAATCACCAATGTGGAGGAGTCGACCTATCGCTCAAATGACGAGGTCATGATTGAGTCGACACGTCACTCTGAAACCACGAGGTCGATCCAGATGTAGTTATGGTCGACCAAGTCCTCATAGGCAACCTATGCCTCCGCATCGACAATAACTCGGGGGCCACCACCGGCGAGGTTGCGGATAAGGCTGGATGATATGATAGCGTAAGAAGCTCTACACTGGGGGCCGAGGAGAGACAAAGGGTCGAGAGAAATCATCATTGAAACCCGCGGTTCGGAGATGGTCCAGTAGTTAGAGGCTGTGGTTGAGCTAGAGTCGCAATCACTAACCCTTCCTACCCCGACCAAAAAATTCAAATTGGAAAGCAGCTATCTGTCGAGGAGCGAGCAGAAATCATTGAGCTACTCAAGGAGAGTAATGACGTCTTCGCATGGAGAGTAGAAGACATGAGGGGAATCAAGGAAGAGGTCGCCGTTCACCGACTTGAAGTCAACCCGACCATAAAGCCTAGACCCCAAAAATTGAGAAGTTTTGCTCGTGATAAGGAGGAAGCCATAAAAACTGAGGTACAAAAACTTTTAAGTGCAGGGATAATCAAGGAGTCCACTCACACAACGTGGTTGGCCAATGTGGTCATGGTGAAGAAATCAAATGGCAAATGGCGGATGTGTGTCGACTTCACCACTCTAAATCTTGCCTGCCCGAAGGACAGCTATCCTCTTCCAAGAATCGACAAACTAGTTGATTCTATTGCCGGTCACTCCACCCTCAGCTTCCTCGATGCTTATTCAGGATACCACCAGATTAAGATGCACGAAGATGACATTGTGAAAACAGCTTTCCAAGCAGCTGGAGGCATCTACTGCTATAACATGATGCCCTTTGGATTGAAGAATGCAGGGGCGACTTATCAAAGAATGGTGAACAAAGTCTTTGCCTCTCAAATTGGCCGAAACATGGAGGCCTACGTCGACGATATGGTCATCAAAACAAAGACTGGACGTCACGTGGTCGACCTAAAGGAAACGTTCGCCAATTTAAGAGCAAACGACATGAAGCTCAACCCTAGCAAGTGTGTCTTTGGTGTAGCTGCTGGAAAGTTCCTTGGATTTATGGTATCTCAGCGAGGCATAGAAGCTAACCCGGAGAAGATCAAGGCTCTAGTCGACATGAAAGAGCCGACCAGTATAAAGGAGATGCAGCGACTTAACGGCAGGGTGGCAGCTCTTGGCCGCTTCATATCTAAGTCAGCAGAGAGGTCTCTCCCCTTCTTCAAAGCGTTGAGGGGGACGAAAAATTTTGAATGGACGACCGAATGTCATTCGTCGTTCCAACAGCTGAAGGATTACCTCGCCACTCCACCTCTCCTGAGTAGCCCGACCACTGGCGAAACGTTGTTTGTGTATCTATCTGTGGGAGACAAGTCAGTGGCAGCAGTCTTGATTAGAGAAGAGGAAGGGCTTCAAAAGCCAGTGTACTACATCAGCAAAGCCTTATCGGATGTGGAGAGCAGATACTACAATGCTGAAAAGGTCGCATATGCTCTAGTCGTAGCTTCAAGGAAGCTGCGAGCTTATTTTCTGGCCCACCCTATCGTGGTACTAACCAATGCGCCCTTGAGAAAGATATTACACAAGCCGGAGAGTTCGGATTCGCCAATCGATTGGTCAATTGCCCTTCCATCGAATTTGACATTGAGTATAGACCTCGAAAGGCGCTGAAGGCTCAAGCTCTAGAAGATTTCTTGGTCGAGCTTACGTTCACCAAGGAAGACAGCGAACAGCGAGCTCCAAGAGAGAAAACCAAGGGGAAAGAGCCAGAGTCCCAAGTCGCTACTAATCTGCCCGATGATTGTTGGAAGGTCTACTCAGATGGGTCAGCGACCAAGAGTGTCAGTGGAGCAGGGATAGTGCTAATTGAACCAGAATCTGAGACAGTGTACGAGGAGTCACTAAGGTTCGAGTTTGATGCTTCCAACAACCAGGCTGAATACGAAGCCTTAATAGCAGCCATAGAATACGCCAAGTGTTTTGGAGCGACTAAAATCATGGCTTATTGTGATTCCCAACTAATAGTCAACCAGGTCAGAGGCGAGTACGAGGTGATTAGTTCCACTCTGATCAAATACTGCGACCTGGTGAAGGAACTAATAAAGGATTTGGAATTCTGGGAGATTCAGAGGATTGGAAGGGAAGACAACGAGCTAGCCGACCTCCTCTCGAAATTAGCCACTTCAGATGAGCCACATGAAGAGCCCATCTCTTTCCTCGAAAATCCGGCTTATGAGAGAATAAAAATTCAGTGTGTAGAGGACACTTCAAGAAATTGGGCTTATGAGAAGTGTTGGATCGAAGAAATGAAGGCGTACATAGAAAGTGGCGAGCACGATGACGAGAAGAAAGCTCGAGCAATCAAAAAGAAAGCTCGAGATACGTCATTCAAGGAGGCAACTGCTCGTAAGATCCTACACTCGACCATTGCTAAAGTGCATCCACCCTCAAGAGGTCGCCCTATTGATACATGAAGTACACAGTGGGATTTGTGGCGGACACCCGGGGGCCAGGACTCTTGCTGACAAGTTAATCACTTTGGGGTACTACTAGCCGCACATGAGCCGATACTCATAACTTTGTTCAACAATGTGATCAATGCCAAAGGTTTGCCAACTTACCTCATATGCCTACCACCGAGCAGACTCCAGTGATTGCAACTTGGCCATTTGACATGTGGGTGTCGACTTGATTGGACCCTTCCCTCCCGCCCGGGGAAATTGCAAGTATGTGATCGTTGCCATAGATTACTTCACTAAATGGGCCGAGGCCAAACCATTAGCTCGCATCACGAGAGGAGAATGCTATCAACTTCATTCACGATTTCATTTGGTGTCGGCTTGGTTTTCCTCGAGCCACAAGACGTGACAACGGACCGCAGCTTCTCCGCAGCCTTCGGCGTAGATGAATCGGGTAGGGATCAAGCATTGGCAATCTTCGTCGCCATCCTCAAGGAAATGGGCAAGCCGACGGCGAATAAGCGGGTTCTGCCTCGCACTCAAGACGGGACTCGTAGGTCGACGCAACAAGCTGGTTGGACGAACTCCCCGCTCTTTGGGAAGTTCGCACAACCACTGGGAGGCTCACTGGGAAACCCCATTCGCTCTCACATATGGATCGAGGCCACGGCACCCGCCGAGCTCGGATTTCCCTCGCTAGAGTAACATTCTTCGACCAGGAGCAGAACAACATCAATAGATTGATCGACCTTGATTTAGTCGACGAGAAGCGAGATACTGCTTACCTGCGAATGGCCAACTACAAGCAAAGAACCAAGAGTTACCACGACAAGAAGTGAAAGCAAGGTCGTTCCAAGTGGGTGACTACGTACTAAGGAAGATCGAGGCAACATGAAGGAAAACCCAACAGAATAAGCTATCTCCTAACTGGGAAGGTCCCACTTCAAATGGTCCAATTTCCTTTTTGGGACGTCCCACTTCAATTGGTCCCTTCCATAAATGAAAAGTTTTTCATATATTTATACCCTTATCATCTCCACATATTTACAAAAAAAACCAATCATTAACTTACTATTCCTCCCACTCATTCTCTCTCCTATTAAATATTTTATCTTTTACATTCTTTCTCCTATTCCCTACCACACATTTAACTTTTACATTCTCTCTCCTCTAATTTCTACCCACTTTATTTATTTTTCTTAAGAACCGTGAAATAAACCAGGGGACCATTTGAAATGGGACGGAGGGAGTAATTAATAATTAATAATTAATAATATAGTTATATACATAAAATTACTATTATTTTTTATTACATATATACATTTTCATTATGTAATATTCAAAAGAATACCCGTTTTATATATAAATAATAATTATTATCATCCTTTCAATTAAAAAAAAATACTTTCTCTGTTTCGAAAAGATTGTCTCATTGCTATCAATAAAAGTTTGTTATATTACTAGGGAAACTAAGAAAGCATAAATAATTAATTTTAGTAGTATTTTTAAAATTTATTTTATGGGTATCAAATAAATCATGCGCCATCTAAACTCAGTATTGATAAATTTCATACGAGACCTTCATTCATTAAGCCTAAATCTTTCAAAAGACATGAAATTAGTGAACCCGTGCGGCTTTTTACTAGTCCCAAAAAAGAGAAGTGGAACTATATGAACCACGAAGAGCTCTACAACAAAGTGGTACCTTCTTATTAACCCCGGTTTAAACAATAACGTGGGGAAATAATTTTAAAATTTCGTCAAAAGTTCTGCCAATAACAATTTATTTAATAATTAATGTTTCTTATTTTTAATTTGATCTAGTTTAATCAAATTAACCATTAAAAAAATAAAACTATTTTTATGAAACATGAGTACATCTTAAAGGGCATAAATCAGGTTTGATCCGATTTTAATTAGTCGATTCGGTTTTAATTAGTTATATCCAATTCTATTGATTTGATTCAGTTCCATTTTTTTTTTTTTTTCACACACCTTAACTAGTCAACAAATAATACAGAAGTGACATAATCACTGCATCTAAAAGGGCCAACAACAAACTGTTATGAACAAATGAACAAGACATGCATGTGAACATCTATCTATAGTATAAATTAGAGTGGTCCTTGCTAGTGTCAAGCGACGAATTTTTCATTTTGTCCTCATACATTTGTTCCTTTCCCATTTTGCTCTTTAAAAAAAATTAAATTAAACAAAAAAAAAAAAACACACCCGTATCCTTAAACACGGACATGTACTAAGAGAAGACAAATTTAATATAGTGACAAAGAGAGTCAGGAAAATATAGTTACAGTAATTAAGTTAAAGATTCAGATCTATTGTTATATAAGTTAATTGTCAAATATATATCCTTTTATTTAAGGAAGATGTGTGAATATTTTGGCTATTTGATGAATATACGTGAAAATATTTGCCAAATGGGTTTGCTGATGTGCAACAATGATTTTTTTTTTTTTTTTAATTTGATCGCAAAACGACGTTTATTTAATAAGATAAAAAGTAACAAAATAACAGAAAATAAAAATAAAAAGAAAAAAGAACATAAATTAACCCTTCTTCCTCCCTAATTTAGGGCCAGCCACTCACACGATAACGGGTCGAGTTCGGGTTCGGGCCGGATTTACCTTTAATCGAACCCGAACCGCAATAACACTCACATATACCAAACCCGCCCCGACTCAAAAGGCATCAAACCCGTGTCGACTCAACCAACCCCGGTCAAAATACAAAAAAAAAATCTGTCAACACACAAATCTCATCCAAAAGTCTAAATTTCAATTTTTTACCAAAAAGATCAAACGCAAGTTTAAAAAAAAAAAACAAAGATCAAACACAAAAATTGTGTTGTGAACAAATTGCAGGAAATTGGTTAACATAAAAGACAGAATGCGAAAAGTCTCAAGCCACAACTTTCGAGAGCAAAGAAAAAAGGGCACAACGCTACTGGTGTCGGAGTAAATAGTCGTCGAAGAAGAAAGTTCGCCGATATGAAGATAGCAGTGAAAGGGACAGTGTATTCTAGGGTTGAAAATAGAGGATGTGACTGATTGGCGTTGGAACAAAGAGGATAAAGATATAAATGAAGAAGGATGGGAAGAATGAGGGTTGAAGAATGATGGTGGCTGCATCTCAGGTTGGTTTAATGGGAGAAGAGAGAAAAAAGGGGGAGACGGCTTGTTTAGAGAAAGTTGTATCCCGCCCTGGAATTATAGGTTTTATATAAGGATAACTTTATGTAAATAGGGAAATGAACGGAATAATCTGTGATGGGCCGAGCCCAATACTTTTTTACGAGCTATGGGCCCAACAGGCTCACCAAAGGATCAACTACGAGATGTCAGATCAAGATCTGGGTTATGGCCCGTCCAACAACGGATGGCGGTCGTCGCCACTGAGCGACCAAGCACATCCAAGCGACGAGCCAATATACCCTTAAGCAAAGGTTTGGACCTTAGCCCGTCGATGCGTCCAGAAGAGATCGTCGTCAGTGAGTCATGACCCACTTAACGACGAGCCTTCCAGCCGCGCCAAACTTGTCCTTTTCACCGGTGAGCGTCATTGTTGGACGACCAATTCTCAAATACCGTTCACTCGTCAAGTCACCTCTCAAAGAGACGACCTAATTGGACGTACAGCTCCAGGTCGTCCCTTCTATTAAGCTTCTTCAGCAAGCTTGATTAATTAGCTAATTTGGGATAATGTCAGACCTGCTACAGAGCCTTGTTACACGTGCAATCATCTAACCAGTAATAATACCAAAAGGTGTATGCAGTTGCCGACTTTCCCTTATAAGCTAAGCTTACTTATCAAATGTCAAAGTGCAGAGTCCTTATTCAGCGGCATCAACCCCCAAGTGACACGTGTACATCTAGTGGTACAACGCTCGATCCAATCCGCTGATATCAATCCCATCCAACTGCTCGTATAAAAACCCTAATATCATTCTGTCCACTATAAATATGGGAGCAAAACATGGACAAAGGTAATGCTTTACTGCATATTCACGTATTCTTGCAATCTCCATACCATTATCACCATATTTTCAGTCCATCATCTTACTATCACGCGGAGGGCTTGGGAAGACCCCTTGCCAAGTTTCACGATTTGTTTGTGGTGTTGTGCGGATCACAAAGCTAGCTCAATCTTTGCTGACACGATAACCGAGCCCAAGACACATTCCCGCGATCGGATTGGTTCCATCGGGAAGCGTTTGTCGCTGATCTTCAATAACAAAACACAAGAGAAAAGTCTCGGAAAAATGGAGTCGATGGACACACTGCTGACAATCCACCGGAGACCAAGATATACCTCCTCCTCCTCCTCCTCCTCCTCCGCAAGGCCAACAACAAAACCCTAGACCACCCTCTCCACCTAGGAACCCCAATCTAAGGGTTACCAGGTCACAAGGGGTGGTTGATGACACAGGCCTTCAAACAGCTAGAAGGAGGAGAAGAGACCACCTCAGAGAGGCAATGACGACCTCCCCTGGAAAGGAGACTTGAGGTAGCTGCTGAACGTCGTGTGGGAGGCCCATCTAACCCACACCTTGACAGAGCCGCTTTCCTCGTCGAGAGATCAAATGCCCTTAAAGAATTCCTGCAAATCCAGAACGAGCTCATCCAAATGGCAGCGCCGCAAGCCCCACAGGCGTCCCACCATACTGTCTCGTCTGGAAGAAGAAGGAACCGGAGGAGAGAGGGTCGTCGAGTGGTACCCCAGATTGACCTCAGAGACCACATTAATCAACGCCGTAGTGAAGGAGCGCCCTCCCAACAACGACGAGATGAGGAGATAGACACTCGCAGAGTAATGGCAGTCGAAAATCCATAAGCAAATCAGAACCAAGTGATTCAAGGTCGTCTAAGGACACCCTCGTTGAGAAACGAACGGGCGCCGAGCTATAGGGAGAGAACCCGAACTCCCCCTCGTCACGAACGAGAGGCATCCAGATCGTACAGACCATCTCCGTCACCGAGCTTCGGAGGGGAGAGATCCATCTCACGACGACTCGCTCCCCCAGAGAGGCAACGATCCAATACCGTTGCCCGGGGGCCTCGTCAAGATAAGATCCCCCTGTACCGCCCGGCGGGGAGAGGTGGATATGAGAGAGTTCTTAAAGTCAAGCGTCGAGTGGAAGAGTTGACGAACAAAAGAAATAAGATGGATAGCGACGACTCGAAGAAGATGATGGCGGCACTATGAATCCTCGCACCTGGATGTTAGAAACGGGACCCCCCGAGCCAGGCTTTAAGCTTCCCGACCTGAAGCAATACGACGGCTCTGCCAGCGCCATTGACCACATACAACACCTCGAGGCACGTATGTACGTAGTGGCAAGAGCTTCAGTGTCACGACGACGCTACGTGTAAGGCCCTTACAAGCACACTGATCGACGCTGCTTTAAGATGGTTCAGAAGCCTACCAAAGGGAAGTATTGAGTCGTGGAAACAAATGCGAAAAAAGTTTTTGGGAAGGTTTGCAACGGCGGGAGAGCGTCGTAAAACAGTCAACGATCTCAGTAACATTTCGCAAGGAGCCAGTGAAAGCTCTATGAGCTATTTCAAAAGATTTAAGAAATTGGTTGACCAAATTGATGAAGACCTGACAGACAGGGAAATTATCAATTGTTTCAGACACGGTGTTGTTTCCTCCACTTTGGACTACGAGTTGCAAGTCCACCCAGCCAAATCTCGAAAAGATCTCTACGCCAAAGCATACGCTGTCGCCGAGGCTGAGGAGAGGAAGTTACAAAGAGAAGGAAAGGCTGTTGACGAGGTTGAAACGGCAAAATCTAAGAAGGACAAGGCTGGAGAAAAAGGAAAGAACAAAGTGAAGGCTGAAAAAGTTCCTGAGTCGTACACCCCTCTGACCGTGTCAAGGGCTGAGATTTTAAGCAGTGTGGATTTTGGCCCGGCGCCAAAGATGAACCCCAACGGGAAGGGGAAGAAAAACATGAACAAGTATTGTGAATACCACAGAGATAAGGGGCATGACACTGAAGAATGTTTCAGCTTGAAGAAAATCATTCAGAGATGGATTGACGATGGTCGTCTCCAGGAGTATGTGAGGAAGGATCATCAAGCAGCCAATACTCGAGCTGCTAATGACGGCCCTCCGGAGAGGCAGCCAAGGATGGTCTTGGTAATTTCTGAGGAGACAAGCAAGAATCAAATAAAGAGTGCCATCTACCATCTCAAGAAAGCCCCTCATGTTCCCCAGAAGTCGGAGACTCTAAACGACGTGATAAGCTTTTTTCCCTACGAGTTAGCAGCTAACCCATTGGCTCGTCAACAGATGCTGGTCATCCCCGGCCTCATTGACAACTGTGAGTCCAGAAGAATTCTAATTGATACTGGAGCGGCCAAAGACATTCTGTTTTATGACGTCTACCAACGGATGGGTCTACCCGACAGCCGCCTAAGCCCTTACTTAGGTCGTCTAGAGGGATTCACCAACCACCGAGTAGACGCAAAGGGCCAAATTGAACTTCCTGTTGACATCGGAGAACACCCATTAAGAACCGTCAAAACTGTGACTTTTATTGTGATTGACGTCGTCAGTGATTACCACGCAATCCTTGGCCAACCTGGCCAAGCCACTTTGGGGATCGTCGCCTCGGTCTCTCATCAACGAGTCAAATTTCCTACACATGCTGGAGTTGGATGTGTGTTGGGGACGGCCCCAGAATTCCTAGAGCATGTGCTGAAGGCAAAGCGGACCATTGAAATAGACGACCCAGATCATATTGTGAGGCTATCCAAGTCTATTAAGCAAACGACGACGTCATATGCCACGGTCTCCACCATCAAGTGTGTCGATGACCCACAAGACTTTGATGAAATATTCATGGACGATCAAGCCGCTGAACCACAACTCACTACCAGAAAAAGGTCGTTTAGCGACGGAAATTTCCGTCGCTAAAATTAAAATTCCGTCGCTAAAAATAATCAGCGACGGAAAAATTCCGTCGGTGGTCCGCCGCTACCAGCCCGTCGCAGTGCTCCGGCGGGTCAATTTCCGCCGCTATTTTTTTCTTTTACCGACGGAATTTAATTCCGCCGGTGAATTAATGGTTACAAATGACGGAAATTTCCGCCGCTATATTAATTTAATTTAATTAAATATTCATTTCAGCGGCGGAAATTTCCGTCGCCGTAATAAAAATTAATTTAATTAAATTAATTTCACAAGTGAAATTTACGTCGCCGTAATAAAATTTAAATTGAAATTAAATTATTTCAATGGCGGAAAATACCGTCGCTGAAATTATTTAATTTTAATTTAAATTTTATTACAAATGACGGAATTTTCCGCCTAAATCAAAAATTAAATAAAAATTAAATGATTATAGCGTCGGAAATTCCGTCGCTGAAATTAATTTAATTAAATTAATTTTATTACAAATGACGGAAATTTCCGCCGCCGAAATTAATTTATTTAATTAATTTTTCTTTCAAAGATTAATTTCAGCGACGGAAAATTTCGTCGCTGATTCTGAAATAAATTCAAAAAAAATATTTTAAAATATCAAAAAACCAAAATTTTTTGTACCTGATATAACATTTCAATTTCTAAAACTAAAACTATAAAAACTAAAATTCAAATACCCGTACTCAAATAAAAACTAAATACCACCGTACCAATTCGGGAGGGGGAGAGGGGGAGGGGGATAGGGGGATAGGGGGAGAGGGGGGAAGGGGGAAGGGGGAGAGGGGGGAGAGGGGTGGAGCGGGGGAGGGGGAGAGGGGTGGAGCGGGGAGGGGGAGAGGCGGGGAGGGCTCCCGCGGTACCAAATGTCTCAAATGTTTACAAACAAGTATAAATTAATACAACAATGTCTAAAAAAGTCCGCAATCAACCTGGGGACGCCGGGAATTATCCCGGGAGTCCGGCCGAGACGAGCCATCAACAGCGCCAATTGTCTTTGAGTCTCGCATGACGTCGATCGTTCTCCTCCCCGCATCTGCGTCTCGAACCGCCAAAGCATCCGCAAGCTTTGCCCGCTCGCGTCTCTCCTCCTCCAACGCAGCCTCCAGAGTGTCGACCCTCGGATCATGAAACATGGGCCGGGCAACATTTCTCCGACGGCCGGCCGACGCCGACGGCATTGCCGCCCGTAATCCCCATCCCTAACACTCGGGCTCCTCTCCTTGGATGTCCCCGAGAGGTGACCTCCCGCCAAACATCGTGCACGAAGGGACGGGCTCGCCGGGAGGCGTTCCTTCGGGAACAACGGCGGCTTGATATGCAAACTGAAAAATAAAACAAACAATTATAATCATATACACAATGTAAGGTACATAAATAAATTTACATATTCAAAATCAAGTCATTTAATGGTAGTTTACTTACAAAGGCAAAGAGCATCGATCGTCAACCCATCATGGAGGTTGATCGGCGCCGTAGAATTCCGAATATGGGTGCTAGCGTAAACATCCACAAAAGTGATATTCGGACCATACTCCCTTTCCTATAAATAAAATAAGCGAGATTATTACTTTGAAATTGTATATATAAATGCAACATTTAAACCGATTTAAAAGCATGCATACACTACATTTACACTAAAACTATGGATTTCATAGCATCAACATTGGCTCCCAAACTAACATACGTACATAAACCTATTTAAAAGCATCCATACACTACTACATTTAAATTAACATACATACCATGCGGTCGTGATGCTCGGCGACCGTGAGCGTCCCCCGTATGCAACGCCGCCGACCCCGAGGAGCTCGCTCTATTGGCCTTGGCCTGTTCGGATGCAGCTTTCGCCGCAGCGACCCCCAATATTCGCAAAATTGAGCAAACACCTCATCGGTCATATAAGTAGGACACAAGGGTCGTTGTCCCGCCGCGAGCCGAGCAAAGATAATAATTTTTCTTCGTGGTACCTATAAAAAATATGAATATCTTGTAAACATATAATGATGACATTATAAAATTAAAAGAGTATAATCATTGTTAATTAAACTAATTAAGGATAGATAAATATGTTACAAATAAAATCCTTAAACAAATGTGCCTTGTGAGCCTCGCTCAAAGAAAACATATCTAGCCGTCGCCGCCGATGTCTCGGATCCCAATAATATTTAGCCTACAACATATAATGATAACATTACAAAACTAAAAGAGTATAATCATTATTAATTATAACATTTTAATAACAAACTAACATTTAAGTTTTAAATAAAAACCATTAACACATTACCCTAAACTCATCCCACGCATCCTCCTTCGCCTCGCGTGGCAATTTTTTCCGCTTGGGGCCAAAACTCTGGCCATTTTCCGAGACCGCCGCATTGCCCGATCTTAGTGCCGTGGTGGGGTATCCACCTACCCACCGCCAAGTATATTTATACAATAACATTTTAACTTAAATAATGAATTATATATAAAGCAAAAAGGAACCAACTTATATCAAATTAATGAAGAGTTACTTATCGGTCATAAAGTGCCGAGATCCGGACATATATCCTCCCCTCGTAATCTACGTAGTCTCGAGTACCGGCCCCCAGAGGTGGAGCTAGTACTACCGAGTGAGGGGTCAACACCATCGCTACCGGATCGGGACGGTTGCGTCCCAGTAATCAAAGTGTAAATGGGCTTGGTCCTCTTACCCTTGCCCTTTCTACTAGAACTCATCTGTACTACAGTAAAAATATTAAAATATACAACTTTAACAATAGGAAACAATATATTCACAATACATCTAGTATACACTCAGAGAACAATAGGATTAATGCAACCGAAATATTTCAACTATCGACAATTCAAGCAATTTTAATAGACAATAATGATATTTATATATATACATATATGTATATTTTTATTTTAATTTTTATTAAATATAACATGTTACATATTTGATTATGAGTACGGTTATTTATCGTTTTCTTTATAGTGGCATATGTTTTCTTCTATTCGTTAATATTACTAAATATGTAACAAACTAGGATACATAAACTGTATCCTAATTTGTTTCATATAAGGTGCATCTAGGGTGCCAGGATTGATTTCAGGCGCTCAAACGTAGGCGACATAATCACCGTCCGCGATGCCGTCAATCGCCCCAAAATGAGATCTAGAACTAGATGTTCCTAAATTATTTCATCCACAGTTTTCTAACTTATTTGTTTGTAACTGAATATTACGTTTTTAAATTAATTATTACCACCATTTAGATTACGCATTATTCGTTTTTTCTTTAGCTCTTTATCAATTATTTTTGTGATTTTCATAGATACTCTTTATTCTCGCTATGGTTCTCAAAGCACATTTTATGATTTCGTGTACTACACCTTAAATGTTGGTTTACTTATTTACGCGACACGTATATACGTAAACCGTATCCTAGTTTGTTTCATATAAATGGATTTACAAAAATTTTAAAAATGTCTTTGACTTCAGATGCTTTTCCTTTAATGCCCTAATATGTATCCTGTATTGGTTTCTCTACCTCATCAAAAAAAAAAAAAAATTGATAAGAAAAGAAGTGTATATATTATCTCTACCTCAACAATTAAAACCTAACTCGTCAATCACAAACTAAGTTCCCTTATAACACGGATGTTGGGAAAGTTAGGAAGAAATCCCCTCATAAGTCTTAACCAAACCACGGCCTACTCTATTTCGTACAAAACAGCTCAACTAACCAAAATTTTTGGTATACCGACCTTCGGTATAACGAAAGTTTGGTACGGTACTACCGCATGCATTATGCATTCTTGGTTGGTACACGGTATACAAATATGAGTTTGGTTTGTGTACCGTGTACCGAGTATATTTTTATAAAAATTAGATGATGTCATGACATAGGCACATTTAACAAAATTTAATAAGCAATGCTAATATTGGTATAACATCAACACTTTTGACAATTCAAGTATTTCGAAACCGATAATGACCCACTTTGCAAAATCATATGTACATACCAAACCAAATGACTATGTTAAGAACTAGGTTAAGAAAAGAAATGGAACATTTTATTTATTAACTTTACTAGGTTAAGAACTAGAGTTTTAGAATCTAATACTTCGTAAAATGCAAGTGTCGACCATAAACACTTTTTGGCCAAGGCATTTAATCAAGGCATTTAATCAAAATTGTTACTTGACTAGAAGAAAACCAGCTCAACCAAGCTTCACTTTAATTACATTCTACAAGACCTATTCGCTTAGAAATCACTAGGACACCAATGATCGAACTTAGGGGTAAACCTGTCACAAAGACAACGATAAAAATCACACCATTGTTTTGAACAAAGGTGTGAATAGTTCCATTCGCGGAAATGACCATTTTGCCATCATTATAAATGAAAAGAGGGATTATATGGTTTATTTATATTCGTGATAGGATTGGGTGGTGGTAAAATTGATAATTTTATATTTTAGTATGTAGTTTTGATTAGGTTGATTTATTTTCAGGATAGGATTAGGTGTTAAAATTGATAATTTTATATTTTAGTATGTAATTTTGATTAGAACGAGGAATTATAACTTAATTTTCTCTTATATAATTTCTTTCAAGTCTCAACCCAAAGTAGAATGAAAAAAAACTTTCGATCTCGAAATAGATAAAATCAAACCCTAATAAATTCTAAAAACAATATAGAAAGTATATATGCAAGCAAAACGCACGATTTTATATACAAGCGGGAGCATTTAGCAAAGCAAGTGGTTCTCTTTCAAAAGACTGGTGCCTAAAACATGACCGGAGAATCAACAGTAATACAATCAAAACTCAAAATCGTATTCAACACTGACAAGCACAACACTAACCCATCGGTCAGAGATTCAAAATTAAATCAGAAATGGGAATAGAGATAGAACAGAGTAAGAACAGGAGAGAGAATTTGAGAGAAACACGGTGAGAAATCGAAACCAACTAAAATTCACAACAAATTAACACCCTATCCTCGAATTAGAACTACTTATTTGAAAGAAATCGAAACATTTACCTTGATTTGATTAGAGCAAGAGAGAGAAACACGGTGGAGAGGCGGCGGACGGATCCAGACGGCGTGAGAGCTCGAGCGGACGGTGAGGCGACGGCAATGAGGCGACGGCGTTGAGGCGACGGCGGTGAGGCGATGGCGATGAGGAGACGGCCGGCGGCGTGAGCTTCTTCTTCTAGGTCAGTCGCTTCTTCTTCTAGGTCAGAGAGATGAGAGATAGCGGGAAGAGAGAGAGGGAAATATTTGGCGTAATTGATTTCTGAGAAATAAACTGTGTATTTATAATTTCCACCAGCGACGGAATATTCCGCCGCTAAATATTAATTATAGCGGCGAAAATTAAATTCCGACGCTATAATTAATATTTAGCGGCGGAATATTCCGTCGCTGTTAAATCCGACGCTAAACGATACGTACGCTCACCTGGATCGATGACATGTCACTCCCACCGACGGTAATTTCCGCCGCTGATTTTAAATTCAGCGACGGAAATTTCCGCCGCTATAATATTATTATTATTATTATTATTATTATTATTATTATTATTATTATTATTATTATTATTATTAATAGCGGCGGAAATTTCCCTATACCCTATGCCCTATACCCTATACCCTATACCCTATGCCCTATGCCCTATGCCCTATACCCTATGCCCTATGCCCTATACCCTATGCCCTATGCCCTATGCCCTATGCCCTATGCCCTATGCCCTATGCCCTATGCCCTATGCCTTATACCCTATACCCTATACCCTATACCCTATGCCCCTACGCCCCATGCCCTATGCCTCTATGCCTATACCCTATACCCTACGCCCCTTGTGGTTTAGTGGTTTAGGGTTTAGGTTTAGGGTTTGTGGTTTAGGTTAGGTTTAGGGGTTAGGTTTAGGGTTTAGGTTTGTATTTAGTGGCTTTGTGGTTGTGGCTTGTGGTTAGGGTTTGTGGCTTGTGGCTTCAGGGTTTGTGGCTTTAGGTTTAGGGTTAGTGTTAGTGGTTGTGGTTTAGTGGTTTAGGGTTTAGGGCTTAGGTTTAGTGGCTTTAGGGTTTAGGTTTAGGGTTTAGTGGTTTGTGGGTTAGGGTTGTGGTTAGTGGTTGTGGTTTGTGGTTTAGTGGTTGTGGTTTAGGGTTTAGTGGTTTGTGGTTTAGTGGTTAGTGGTTTAGGGTTTAGGGTTTGTGGTTTAGGGTTTAGGGTTTGTGTGGTTTAGGGTTTAGTGGTTTAGGGTTTAGTGGTTTGTGGTTTAGGTTTAGGGTTTAGGTTTAGGGTTAGGGGGATATAAGAATTGCAAGTGGTTCTTGTAGCTATTCCCAAATTGGTAAATTGCATACAATTTTAAAATTTTTATCCAAAATAAAACAAAAACAAGATTAGTCCAAAACTATGAACTAACCAACTATTAGACAACACTCGGAGATTATTGTCTCATAAGTCATAACTAATTAAGATATCCAGAAAATAAAGACCCACATCATTACCGCCGAGCACACCGCACTCTCGGCCCCCACCACCGCGCATGTCATCATCTACATCGTAAGCTTCAATGTCGACATCGTGAAGGGTTGTCTCCTCGCACTCATCAAGCTCCATATCTCGTCTTCTCGCGATGAAGGCTTAGGAGGCAAGACACCCTCTAGGGCCTCGTATTGCCTCTAAGTCAAGGAATCTGGGAAGTCGACCGAGAAATGGATGTATAATTTGCCCCTCATGAATGGTCTGGTACATTGGCATCCCTTCGTCATTTATTGCCTTGAATTGATCCGGCTTAACAACTTCTCCAGGTTGGGATTTGATGAGGAGCCGCCTGTTATCTAGATGAGTCAAGATAAATTGGAAGCCACATAATGCCTCGCAAGGGTCAACGCGTGCTCAACAAATATGTCATCACCCTTTCGCTTGAACTTTGGGTGCTCTTTCTATTGTAGTACAAAGACTATGTCTCCAGTAAGAGTGTCGGGGTGTATAGGGTATATGGTATAGGGTTTAGGGTTTAGGGGTTAGGGTTTAGGGTTTAGGGGTTAGGGTTTAGGGTTAGGGTTTAGGGTTAGGGTTTAGGTTTAGGGTTTAGTGGTTTGTGGTTTAGGGTTTAGGTTTGTGGTTAGGGGTTGGGGGATATAAGAATTGCAAGGGTTCTTGTAGCTATTCCCAAATTGGTAAATTGCATACAATTTAAAATTTTTATCCAAAATAAAACAAAAACAAGATTAGTCCAAAATTAGGAAACTAACCAACTATTAGACAACACTGGAGATTATTGTCTCATAAGTCGAACCCATTCGGACCTGCAGGAAGGGAGAGAATTGAAATGTGGAATTACTCCGAAATTAAAGATGAAATAGCACCGGGGGTAAGAGCGGCTCGATATTTGTTTTTTCAAATTCAATTGCCGGAGAGAGAGAGAGAGAGAGAGAGAGGATGGGAGTGAGGGATTTAGAGGCTAGGTGTCCGATTAATTTGGTTTGAAAGTTTGAATTGGATTATCTCGCTTGTTGTTCGTTCGGAAATTTTGAAATTTTAAATGAGCGCTAGTAAGAGTGTCAGAGCTTCATCGGCTTCTCCCCGGGAATGTAATTTTCTCGTCCATTTTGCATACCCTTCTCCACAACCACTTCCAAGACCTTCTTCTCCCGTACAACCATTTCGCCCTCGCATTGTGGGCGCGGTCTTTCTCCTGGAAATTTTGAATTTTTTTTATTAAACACGACGGAATATTTCCGTCGCCGATAAATAAAAAATTATTAAATTATCACGGCGGAAATATTCCGCTCGGTGTTTATTAAAAAAAAAAAAAAAAAAAGCATTTAATTTCACCGTCGGAAATATTCCGTCGGTGTAATATTTCGAAAAGAAAAATAAAAAATATTTTAATTTCAGCGTCGGAATATTTCCGACGCTGATAATTAAAAAAATAAAAAAATGATATATTTTCACCGGCGGAATAATTCCGTCGCTGTTAAAGATTTAGCGGCGGAATATTCCGTCGGTAAATCAACCGCCAAATTAGCGGCGGAAATAAACGAATATTCGAGGAATATTCTTTTTAGCGGCGGAATTTAGCGGCGGAATTAAATTCCGTCGCTAAATTTGACGCCAAAATAATTCCGACGCTAAATACTATATTCCGTCGCTAAATAGCGACGGAATCTGTCCGTCGCTGTTATTTCCGTCGCTAAATGACCTGTTTCTGGTAGTGACTTTTGACCGCCCATGAATCGGGGGCCGAGCTAGATAGGCTCATTGAGGACGAGGTTCCAGATCTGACCCCTGAGGCAAGAAGAAAAATCAAAGAAATTGTCATTGAATCCATGGACTTCAGGGACGACGTCCCTGAGATGAAGCCAACCGACGAGTTAACAGAACTGATCATTAACCCAAGCTATCCAGAGCAGAAAATCAAACTGGGGTCTCAGTTATCCACTGAGGAGAGGGAAGAGATAATCTCCCTACTCAAACAGAACCTCGATGTTTTTGCCTGGAGAGTGGAAGATATGAAGGGTATCAGAGAAGACGTGGCGGTTCACAGGCTTGGAGTGAACCCTACCATGAAGTTCAAAGAATAAAGGTGCAGAATTTTTTCGGCGGAGAAAGAGATCGCCATCAAGCAGGAGATTGAGAAGTTACTGAGTGCTGGAATTATTGTGAACGCTGGGTTCACGACTTGGTTGGCTAATGTGGTTCTAGTGAAAAAACCAAATGGGAAGTGGAGACTCTATGTAGATTTCACCGACTTAAACTTGGCATGCCCCAAAGATAGTTACCCCTTGCCCAGAATTGACAAGCTCGTCGACTCTGTGGCCGGACATACAACTCTGAGCTTCCTCGACGCATACTCTGGCTATCACCAAATAAAGATGGCCGAAGAGGATATTCCGAAGACGGCCTTTCAGGCCGCAGGGGGAACTTATTGTTATACGAAGATGCCTTTTGGGCTCAAGAATGCCGGAGCAACGTATCAAAGAATGATAAACAAGGTGTTCAAGGATCAGATCGGCGACAACCTGGAGGCATACGTTGACGACATGGTTGTCAAGTCCAAGAAGAGGAAGCACGTCGACGACCTCCAGCAGACTTTCACTAATCTACGAGCTAATAACATGGTTCTCAACCCAGCTAAGTGCGTTTTGGAGTCAGTAAATAGGAAAATTTCTGGGGTTTATGCTCTCACTACGGGGAATCGAAGCCAACCCCGAAAAAATCAAGGCTTTGATTGACATGGCAGAGCCTACGAGTATCAAGGAGGTTCAACGCCTGAATGGACGAGTAGCGGCCTTAGGTCGTTTCACAAGTCTGCCGAAAGGTCGCTTCCGTTTTTCAAGGCTCTCCGAGGTGCTAAGGATTTCAAATGGACGGAAGAGTGTTCCCAGTCATTCAAACAGCTAAAAGAGTATCTTGGCTCCCCACCACTCCTCCAAAGCCCCGTAGCAGGAGAAGATCTATATGTTTACCTCTCGGCGAGTGACAAAGTTGTCGCCGCCGTATTGGTTAGGGAAGAAGATGGGACACAGAGGCCCGTCTACTATGTTAGCAAAGCCTTGTCGGATGTAGAAACCCGCTACTTCAATGCGGAAAAGATTTCTTATGCTCTCGTCATCACAGCACGAAAGCTACGAGCTTACTTCTCCGCCCACCCAATCGTTGTTTACACCAATGCCCCACTCCGAAAAATTTTACATCGTCCTGAGAGTTCCGTCGCCACCGAATTGGAGCATCGAGCCGACGTAATTTGACATCTGTTATACGGCAAGAAAGACTTTACAAGCACAGGCCTTGGCGGACTTCCTAGTTGAAACGTCATTCACCATCGACGACAATCAACGGTCACCACCAAAAATGAGCAAGGGCAAAGAGGTTAGTAACCAGCCAGTGGAGTTAGTTTTGCCTCTGGGATGTTGGAAAATCTATTCAGATGGGTCGGCAACAAAGGACCTCAGTGGAGCAGGAATCGTGCTGGTCGAACCAGAAAGCAACACAGTTTTTGAAGAAGTTTTAAGATTCAAGTTTCAAGCGTCGAACAATCAAGCAGAGTATGAGGCGCTGATAGCGGCAATCGAATATGCAAAGTGCTTTGGAGCCACTAAGATAGCGGCTTTTTGTGACTCTCAATTGATCGTGAACCAGGTCCGCGGCGATTATCAGGTCGTCGACTCAACCCTCCAGAAATATCATGCTTTGGTCGGCGAGTTAGTTCAGGGGCTGGAATTTTGGGCCATCCAAAGAATAGCCAGAGAAGACAACGAACACGCCGACCTACTATCGAAGCTTGCAACAGATCAACTCCCTGAAGACGAGCATGGCCACCATTTGGCCTACCTCGACCAGCCGGCCTATGAACGAGTAAAGGTCATGTGTATGGGAGACGGACCGAGGTGCTGGATCGACGAGCTAAAAGCGTTTATTGAGAAGGATGAGTTACCAAATGATGAGGTTTTGGCACGACAAGTCAGGAGAAAGGCGGCCAGATTCTCGATCGTAGAAGGAGAACTATACAGAAGATCCATCACCAGACCGTTGCTTTAGTGCGTCCATCCCAACAAGGTAGTTCAATTGCTCTTTGAGGTACATCAAGGAGAGTGCGGGGGCCACCCTGGGGCCCGCACATTGGCTGATAAGTTAATTACCATGGGGTACTACTGGCCCCATCTCCGTGAAGATGCCAAACGGTTTGTGAGAAAATGTGACACCTGCCAGCGTTTCCCCGACCTCCCCAAACTCCCGACGACTGAACAAACCTCGGTCATGGCTGCTTGGCCGTTTGACATGTGGGGTGTTGACCTAATTGGGCCTTTTCCACAGGCCAAGGGAGGAGTCAAATATGTGATTGTGGCGGTTGACTATTTTTCAAAATGGGTGGAGGCCAAGGCCTTAAACAAAATCACTGAGAACAATGCCCTAAGCTTCATCCATGACTCAATATGGTGTCGCTTTGGAATCCCAAGGGTAATCGTTTCAGACAACGGCCTCCAGTTTTTGAGGAAATTTGAGCAAGAATTGAACAGAATGGGCGTCAAACACTCTAAGTCGTCCGTTGCCTATCCCCAAGGCAACGGGCAAGCTGAAGCGGCAAACAAGCTCGTCTTGTCTGCCTTGTGTAAAAACCTTGAGGGACGCAGTACAAGATGGTTGGACGAACAACCTTCGGCTCTCTGGGCAGTTCGTACAACCACCCGGGGGCCTACGGGGGAAACTCCATTTGCTTTGGCTTATGGCTCTGAGGCCATGGCTCCCGCCGAGCTTCAGCTACCAACAGACCGAGTTGCTCTCTACGATGTGGAAAAGAATATCCATAACCGACAGGTCGATCTGGACCTTGTAGACGAGCGAAGATTGGACGCCCAGCTAAGGATGGAAAATTACAAGAAGAAAACCAAGGCTTACCATGATAAGAAGCTGAAGAAAAGGTCCTTTAAAGTCGGTGATCATGTTCTTAGAAAGATTGAAGCGACGGGACTCAAAGCCCGTCAAAACAAACGCTCTCCCAACTGGGAAGGACCATACATCGTCACAAGTGTAGTCAGAGAAGGAACCTACCGCCTAGCTAAGCCAAACGGTGAACAACTGAAACATCCATGGCACGCTAATCATCTCACGAAGTATTACTTCTGAGATCGTCGTCAAACATTCAGCGCCCTCAGTGCATCATATTTGTGGTTCTATTGTAACTTTTTCATGACCATTGTTTGAAAATTATGGAAGTTTGTAAGGGATAATCTATAAATCCCGGAAGTCTTAAAAGTAGTCGAGTTGTCAACGATGTAAGATTATTGTTCGAAAAATTATCAATGGAAACTCGTCACTTCGCTGAACTTCGCCCGTTGTAAACTCAAAGTTTAGAATGGTTGAAGCCTGACTTCGACCCTTACAACCACTTTGATCCAAGTATAAAGATCAGTCGAAGCCAAGACTTCGACGCTCACATTTACTTCAGCCAATTATAAAGGCTAGGCGAGGCCAGACCTCCCCGATTGCTATAAAGGAATAAGATGACTCGTCCATAGAACGTTGCCTACAAGCAAAGACCTAAGGACCTTCATACTATTCCTACGAGCCGTTGAGAAGTTGAGAAAATACAAGGGCGAACAAGAGTCGGCCACATTAGGACGACCTAAGTTCTGGTCGTCACTCACGACGACCATTCGCACTTGTCCTCAAACTTACTCACCAAAATAAAGTTATCACATGCTATATACGTTAACAACAGATTAGCAAACAGAAAGCAAAGGCATTGAATAACTTAAAACATCAATAAAACGAGTAAACATTGTACGACCCCCTCTAAACAACAAGGAAACAGGTCGGCTACATTACAAAAATTAAAAATTGTTTTGAGACAATGTTTGGGACCACCACCAAAAGAAGGATCATTGTTTAAAACCACATTACAGACGATCTCAGAAAAATCAAATAATTACTGGGGATCAACGCCGGTATTGGATGGAGATGCATCAGGATCAGGGCCGTCTCCAAGGAAGTTGGCATAATAAGCATCGAAGTTCTTGGGATCAACTACTGAACCGGCCACTGCCCCTTCCTCGCCTTCTCGTCGTCTTCCTTGATAATGAGCAAATCGTTGTCATTGAAGGGAACGAGAGGGTGGATGAGACGAGCCTCCTGGTCATGAGATGGCTCTGAGCAAAGGTCGGCCAATTTCCTTACAGACATCAAGTCTTTGGTTTCTGGGTCAGCCAAGATCCGCCGCGCCAAGTGCCTGGTCCCGTCCTGAAAAAAGCTGGGCTTTTTGTTTGGCGACGACCTTGAGGAATTCACCACCCCTTTTGAATTGCTCCACAGCATCCAGTTTTGCATCGTCCAAGGCGACCTGATGAACAGCCCTCATCTCCTCGATCTGAGTCCGAGCAGCCTCATAGTCAGTCTTCATTTTATCAACTTTATTCTCGGCGGCCTTGAGACCAGTCGCCAAGATCTTTCCATCCTTCTCAAGTTTGGCCCTATCAGCTCTCAAGATTTCTGCCTCCTTCAAAATCTCATTTTTCTGGGTCATTAATGACTCGTAGGCTGTGGTCAATTGGACGATGTTGGCTTCCGCCTCCTTCAACTTCTTCTCAGCTTCTTCCTTGGCCACCACCGACTGGATCAGCTGCTCATTCTCTTTTTGCTCGGCGTCATAACAGGCCTTGAAGTCCGCCGTCATAGCCTCCATCATCGACGTCATCTACAACCAAATTATTATTATTAGTACAAGTATAAAACGACGAGAAAGACGCGCGGAAAATACAAGACTGAATTACCTCAGTTTGCATCAGTCCGAAGCGAGCATGATAGGTCGTCGGACTCATCTTAGCCCCCCTCATTTGGTGGACAAGATCAGCATCCTTGCCCCGTTTGCAAGGCCGTCCCCAAGAGGAGTGCAGGACCACTTCTTGCCAAACAAGGAACCCCAGTTATCTGAGGAACCTTACCAAACTTGGTGGCCATTTCCAGAGCCTTTGCCCTGGTAAGTACTCCGTAAGACGAACCAGGAGTTTCAGCTCGAGGGGTTGAAGGGTCGGAGGAGCTGATAGGGTCGTTGTCGGCTCTCTTTCTCTTTTCCTTATCTCTCCCAGAGCCAGCAGGATGGTTTTTCCTCTTCTTGGAGACGTGGCTCCCTTCCCGGACGACCTCATGATTGGAGTCTGAACTTCCAACGTCCTCAGGGTTAACATGCTCACCCTCAACGACGATCAGTTGGTTTTCAGCATCAGCAGCCACACTTGACTCAACTCCAACCTCTTTCTCCAGTTCGTCGACCACGAGTTGACGGCCTCCAGTGTTCAAGCCCTCAGCGATGACCTCCCTCTCAATCAGGGGGATTGCACCAGCAGGATTGTCCTTGGGAAGCTGATCGTTCCTCTTCGACTGATTCTCTTGACGGTCGTAGATGGCATTAGTCGCCGCTCTATCCTTCTTTGCCTTGGTTCGCGCATTGGGTCTGATTGCCTCGTTCATACTCATGACTTCCTTTTCAATAAGGTGGATATCCTTTTCGAAAAGAACTGCCAAATAAGAATGAAAAAGGTTAAGTCAATCACGACGAGACAAAAAGACAAATTATCAAAGTAAATAGACAAGTGTTGAGAGAGCCCAACCCCCAAACATCTCAAGGTTCTCGCAACGCTCTTCGGGATGGTCAAAGCGGGCGCCGACACAATTAACGCAGTTGTCATCCCAAGTCAAGTCATCGTGAACGACCCAGACTGGATAGCGAGTGTCAAGGTTTATCTTCACTAAAGGATCAGGACCCTTCGACGGCTTAGACATAATGCCGGCCCTTATATACCTCCAGTGAGAGGTTTCAATGTCCGTGAACAACACCCATCCAAGACTTAACAAACCATCAATCTTCTTCTTTAGCTCGTCGGCCCACGGAGCTTGAAACACATGGTCGTCGGTAACAAAATCATGACTCTCAGGCCAAGGAAACTGCCATCCTACCCGGCTCTCCACCAGGATCATATGATTGTCCCATCCGTACACTTTATTTTGTGTATCAAGGAACAAGCCTTGAACATTCCTAATGGACGACACGCTTACTACAGACTCCCCGTTCTTAATAGATCGTTTCGTCCGATAGTATTGACGAAACACTTTATTACATGGCTCGTAGCCAAGAAATCTGCAGACGATTATGAAGCGTGATAAGACCCTAACAGTGTTGCCCCTCAACTCCATCGGCACACAACCTGAGTCTTCCAGAAACTCGCTGATAAAGGGGTCCAAGGGCAACCTCAGTCCAAGCTCGAACTGTTTATAGAAGAAAGCAACTTTCTTCTTGCTGGTGAGGAGTGACTGCCTACGAGGCTCGTACTCTTTCAAACTAAGATACTCAAGCTTGTAATTGTTAGCATGAACTCTGAACGAACTTCGAAGGGAATCTATGAACAGCTTCGCATTATCTCCCTTCTTCTTTGTACTGACCTTAGTGATGGCCCAATCACCTCGTGCCCCGCCTCCGAAGTCTAGCTCATTCCCTCCAACCCGTACACTGGTATGGAAGGCGTCGACGATCCTAGTGCCTCCCGCACTCGTGCTAGCTTCGTTCGTTTCTTGAGCCGGCTGGTCAGGGCGGCCGTCGTGATCCATGTCTACAAAACAAGGAAAGACAGAAGGGGAATCAGTCCTAACATTTGTAGACGACGACCTAACTATGGGCAACCTAGATTCCCCTACAACCGAGTTCCTAAGTGAATCACGACGGGACAAAGAGTAATTGGCTCGTATGTGATTTGGAAGGTCGTTCATTGACCTAAAAGACGTTATTCTTGGGTCATCTTCCGCAAAATCCCCAAGAACTTCACCAACTGGAAACCCTAGAGGTTCATTTTCAAAATCGAACTTTGCCAAAATAGATGAACATTCAGCCAATGGAATCTCCCTCCAAATACCCTTGGCACACTTGTATACCCTTTGATTCAACCCAAAGCCAAACTTAACCCCTCTCTCAAAGCTCACCATTCTGGGTCCCATTGAATAAATCCTTAAACCCCAAACAAAAACCCAGAAAATGAAGGACGAAAAAAGTTACCTGCTTCTGGGTTCGAAGATGGTTTTTCCGATGAGTTTTCCGGTGGTAAATCAAAGAAGTTCCTAATCCAAGCGGCCGGATTGTCCAAAGGTGGTGAAGCCAGAGCAGTCAATATCGCCGGAAAATGTTCGCACGGTTGCCGGAGTTCTTTGTTGCTGGTTGCCGAAAATCGCCCTTGCCCTTTGCTCTCCAAGAAATCTGATGCGGAAAACTTGAAATGGAGGAGGGAGGAGGTTTTTTATATTTGGGGAAGACGAAGGGTTTATGCCTAGGAAACCCAAACGGCGAAATGATGGGCATTAAATACCCTCTGCAACTTCCGAGGAGAATGTCCCATCGCGGGACACGTGTCAATTAATGGAGGGATCTCAGCTGCCCACGTCATCAATGCTGACGTCACCATAATTCAAAATTCAAATTGACGGTCGTACGGATAGCCTCAGAGGGAAAACGACAACTCCTGGCCCGTCAAGACGATCCATGAGTTGGGGGCCACTGAACGGAATAATCTGTGATGGGCCGAGCCCAATACTTTTTTACGAGCTATGGGCCCAACAGGCCCACCAAAGGATCAACTACGAGATGTCAGATCAAGATCTGGGTTATGGCCCGTCCAACAACGGATGGCGGTCGTCGCCACTGAGCGACCAAGCCCATCCAAGCGACGAGCCAATATACCCTTAAGCAAAGGTTTGGACCTTAGCCCGTCGATGCGTCCAGAAGAGATCGTCGTCAGTGAGCCATGACCCACTTAACGGCGAGCCTTCCAGCCGCGCCAAACTTGTCCTTTTCACCAGTGAGCGTCGCTGTTGGACGACCAATTCTCAAATACCGTTCACTCGTCGAGTCACCTCTCAAAGAGATGACCTAATTGGACGTACAGCTCCAGGTCGTCCCTTCTATTAAGCTTCTTCAGCAAGCTTGATTAATTAGCTAATTTGGGATAATGTCAGACCTGCTACAGAGCCTTGTTACACGTGCAATCATCTAACCAGTAATAATACCAAAAGGTGTACAGGTTGACTTTCCCTTATAAGCTAAGCTACTTATCAGTGTCAGGTGTGGCAGAGTCCTTATTTGGGCGGACCAACCCCAGCGTGACACGTGTACATCTAGGGTACAACGCTGATCCAACGGTTGATATCAATCCCATCCAACGGTTCAGATAAAAACCCTAATATCATTCTGTCCACTATAAATATGGGAGCAAAACATGGACAAAGGTAATGCTTTACTGCATATTCACGTATTCTTGCAATCTCCATACCATTATCACCATATTTTCAGTCCATCATCTTACTCTCACGCCGGAGGGGCTTGCCGGAAGACCCCCGGCGCAGTTTCACAGTTATTTTGTGGTGTTGTACAGATCACAAAGCTAGCTCAATCTTTGCTGGACACGATAACTGAGCCCAAGACACATTCCTGCGCGATCAGGAAACATTAAGGGTATCAAAGCAAATAAAATACACAAAACGCACCGTTGTCATGTTATATGACCCGACCCTGAATTCCGAGGTTCTATATGAAATCACGAACCAGTGGTGCGTGAACTCTGCTATAAAACAATTTTAATGTCATAAACCTATATACCGACAACAGAAGAATACTACCAAAAACCACCCCAAGCTAACTGCCTCAACTAATGAATATGAAACCTTGATTTCAGGGGCGGATCTAGCCTTTTTTTAAGTGGGCTCCAGCCCACCTCAAAAAATTTATTTTTTTTTTTACCTAAGTCACCCACTATATGTAACTTTTTTTATATATGAAGTTATTTTTTACTGTTATTATTGTTTATAATATTTTTTAAATACCAAGTCCACGCGATTCCAAAATCCTGGATTCGGGCCTGCTTGATTTATACACAACTCTACACAAGCCTGACAACACGTGTCGCCACCAAAAGAAACAAAAACTACATTACAAAAACTATGATAAGCTACCTAATATATATAGTTTAAATAACTCAATACAACCAACATCCTCACAACCATGAACATAGTGAAATCTATGTAAAGTAACTACCCAAAGAGCAACAACCTGCTTAGAGATCCCCACTAAGTCGTACCTCACTGGCTTATCATATAGCAGCATGTGATCTAAGGAAAACAAATAAACAGGGTGAGTCAGAACTCAGTAAGTTACTAATACAACTATATGACATGCTATTATGCATAAAGTAATATAATAACAAATCAGAGCATTCTTAATAAATAATGCTATCATCAATTAGCACATAACACAAAAATGAGAGGTTATTTCACTCATCATGCATTACATAATGCTGAAGTAAACACATAACAAATGATACGTGATCGAGGCTCTCCCTTCGATCCTCTTCACCATCTTATTTTTCCATATCATTTCAGAACTATTGTGTTGATGTATGTGTTGTTGTTACAGTACATATATCAATCTGAATGTTGCTGATTCAGTAAATTAATGATCTG